>OY294048.1:18421561-18483265 GCA_958510825.1 Brachypterus glaber | reverse complement strand
GAAATAGATGGCGCACAAGTCTACATCAATCTAATGGCTATATTCCTTTTGCGAGTAAAGTCTAAAAACGTTTTCTTAATCAGCGTGCAGAGTTGACTCTTGGTACTGAAGAGGGCCAGCAGCCCGAAACTGTCAGTCTACCAATATCTCTCTGTACGATGATTAGAAAATAGATTGATGGAATAATAAATTAATATTTTTATTGTTGTTATTCCGTTTTACCTATGTTAAATATACAATCTCATCCCGTCTTAGGAAACCTTCAAGTATTACGTAACGCAAATTGTACCAAAATTCATACACTTCATACCCCGGTTATCGCGTTATTATAGATTATAGGGATGTCATATTTTGGCTACCCCCCCTAACACACCCCCTATTAGGGGGGGTAGTCAAAATATGAAATCTCTACATCCTTGAATAACGCGAGAACCGAGGTATGAAGTGTATGAATTTTGGTACATTTTGCGTTACGTAATACTTGAACGTTCCCTTAGGCAGTGAAAAACACCCATTACAAGTACTACTTTATGAAACAGGAAGGTATTATTCGGCACCTTTCTGATAAGAGTTAAAACTTGTTCACCTTCTAATACTTTTGATTTAACTTTTAAAATGCTGTTAATTGACAATATGTTGAAATATTATTGTTTTCCTTTACGATAAATCAGACTTCACCTGGGAATATTTTGGGTATATTTTTACTTTTATATTTTAGAATTCTAAAATTAAAAGTATTGAAATACACATTTTTTTTTCAAATTTTTTTTTTTCGATTTTTTCACATTTCTCGACGTTTTCGAAGTTTTTAAGACTTTTGAGACCATGTTAAAAAAATGTCTGTCTGTCTGTCTGTCGGTCTGTGAACACGATAACTCGGGAAAGACAAATCGTAGCGATTTGAAATTTGGAGGGTATATTTGCGTAGTGAATATCTCGGCGGGGATTGAAATTGGGGTAGGGGAGAAGGGGGTCAAAGGGGCCAAAAAAAGTTAATTTTTGGTATTTTTTTAAAAAATTTTATCGTTCAATTATAATTTTGGCATGTATAGGAAGGTAATAAAATTTACCATTAAAAAACGTAAAAACCATTTTTTTCGTAGCACCAATACTTCTGGAGATATTAGCAAAATAACAAAATACACTCCACTGTGAAGTCTTTTTATTAGTTTATAGGTAAAGCCTTGTATTTTGCAAATTTTAATAATGATTTATGTCCATTTCAAGCAAAAAAAAATTGTCGGTCACCAGTTACGATGCGCAGTACTGCTTAGACAAACGTAAGTATGCGCAGAAAAGTTTATTAATATATACGAATGCTTAAAAGTGTTCTGGCAAACATATACAAATATGTCATGCGCAGTAAGGATTGGTGGAACATATTTATGCGCAAAAGTGTTTAATAATACATACGAATGCTTAAAAGTGTTCTGGCAAACATATACAAATATGTCATGCGCAGAAGGGATTGGTGGAACATATTTATGCGCAAAAGTGTTTAATAATACATACGAATGCTTAAAAGTGTTCTGGCAAACATATACAAATATGTTATGCGCAGTAAGGATTGGTGGAACATATTTATGCGCAAAAGTGTTTAATAATACATACGAATATTTAGAAATGTTCTGGCAAAGATATACAAATATATCATGCGCAGTAAAGATTGGTGAAACATATTTATGCGCTAACGTGTTTAATAATACATAATAATAATAATAATAATAATAATAATAATAATAATAATTCGTTTATTCGTCCACAAGAAACACAACGGTTTATAGAGGAACACCTCTAACTAAGACTACATAATTACAAATATTGCATTGTTTTACTAAACTTAATTAAAGACTAAATTATCACAGAATAGATATAAAATTGTTTGGACTAAAAAATATAAAATAACTATTAAATTATTTACAAAATATAGTAATCTATTACATTTGAAGTCAACTTTTTAAATTTTTGATATCTTTGATTTCATTTGGTAATTTATTATATAACTTAACACCTTTATAATAAATAAATTTATCCCCAACTTGAGTGTTTACCCTAGGTAACATTTTCACATTTCCTGGTGTTGTAGTCATGTATATCATTCCTACGTTGAAATTTTAGGCATGAGTGTTTATCTCCTTTAATAACCTGATGTATAAAAGTTACAGTTTGGTGTTCATATATACTTTTTAATGACCTAATTTTGTGACCGTTATAGAGATCAGCTGTGTTATGGCGATAAACAAGCTGGTAAATATTTTTTATGGCTTTGTTTTGCAAGACCTATAAAGGTTTTAAGTATTTATCAGCTGATGAACACCAAATTAAATTTAAATAATGTAGATGACTATGGATTAAAGAAAAGTAAATGGACCTGGACATACGAATGCACAGAAGTGTTCTGGAGTTGCTAGAGGTGAGGAAAGGCAAAGGAAGTGTGACAAAAAGTGTGTAGTCCATTTCCACTATTCTGTTCGTCTAAAATATAAAAGTTTTCAAACGCTTTTGCGTTTCATTGCTACTAAAATGAAGTAAAAAAAATAAAAATTGTTATTATTACTGGGCAAAAGGTTACATACCTGAAAGTAAGCCATCATTACTATTTCAGTAACCACGTTAATTTGGTTTTTTACTTTCCATTGTAGAAAATTTTCATACTCCTTATTTGGTTATTTTGTGGAATTTCTATATTTTCGTTCATTAAAAGTAATGCAGAAATTTAGCTCTTTTATTTTACAATCGATGAAAAATAAAGTCTTGTATGAACCACAGGCTTAACGCCATATAGTGTCCATCAGGCGAAACCTATCCCTCTGACCAAAGGCCCTCGGGCTAGTTTCTTTCGCCTTCCGGGCATTATAGTCTACTTAACTCCCTTGGTACATAAATAATACTTTAACTTAAAACAACTGGTTCTAAAATGTAACCAATTACGAAAAAAATTAAAAAATATATTAGGGTTTTCCAGCTAAAACAGATCAATGGTTTTTTGAAGTTATTATTAAATCTATTGAAATAAAGTTTATGTCAGTCAATATATAGTGTACACCCAGCATGCTATAAGTGTGCATAAACATAAGTTTTTTACTAATTTTTGTTTTAGAGCTTATTTGATACATTTTTATGGGCGATTTTAAATTAAATACTATAACTGAAATAGTAATTTTTGTATTAAGAGCGCAAAATTACTGATTTCTGCTTGAGCGTGGAATTTGCTGATCGAGGCGTCTAGCCGAGATCAGTAATCACGAGAAAGCAGAAATCACATTTTGCGCTCGTAATAAAAACAACATTTTTTCTACGATTTAAAATAAATAAATAAATAGATTTCAGGCAGTAAGTTTAGGACCTAACAAGGTCGCAGCAGGCGTAATCCATCGAGAACCGTCCAATTTTGAATTATTTGAGAGCTGGACCAGTTTCAAATTAATTATTTTTTTCTTCAAGCATACTAAACTGTTCATATTTTATAACTGAACACACTAGTTAGAAGTGATCTATTTTTTTACAGTAAAAAAATGAGTTCATTGTTAACTCCGTAAAAAAAGTTAGTTAGCAAAATCACCACTGACGGCAGCACTCTTTGACTTTGATGACAGCCATACTTCAAACTTGTTTATTTATTATGTAAACAGGTGGTCGACTCGATATTCTGTGCAAAAACCTTGTGTGAAATTGATTAAAAATGATTGAAGAAGAATATATGGTTTATACACCTACAAATCTCTCCGAAATTGCAAATACTACATTAGACATTAGACTACCATCGAAATCGCAAAAAGTGTACGATTTAGCCTACGAAAAAAATTAAAATGAGCTAAGGAAGATTTAAGTTTATTTCGAAAGGGTTTTATTGGCCTATTTTATTAAAAAAAAAACATACTTTATTACTGAATAAATTAAATTCAAAAATTAATATATATATCGTCGGCTTACAAGTAAAGAGCACTAAGTCCAAAAACATGGTTTTGAGATATTGACAAATTTAACTTTCACTGTTGTTTTTTAATTTTTGTAATAATTGGTACAAAAATGCACGTTTCGCCAAACAAACACTCAGTCGCTTAGTGCAGAAACATTTGAAATAATCTACAAGTAAAATACACTAAGTGCACTAAGTGACTTAGTGCCTATTGCCAGATAAAATTTTATTCAAAATCAAACTGGTGCGTTTTGTATAGTGGGTAACTCTCTTGGCAGTCCACCTAGAAGTTAGTTCGGTTTAGCTGTACATAGATCATCAAAAATTAATTACAATACCCTAAAAATCCCATTTTTGCAAAAAAGTGACTTAGTGCCTTTTACTTGTAAGCCGACGATATATAGGATGCTTGAAGAAAAAATAATATGTTTCACTTAGAGGAGAAGTGCCTTCTTTACTCGTCTGTAGTTTCCGGACTCCGCTTCGTGTCGTCCGTAAATTCTACAGACTAGTAAAAAAAGCTTCACTTTTCCTCTTATTAAAACAATATAATATTTTTTGTGTTTTTAAACCTACATATGTGTACTCCAAAACCAATTTTATATTATTTTTATATTGCTTCAGTTGGGGGTGGCCACTATGTAAAGTTTGCTTTTTTTCTATATTTTGCATATTGCGGAAATTTAAATTTCTCATTTACTAATTGAGCTAGCGATATAAAACAAAAATTACTTTTTTAAGCATATTTGGCTATATTTCTTGTTCAAAATATTTTTTTCTAAATAAGTTCAAATAGGTGAAAATTGTATTCAAAATTTGATATGAAATTTAATAAAATTATGATATTTAAATATTAATATTTTCTTGAGGGGGTGATTAAATAGGGACTTGTAGTTACTATGGACTGCTAAAATTTTGAACAAAAATATTTACGTAATATTTTTTTATTAGGTTTCAAAAATACTACTTTTACCAAATTATTCAATTTTTGAGCCTCAATTTCTCAGGGGTAACTAATTTTTAAAATCTGAAATTTTTAGACTTAAGATGTGTATGTTGTTCATTCATAAAAAAATTTCAAGAATGTGTTTTGCCTTAAATTAAAATTATATCAAAAAATATATGACTGAAATTTATTTATTTTATTTTTGAATACATACCTTTTAAGAATATTATTATCTTTTATATTAAAAGATTATATTCTTATAATAGTTACTTTACAAAAATAATGTTTATTAACTAATTCAAAAATCAAAGTCATTCTTGATACAAAAAATTAGCATTGCATTACAGAGGGGAAACGCTGCATCGGTTCTCGGAACATTGCCGGATTCAGACCGTATGGACGAAATTTTTTATATTTTTTAATTTTATTTTGTTCGTTTTTAATTTTAATTTTATTCAAATGTATTAAATAACTTAATTTTAGAATATTTTTACGTAATATTAATTATACACAAGAAATATACATAAATAAATAATACATTATTTGAATTTTAAACCATTTTGTTTAATTTATAATTTCATTTTGAGGCAAAACACATTCCTGAATTTTGTATGTGGAATGCTAACATATAGAGCTCTTACCTGTAAAAATGTCAAATTTTTAAAATTAGTTAGAATTTAGAAATTGAGGCTCATTATTGAATTATTTGGTAAAAGTTATAATTTTAAAGCGGTATAAAAAAATATCAATAAAAATTGTAGTGCAAAACTATAACAGTGAACAGTAAATATAGGTCTCTATTCATAAAGAAAACTTCCCTTCCCCCAAGTCTACCTTATTAAAAAACATTATTATTTAAAAATCGCCATTTCATTAAATTTTATGTGAAACTTTGAATACAACTTTTACTTTTTTTTTAGAAAAGTCTTTGAAGCAACAAATATATAGCCCAGTACATATACAGGGTGTATTTGAAATAGCGTAGGAAATTTTAACAGGTGATTCTACATGATAAAATATGATAAAAAGTTCCTATAAACATATGTCTAAAAATGCGTCATAAGGGAGCTACGCCCCTTTGAAAGTGGCTAAAAAAATCGGTTTTTATTTAATAACTCAGGAACCCTTTGAGATTTATTAACGAGGTTTTGCACGTGAATTAATCCTAATAAGGCCCATCTTTGTATGTCATTTTCACGTACTTATTTAAACCAGGGGTGTGCGAAACGGGGGGGCTTTATCAGTTTTTTGTCCCAAACTTTTTTCTGTGTAACTTTTTTGCAATTTTATTTTTGAAATATGTAGGTCGAAAAAACGCTTTTAAAGCTACCATGGCCCTTTAAAAATGGTGCATATTTAGGAGACCATAGCTCCATTAGGATTGATTTTTGGAAGTACCTGTATATGAGGTTTTTTTCTTAGTTTTTAATGTAAATTCGCCCTGCATCATTAAAATTTTGGTTTTCAACATTTTAGTATTTAATTTTTCGTCCTCGAACCGTGGAATTTCACTTTCAAATGAATTTTTCTCGAAAACGGTTAATTCTACAGCATTACAACAAGAGTACCTTTTTTATGTATTTTGAAATGAGGAATCATATTTAAAAAATAAAATTGCAAAAAAGTTACACAGAAAAAAGTTTTGGACAAAAAACTGATAAGGCCCCTTCGTTTCGCACACCCCTGGTTAAGATAAGTACGTGAAAATGACATACAAAGATGGGCCTTATTAGGAATTATTCACGTGCAAAACTTCGTTAATATATCTCAAAGGGTTCCTGAGTTATTAAATAAAAACCGATTTTTTTAGCCACTTTTAAAGGGGCGTAGCTCCCTTATGACGCATTTTTAGACATATGTTTATAGGAACTTTTTGTCATATTTTATCATGTAGAATCATCTGTTAAAATTTCCGACGCTATTTCAAATACACCGTGTATGCCCAAATAATTTGCTTGTGTTCTATATAAAGCATTTAAATACCAAGAATTAGCAAGAAATTTAATTTTCGGCAACATGAAAAATTCCAAATTTGATCGGTGGCCACGCTTAATCAAACACTATTAAAATAATAAAATTGGTTTTGAAGTACACATATATAGGTTTAACAACACAAAATTAATTTGGAATTGCAGTGGATCGCCCAAATAATTTAAAACTGGACGGTTTTCAATTAAACAAGTCTAATATAAAAGCATTTGTTTTTATATTTGTCTATTTTTTTTTATAATTAAGTTTACTGAGGGAGCCAAAGTAGTTATCCCATTAATAAGTAGGTAGTAAATAAATATTTTTTTTTGTAAAATATTTATTATAAGATTTTACAATATAAGATAATAACACTCTTAAAATTAAAATGAACCAATTTTGGTGATATATTTTTTGATATAATTTTAATTTAATGCAAAACACGTTCTTGATTTTTTTTTATAAATTACCAACATATAGACCTCACGGTTCACCTGGACGATTTTAAATAAAAATTGTACGGACCCCTACATTTTTTGGACTAAAATACACCTGACATAAGAAATCAATTCCCATTTAAAAGAAAATCGTAAAAGATAAACTTTTTTAGACAGATAAAAAAACGCTTTTTCGAGTAATAGGGTGTGTCAAAATATCCCGATTTTCGAAATCGAAAACGCTCTGTGGCTCAAAAGTTGCTCCTTAGTAAAACATAGTTGCCACTCAAAAATTAGGCAAATCGATTAATGTTTAGAGGTAGCTCAAAGCACTCAAACTTTGAAAGAAATCGGTACCTGTTTTTCGGATAAGTAATAGTATATAAAATTGAGGAGATTTTGAAGCGTCTTTGGTAATATTTAGAAACAATACTAATTGTAAGAATTTAAAAAAATTATATCCCCCCCTTAGGTTAGAACATAAAAAAAAGGGATATAATTTTTTCTCACACACGTTTCATAAGACGTTTGTAGCGCACGAGTACCAGTTTAAAAAACGAGCCGCTTGCTGCGAGTTTTCTAAAGTACTAGTACTAAAGTACTAGTACTAGTACTAAAGAACTAGTACTAAGGTACTAGTACTAAAGTACTAGTACTAAAGTACTAGTACTAAAGTACTAGTACTAGTACTAAAGTATTAGTACTAAAGTAATAGTACTAAAGTACTAGTGCGCTAAAAACGTATCTTATGAAACTAGTACTTTAATATACTGTTATAATTTTAATGTTCAATTCGGGCAACCCTTAACTGCAATCAAAATAAGTGAAATTCATAGAGTTCTTGATAAAACAAAAATATTAGTTTTATAAAAAAATTAATTACTAGTTTTATAAAGAAATTAATTAAAAAATAATTTAATAATATTATGATTTGTTTAACCTGTTTAAATAAATTAAAGAATAGTTTAATATTAAAATAGGTATAAAGACCTCGGTCAATCGCCTATTGGAATTTCCATAAAGATTTTATTATTATTATTATATATTTTTTAATAGTATTTAAAGCATCAGTTAAAAATATTTTATCTCAGAAATAAAAGCTAGTAGAAAACTTTTGTTTAGGCACACTTATACATTTTAGTGTGTATATTAACTGACAAAAACTTTATTTCAATAGCTTTAATAATAACGCCAAAAAACGATTGCTCTGTCTTAGCTGTGGGACACCCTGTACACTGATAAAACAATTTATTTGTTTCAACTATATAATATTATAATAGGTAGAGAGACCTCGGTCAATTGCCTATTGGAATTTACATAAAGATTTTATTATTATTATTATATATTTTTTTAATAGTATTTAAAGCGGCAGTTAAAAATATTTTATCTCAGAAATAAAAGGCCTTTGTTAGGTCCAGTAATGTGGCAAAGTTAATTTTTTTGTTTTCAAAGGAGTCAATGATCAAGTTGACAAACTTATACACGATTCTACAATATACTAGATACTAAATTTTTTATTTTTATTTATTTATTTATTTATTTATACACAGCATACATATATAATGTAGAGTTACAATTAAATTAAATTATTTTTTATCTATAACTATTTTATAATAATTTTTGTTACAATATTTAGTAAAGTTAGACTTGGTGTGTAGAAGATATTTTATGTTATTATTATTATTTTTTTAATTTTATTTTTTTAAGTATATCACAAAAGCTATAAATAGCTTGTGTGTGATATACGTATATAGTAAAAAAAAATATTTTTATATTTTTATTTATTGGAGAGTAAAATATAAAGACTTTTTTTACATGAATTTAGTGAAAGTACTTTAATTATTAATTTCTTACTTTAAAACATCTTTAATTATATCTTTATTTTGCAAGATCCAAATTTTAATTTTTTTTTATAAAAGATTTATAAGTATTTGTATGCGTTTTGAGTTCTAATGGCAAAATATTGTAAATTTTTTGAACATGCAATAAAAAGTTTTTTAACCCCACACTTTTGTTTACCTTATTTATTTTAGAATGAAGGTTTTTTTTTGTCTTGTTTCATAAGAATGAGATATAAGTTTTACACAATTTTTATTTTTAAAATAATATTTAAGCAAGGATAGCCAATATAATTCCTTTATGTTCATCACACTGAAATCAGTATATAGCCGTTCAGAAGAATAGCGCCGTTCAGAAGAATACCGCCGTTTGTTGAACCAATTTTAATATTTTTTTTTTGAATAACTTCAATATTAAAAATAACTGTTTTTGCAGACGCACCCCAAACAACTAATCCATAATCTATAAGTGACTGACAAAAAGCGAAATCGCTAGCTTTTAATAATTTTAAGGAGAGCACATTTTTTAAAATGTTAAAACAATATATAATTTACAAATCTAAAATACTATACATATACTTAATAACTTTATTTAATCTAAAATTAAATTTTCTAAGATAAAAATTTGTTTTAATTTACTAAAGTTGATATCAACATTTTGGTTATATAATAAATTGAAATTATTGCACATAATATAAATCGTCGATTTATACATGAGATTTGTTCTAACCTGACTTTTTGAAAATGTTTCGGTATATCTTAAATTTCCACGTGGTACCAGAATATTTATTTTACTTAATAAATATTCTCAATCGATTTTATTGTGCAGAAGATTAAAAAAAAAACGAGAGAGATATATTTTTTTTTTCGTTTGGACTTTTTACATTACTCCAATTTGGACCTGTTAACACTAAAGTATAGCGTTTTAAAACTATTTATAGATGTAAATTATGCTGTGTTTCGTATAATAAACCCCAAGAGTTTTGATGCTGAGTTACAAATGCTACCAATATGTGGTGTAAATGTTAGCTTAGAGTCAAAGATAATTCCAAGGTGATTTAATGACATCTATCTAGGGTAGTATTATTTATTTTATAATTAAAAATAATAGGTTGCGATTTACGTGTATAAGTTACAACTTTACATTTACCCATATTTAGTTTAAGTTTATTCTTCTCGCACCACGAGTAAATTCTTTCAAGTTGTTGTAACAAGTAGCAGTCATGTGAACACAAAATAGCGTAGAAAATTTTTAAATCATCTGCAAAAATAATTTTTAAGCAGGTGAGGATTAATAGTAGTCCATTAATAAATATTAAAAATAATATTAAAAATAATAAAGGACCTAGATTAGATTCTTAAGTTATACCAGAAGTGGAGTTGAAAGAGAAAAAACTGAAGCTATTGTACTAAAGCCTTGTTGTTGTGGTGATAAAATATTTACTTGTAGGAAGATCCACGCAATGATGGATGGGAGGGCGCGATTAAGAAACTGGCGGTAATTTATAAACAGGGTCCCATTCCTCGTGAGTCCCATTCCTCCACACTCTCCACTAAATATCTCGATGTTGTTCCACCCTATTTTAACATTTTTATATAATAAAATAAAATTAAATAATTGTTATAATAGAGTTTTATAATCATAATTATTTTTGTAGGAAAGATCAACTAATTAAAAGATGCAGTGGGAAATGTATACAGTAATATATATTTAGGTAAATATTATAAAAATACTTAAATATTATGTTAAAAAAATAACAAAAATAAATATAACAAAACAGGTCAACAAAATACAAAAAAAATAAGTACAAATTCTTTATTATTTTTCTTTAATTTTTAGAGCTTTAGTTGTATTTTGACATCGTTATTATTCCGATATCGTTTTGATGCAGATTTTGTTATTGATTTGGGTCGGTGTTCTAAGGGCCACTTGCACCAATGATGGTTTAACTTTAAACTTGGATTAAATTGACGGCTGACCAATCAGAACGCAGCATTTTTAACTTAAACTCGGTTTAGCTGAGATAATCCCGTACCAAAAGTTGGTGCAAGTGGCCCTAAGAAATCTAGTATTCGTATTATTACAAAAGAGCCAGGATTAGCAAAATGTTTTATAAATTCAGTAATTATTTACTCCCCTTAAATAACACATCTACGCCAAAAAAGAAATGTGTCTTGATCTGGGGACGAGACATATATATTCCTATGTATTTTGACGAGCTGAGTCTGAATCCGCCATCAGAATAGGCCCAACGGGTCTTGGTTTAACCCTAACCTCAAAAAACACAAACAATTTTAGCGATCTTAAGGTGTTTTTTGAGGTTAGGGTTAAACCAAGATCCGTTTGGCCCATACTGATGGCGGATTCAGATTCAGAGTGCCAAAATACATAGGAATATATATGTCTCGTCCCCAGATTAAGACTCTTTTCTTTTTTGTGTGGCCACAAAAAAAATTGTCTTGATCTCGGGACGAGACATATATGTATTTTCAAGCTCTGAATCTGAATCCGCCATCATAATGGGCCCAATGGGTCTTGGTTTAACCCTTACCTCAAAAAACACAAGCAAAACGGGCCATGTTAGCGATTTTAAGGTTTTTTTTTGAGGTTAGGGTTGAACCAAGACCCGTTGGGCCTATTCTGATTCAGGAATATATATATATTTGTCTCGTCCCCAGATCAAGAAACTTTTCTTTTTTTGTGTGGCTGTGTAATCATTATAATTATCTTTAAGAAAACCCAAAAATGTTATGTTATGTTATTAATTCAAAACGATATCAGAATAATAACCATGCTTCTTCAAACTTTTCAAAGAATTTATAATTTTCCGTTTGACCGCTTCTGACACTAAAAATTAAAAAAAATTCCTGTGGTATATTTTCTTATGTTTCTAACCTTTAAATCACGATTAAAGAACTTATTAATATTATCTACCCTGTCACAAAAACAAAAAAACAAAGGACCCGCACATTTACTGAAGAAAATGTATTTCCGCGGATTTGGGATAGGCCCCAAAAGTAAAATAGTCGACGTTAATTGGTTGATTAATATTTAAACTGTTAAAATTTGAATTCTAACCTCAAAAATATAAATTAATATTACAATCAAATCAAAAATAGTGTGTGCTACACTGACAAAAACTGTTTTTAGGGCGATTACGTAATTGCCCTAAAAACATAATAAATAAATTTTTCATCACCATAAATTACAATTTAATCTGAATAAAGTAAGTTTTTGCCTTTTTGTTCCTCCTGATGGTCCTTTGACGATAGCCGCATATAAAAAATGTCTACTTTTTAAGGTTAAGGTTTGTTTATCCAATTTAAAGAATATTTAAGTTTGACAATTTATAAAACTCTTAAAGTCTCACCTTCAACATCTAAGTGGAGGTAAAAATAGATAAAATTCATAGGATCCTTGTTAAATAATCCTTAAAAAAATATGTAAATTTTATTAATAAATGTAAAAATTAAATAATTTAAAATTCTTATTTTTTTTCAACAAATTAACGAAAGATAACAAATATTTAATTAATATATTATTTTATTTAAAATAATAATTAAAATGACTGCTAAATACTCTGTTTCTCGAAAATAAAAGCTAGTAGAAAACTTTTGTTTAAGCACACTTGGAGCTTATTGGGTCTATTATCAACTAGTATAAATTTTGTTTTGATAATAATACATAATACTAGTGATTTCTGTATTTAGTATACCTACAGTGATAACACAGCGACACAAAAAATCGTGTGCGAGAGACTAGACCAACGCATTTCTGGAGCAATTCTGAGGTCAGATTCGGTTTCAGCGACCCCGAAAATATAAAAATGCGTCTAGTCTCTGGCACATGACCTTTTTTTTATTTTTTTTTTGGCTGTGCACAGCCACAAAAAAATCGTGTCAGAAACTAGACCAAATCATTTTTATATTTCCAGAATTGCTCCATCAGGTCACAATCTTTTTCTACACTTTTATATTTTCGCACCCTTTTTAAAGTTACATTCAGATGTTTTTAAGTGTAGAAAAAAATTGTGACCTGATGGAGCAATTCTAAGCTGAGATTTGGTTTTAGCGACCCCAAAAATATAAAAATGCTTTGGTCTAGTCTCTGGCACATGATTTTTTTTGCGTGGCGGTGTATTATGTGTGTAGTAATTTATGATCAAAGAACTTTTACCTCAAGAATGAACATGATGAAATCTACCGTATGCTTTGTTTGAAGCGTGAACCAATTACGGTGAGGGGCTGGTGGGTAGTGTGAATTGTTTACACTTAGTACGCGTAAAAAGAGAGAAAGAATGTGTAAACTCACAGTCTTATGTCGTAAACTTTGTCAAGCAATACATAACCTCAATTTTATTCATAAATAATATGTACAGAATTTCTTTTTATTAAAGGGCTAATAAATAAATACTAATGGAAATATGGTTTGTTTAAACTTTAATGTAGGTATAAAGATTTATCATAATGATAAAGTGAAAATTACGCAACATCGCTCTGGCCACCAGAAGGTCAAAACTAGCCATACTTATGTTTACATCAGAAGCAGTATCGCGTAGGTTTACGTAAACCAACAAACAAAAAGATAACACCTTCATAAACATTGGTCTGAAATAACTTCTTAAGGTAAAAGTTCTTTGTTTATGATAGTTTGGAGACATATAAATTTAAAACTACCTAATATAAAAAATAAGTATTAACTTTTTCTTGTCATTAAAAAAACACGCTTTTTGTAATGAAATCACTGAAATTTACAAGAATTTGGCTGTAAACAATACAAGACATTTATGCAGTGAAAATAGAGCAAAATAAATGATGACCCTGGAGTCAAAGGGATACTTTGGGCATATTTACAAATTTGGTGAATGCGCTCTATCCTTTGTTAATTTGTGCAGAGGAAAAAACTTAAATAACCTTTAAAATATGGAAGGTTGTATTAGGATTTTATGGGATAAATATTTCATTTAGGGGGATGGATAAAACATAAGCACTGATTTCTTCCGTTACAACAGATTTAATTGCTTCGGATAGTCCTGCTCCCAGTTCATTAATTACTTCCTGCCAATTGTCATTCAGGACTTGGTTCGTATTGTCACCTAAAAGCAATTATAATTTTATTAAATAATTATTTAAGTCAGTATAAATTTAAGGCCCCACCAGGCCACACGGTTTCTTGCCCAATTTTGGGTCGCTGAAACCGAATCTGGCCTATATTTCTATTACCTGTTTTCTGAGAAAAATGAGATAAAAATGTTAAAAAATAATTATTTTATCCCTCTTTTGTTCTAAAATCATGGGAGATAAAAATATTACGAGGACAAATTTAGATTCGGCGACTCAATATTAGTTAAAAAATACCCAACTTAAAACATGGAAACTTTAAATTCATAGGTACAATAACAGAACATTATAAGAAAAAAAATTAAAAAAAATGGATAATGTGACAAAACTAAGTAGGGGTGGAGGGTAAGGAGAAGGGTGCATAAGGGGACAAGCTTATCCCCACCTACTCATGCTAAAAATTGTCAAAAATCATTACTAGGGCTCAAAAATAAACTAAAAAAATGTTACGTAATATGGTTCTTATGTAATAAGGTAACATTTTTATGATGTAGAACCATTAAAAAAACACACAAAAATACACAAAATTTTGTTTTATAATTTTTTAATTGTCATAATTGCCTGTACTAAAATTTAAAAAATAAGACGTGCTGGATTTTTTTTAAGGTCAAATTTGGATTCTGCGCCTTTAAATTGATAAGAAAAATATATTTTTTGGGCTCGGGAAATAAGTTTACACTGTGTACTTTCATTTTGTTTCTTTTTAATTTATTTACTTTTTACGAACAAACTAAGAAAAATAAAAAAAATATTTGTATAAGTATTTTTGTAGAAAATTTTAAAATCTACAAATTAAGCCCTATAAAATTTTTATACAGATTTGATAGTTTTGACACAAAAGAGCAATTAAGTAAACTCTGCACTTTCATTTTAAGCTTTTTATTTTTTTTGTCGCGTACTTACTCTGACTTACTCCTTGGCATATATATTTTTTAGGTTCCTCGTATTTTTTTTAATATACCCTAAAATTTTCAAAATCCTAGTCTTTTTTTTAAGATTTTGAAAAAAAACGTCATTATTTCCTGGACCTATATCTCAAAAATTATAGGTGCTGAAATTTGAAAGGTCAGATTCGGTTTCTACTCCCTCGAATTAGTAAGAAAAATTTACTTTCCGATCGGGGCAAAAAAAAAGTTGAGATTTGTTGCCTAGTGCTATAATTGAACAATTCTTTATTTCCATAAAAAATTCTCCACCTTATATCCTTTATTATATTTAAGCAGTATTCCATGCTATGTGGGCATACCAGTCCTCTTTTTGTATGTTTAAAATTTTTTCAATTTTTTGGACATTTCTAATAATGTGTACTCAAGTTAATTTGTTTGTAAATTTAAAAACTTGAAAATGGCTTTATGTTAAAAAAGTCGAAACAATCGACGCTGTAATGTTTGTTTAATAGACAATAAATTTATATTTTGGAGAGATAACATTTTTTCTATGGTTTATAAATAAAGAGGATTTTAACTTTTCACCTAATTCACCTAATAATAACTGCCAAAATTAGGATGTGCAGCATTAGTTTTATACCTGCCCCAAAATATCATCCACTTGTGACTTGATTTGAAAATAATCCCAGCAGTATATTGGTTCTTTAATAAATTCTACCCCAAAAATCACATTTTCTATCATCATGTTCTAGAAGTTATTAAAAGAACTAATCTACCGGTGGGATTATTTTCAGAGCAAGCCTTTGAAGCAGAATATCACGACTAAAAGACATTTTGGTGTAGGTATAAAATTAATGCTGCAGGTCCTAATTTATGCAATCACATTATTAAGGTATTTAGAAGTTCAATTATAATTTTCTTCATTTATAAATTCGTTTTTTTTTAATTAATTACTATACTGCCCTGCTAAAACAAGTTGTCCTATCTGCAAAAATTCACTTTTTGCGATAAGCACACTATTGTATTGCTTTACATTATCCTGATGTCCTATCTAAAACCTAAATTCTAAAAATTAGCCTAAGATGTATGTCCTATCACGGTGGGCTTTAAGCTTACGGAGATGAAAAAATCGAACACCCCATAACTGACAACGGGATATTGTTTCTAATGCTTTCAGAATTAGATGTTCATTGAGAACAAAATCGTAGGTGTATCCGTTTTTTATTCCATCAAAAATTAGTATATTAGTATATATGTGAACCAAAAAAAAATTTCAAATTAAAAATTTTGTAGGTCTCACCCCTTAAATTTGTTTATTGGGGTAAGAGTTTCATCCCTAATTTTTTTCAAAATTTTTGAAAAAATCTAGAGGTCATTCACAGCCATTTTTCAAAAAATATGTTTGCTTAGCTTTTTTTTATTTTTTTAAGTCCCAAGGATTTTTTATTTAAATCTTTTTAACACGAAACGGTATAAAGGGATAGTAAACTGCTAACCTCAAAAAAAAATCTGAATTTTTCTTTCAAAATAGCGGAGCTGTGCTCTTTAAAGTTTGAAAATTCACTACATTGCTTGATTTTAGGTCTAATTACAGGCACAAAAAAATTTTTTTCATTGTCTTCAAACATTGTGCGTGTAGCCCAATATGTCCTCACATAAAACCAACTATATTTTTTTATCGGATATACAGGGTATCCAGAAAAAATAATATTTACATTTTTTTAATATTTTTGAGAGATAAATTCGGTTTTTAGTGACAGGGTAGGACTCAAAATAAGGTAACTTTTATATAACACTTTATATATTGGGCTACACCCACAATGTTTGAAGACAATGAAAAAAAATTTTTTGTGCCTGTAATTAGACCTAAAATCAAGCAATGTAGTGAATTTTCAAACTTTAAAGAGCACAGCTCCGCCATTTTAAAAGAAAAATTCAGATTTTTTTTAAGGTTAGCAATTTACTATCCCTTTATACCGTTTCGTGTTAAAAAGATTTAAATAAAAAATCCTTGGGCCTTAAAAAAATAAAAAAAGGTAAGCAAACATATTTTTTGAAAAATGGCTGTGAACGACTCTAGATTTTTTCAAAAATTTTGAAAAAAATAGGGATGAAACTCTTACCCCAATAAACAAATTTAAGGGGTGAGACCTCCAAAATTTTTAATTTGAAATTTTTTTTGGTTCACATATATACTAATATACTAATTTTTGATGGAATAAAAAACGGATACACCTACGATTTTGTTCTCAACGAACATGTAATTCTGAAAGCATTAGAAACAATATCCCGTTGTCAGTTATGAGGTGTTCGATTTTTTCATCTCCGTAAGCTTAAAGCCCACCGTGCCAAGGGGAAAATTTTCTAAATAAAAGTGTCCCTACTAGTCTTTACTAGGCGAATAAGTCAGGACTAGGACTAACTTTACAGATCTTAGCAATTTGATTGGACTTTTTATATCATTTTGTCCTAACTTTCTCAGATAGAACAAATGCATTTAGTATGACAATTTATTTTTCTGACAAAAAATATGTATTTTTTTTTCAAAGGATATCAAGTATTTTTGATTTAAAATAAAGCAGAACCCAACACCATATTTATTTAAACATGTTTTCAAAAAGTGCAAACAAAAACAATAAAACTGGCCATATCTCAAAATATCTAATTTGTAGATAGGACAACTTGTCTTAGAGGGCAGTATAGCACTAAGTTATTAGATTTATTTTTTTATATTAAAATTTTAATTAATTAGTTATTCAATATTGTGATATATCTTATTATAAACTGAATTAATGTGGTTAATTTTAATTCAAATTTAACATAAACTTGTTAACACTTAAAATGATAAATAAAAAAAAAGTATTATTAAAATTATTCAATTTTATTCTAGTAGAAAATTAAAAAACACCGTCTAAATAAAAAAAAAATGAATGAAGGATTTTAAATTTTTAAAACTCTGTGCTGCACTGCGGGTAAGCCGATTGACTTGAAATTTGGTCAATGCTTTATTATCTTATACCACCCTAATATTACGTTCTCTTTAATGATTTAAATTAACAAGTTGACAGTCCTCATTAGGATGTTTTTTTCGTCCCCAGACGGTCAACCGTTTTTTCAATTTTTTTTTATATCTAACCCCCCAATGAGTCCAATGAGTCAAATATGATTCTATGAATTACATATACTTTATGGACGTGTGGGGTAAACGTATCTTGAATCACGTGTGATTCATGGGACTGTCAAAGTTGTATTTTTGGTGGTAGGCTATTCCTAAGTAATAGCTAAACTTTGAGGTTGGCCCTGTATATTTTTCTAAGTTTGGGAGTTAAATGATCGTTAGGAACTACATAAACAAGATATTAAATAAATTAAATAAAAAATGTGTTATTAGAAAGTTGTACTAAAGTCATGTTCCCAGGAACCGTGGTTCGTTAATATTTTTTCTTTAAATGTAAAGTTACTCTCCTAATATTTTTAAGAAAATATTGTTTTTATGGAAAAATCTGAGGGTGGTTTTATCCAAAAATTTGATTTTTTACACACCTTATGTATATCTGTTAGTTAGTTATCTATTGATTGTTTTAGCAAACACCAACCTGTATACTAGTGTTACTATTATTTTTGTTAACAGACCCCCCCTCACAATAAAAAAAAAACATTAAAATTTAATTAAAGTATTATTTTCCACAATAATAATAAAGAATTGGGGGAATATCGATACCCCACGTGTGTACTTGTGTTCCAAAGTGGCATGTGGGTCCTTAAGGGTTAGGCTCTGTCCTTCACACAGACTTTTAAGGGTGGTCCTCGGATTTCCAGTACCGCGACTGGGAACCGCCATTTTTCAAAGTTACATATCACGGTTCACCTGGGCCATTTTAAATGAAAATTTCGTGGACCCCTACATTTTTTAGATTTAAACATACCTGATGACATAAGAAATCAATTCCCATTTGAAAACAAAAATCGTAAAAGATACACTTTTTTAGACAGATAAAAATACGTTTTTTTGAGTTATAGGGTGTGTAAAAAAATCCCTATGTTCGAAATCGAAAACACTCTGGCTCAAAAGTTGCTGCTTAGTAAAAAACAGTGGTAATTCAAAAATGAGCCAAATTTTTTAGAGGTAGCTCAAAGCACTCAAACTTTGAAAAAAATAGGTACCTGTTTTTCGGATAAAAACTTATTGTATAAAAAATTGAGTTATTTTTGGAGGGTTTCTTTGGTAATATTTAGAAACAATACTAATTGTAAGAAACTAAAAAAATTATATTCCCCTTCCCTTAAGTTAGAACATAAAAAAAACGCCACATCCTATTACTTAAAGAATAGTATATTGTTTTACTAAGATGAAAAGTGAAGCTTTTTTTTCCTAGTCTGTAGAATTTACGGAAGAAGCGAAGACGAGTCCGGAAACTACAGACGAGTAAAAAAAAGCACTTTTCCTCTGAGCGAAACATCTATTTTTTCTTCAAGCATCCTATATATATTTTTTCTTAAATATTAATTTTTAAATTTAATTTATTCAGTAATAAAGTATGTTTTTTTATTAAAATGGGCCAATACAACCAGTTCGAAATAAACTTAAACCTTCCTTAGCTCATTTTAAATTTGTTTCGTAGGCTAAATGGTACACTTTTCGCGATTTCGATGGTAACTTGTCTAATGTAGCATTTGCAATTTCGGAGAGATTTGTAGGTGTATAAACCATATATTCTTCTTCAATCATTTTTAATCAATTTCACACAAGGTTTTTGCACAGAATCTCGAGTCAACCACCTGTTTACATAATAAACAAACAAGTTTGAAGTATGGCTGTCATCAAAGTCAAAGAGTGCTGCCGCCAGTGTTGGTTTGCTAACAATTTTTTTTTAATGCGTACAACAATGAACTCATTTTTTTACTGTAAAAAAATAGATCACTTCTAACTAGTGTGTTCAGTTATAAAATATGAACATTTTAGTACGCTTGAAGAAAAACGTTGTTTTATCTGTCTAAAAAGTGTATCTTTTACGATTTTCTTTCAAATGAGAATTGATTTCTTATGTCATCAGGTATGTTTTAATCTAAAAAATGTAGGGGTCACGAAATTTTCATTTAAATTCGCCCAGGCGTTCCGTGATATGCATAAAAATACTTTTACACAGAGAGAATAAACATGATTTTTTTTTATTTATTTTTTCTCAGATTTATCTTAATTGCCGTAAATCGAAGAAATAACTACCATTGTTCAAATGTTTTCTTTTTAATTTGGGCTTTTTGGTCTTGATGGTGTGGATCTGATAATGAAAAATAGTACTATGTAATGATAAGTTCTTGAAAACAAGTTTAATATACGAGTTAAATGGGTATAAAAAAGTCGCCTAATTTCTAATA
Organism: Brachypterus glaber; assembly: GCA_958510825.1. Lineage (NCBI taxonomy): Eukaryota > Metazoa > Arthropoda > Insecta > Coleoptera > Kateretidae > Brachypterus > Brachypterus glaber. The sequence continues at coordinate 18,462,773 of OY294048.1, read as the reverse complement.
TTTTTTTTTATATAACAACATACAACTTATTATTTAAAAAAATAAACCTTTGTTATAACCAGAATTAAAAAACCTTTTTAATAATATTTTTCATGACCCACATTCCTATTTAAGATTTTCGAAATGGTAGCTCCTGAGTGGTGGGGGTAGTTACGTCAATTATAGGTTACATGTCAAAATATGTCTCCCTTAAAATAAAAATTGACCTGTCTCGGGGTTTTTTCGAAAATTCATTAGTTTCGATTTTATCCAAGGTTAAAGTTTTGGTTGGATCATCCGGTATATACATTTAGCAAGTATGTTTATAGTTTTAATACAAGCGGGTATCCGGGTATTATAAATACTTCATATTAGATTTTTTTCTCTGTTTGTATCATATAATTAAATATAACTTACCTAACAGCTTATCTCCACCAAACAAGTTTTCCAAATTAAAATGTGCTGACTTTAGAACAAATTTTAGATCTGTGTTGGTAATTTTTATATATTCTAATCCATCTGCATGTTTTTCTGGTATGTATTGTAATTCGTATTCGTATATACCTCCAACTTCATAAAACAAAAAATACAGGGTGATTTAGAAATAAGATAAAAAAATTAAGTGGGTGATTCTACATTAAAAAATGTTAAAATAAATGGAATTAGGGATTGTATAAACGAATTTATTATAAAAAAGTACAAAAATACAAAAAAACGGTTTTAGCGTTACCGATCGATACAATAGTTTTTAGTGCACTCTATGTGCACTGAAATGGTTTGCGTCGAGGTGCGTATACTATTTTTCCTACGACCTAAACGTAAAAAGATCCAAAAATTATCTTAAAATTAGTTTTTCAATTTGAGGTTGTTTAACGTTTACTAATTTTCTGACAGCAGATATGTAAAATCAGCTGACCATCACTTCCCAACCGTTCTCACGGGTGGGAAATAGGCACTAACAACTAACTAGGTCGTAGGAAAAAACTTGTTACCAACTTCTTAACCAAAACTAAACTATAACATAAGTAATCTTAATTTTACTTTTAACATGCCATTTTTTTTAATAGTTGCAATATACCATTTACTGTGAATAATATATAATGGAATGCGTAGGATTACATATCTTCACTGTTTTTTTTATTAAGAATGGCTCTGTAATGTTTGAATTTTAAAAAGTTAAAGTTGAGTCCCAGAATTTTTCCGTGGGCTATATAAAAGGTCCTGCTAGATGAACAAAAGTTGTTATTCCTGCTTAAAAAAAAATACCGTTAAATATAATATCAATATGCAATGCGCAGGCAAAATTGTAGCAGCTCCTTTATGAACTTTACAGGCATTGTTTTATCACTACATATTTTCTTGTTTTTTTTTTTTTTTTACTTTAAATTGATTTGTGTTTTAGTATCTTGTACAAGGTATCTTTTTTTATGTTTTCCTGTCTTGTTATCTCTAAACTCTTGGTGACCTAATCTTCCCATCTAATTTTTGGCCTTTCTCGTTATCTGCTTTCTTGGGGTTTCATTTTCTGTTCTTATTGGTGTATCTGGCGTTACAAAAAAAACACCCACTTGCTCAGGTTTGTTTAAAACTCTTTTAATTGTATAGGACTACAGAGTTAAAAAACAATTATACAAATTGTATAGACTGCCAGCCATCAGCATTCCCTGCCCCTAGACCTGGACCGTTTATTTATATATAAAGTCCAAACCTATCTAAATATGTCAGTGCACTTCTAGTGTTTTTTAAAAAATGTTAGATTAACACTAGCAAATGAAAGTTCTATATTTTACTATTTATTAATTATTGAGTGGCTAATTGAGTACATATAGTGCGGAATAGGTTTATTGGGGAGTAGTGTTATTGTTGATTAGGGTTATTGGGAGTAAGATTATTGAAGAGTAGAGATGTTACGGAGTAGGGTAGGAGTTTTATGAAGTAAGGATGTTACTGTGTAGGGAAATTGAGAGCAAGAATTTTAGTCTGCTAAATGCTTTCCCCACGAGGATCTTATATATTAAGTTTTTCCCTTAAGTAAAATTTTACTCACAAGTTACATAAATAGCTATTACATACCTAATGTTATATTCGATTTACCATCTCCTTTAATTGGAAGAACTAAAATTTGTCCATTAATTGTATAATCACTTATTGCTTCTAGTTTATCTACGGAAATTTTAGCATAGACAGAATGCTTTTTGGTATCCAGACTAAAAAATAAAATAGTTATAGTACCTGCATCCATTTTAGAAAAATCCAAATCTAAATAATTTTAAAGTATTTTTATAAAGAAAATGATGATAACGACGGCAAGTAATAGGGGTGGTTAATTTTTTTTTCAAATCGTTTAGCGAGTAATTAAAACATATGCCTTTTCGGATGCTAATAAAAATTGTACTTAAAATTATTTGGTATTTGGAGGCATCCCTTGCGTGTCTAAGGTCCTCCTTCTTGTTTAACTTTTGAACGGCTTAAGATACTAATTTGAAATTTAAGACACCTGAGTAAATTAACACAAATATTTTTTTGATGTGTTTGATATATTTGGAAGGTACAATGCAGGCAAGGGGGACATATTTTTTTATATATTTTCTAAAGGTGTTGAAGTTTCAATTTTTTTCTTAAAAAATACGATTTTCTCAGATTTTTTTTTGTAATTTTCATTTATATTACTTAAAAATTAGTTTAAAAGTGTAATTTACGATTAACTATTATGAAATTAATTATTAACCAAAAATTGTTTATTTTTTTTATTTTGTTGAAAATTTCCATTTTCAACGCTTTTCTAACCCTGTCAAAAAAATTTTGAAACAAAATTAAAATATATGATGAAATAGAAGATTTTATGATCTTTAAAATGGTCTATCACACCAGCCCACTATATATTTAAAAAAGCCCCCTCTTACCCCTTACCAAAAAAAATTATTTGGGTTATGTTATTAATTTTTCAAATTTTAAGTTGATATCTTAAGCCGCTCAAAAGTTAAATGCAATATTTTTAATATTAGTATTATATTGGTGAACTTTTTCGTTTTCAATTTTTGTTTAGCTTAAAGTGATTTATCATAATTAGAAATAATCTGCACAGACTGGCAAACAGAAGGCAGGAGTTTCCTGGAAAAAAGTGTATAAACTTACCGGGCACCAATGACTTTTACTGTTTCCCATCCAGTAACAGCCGTATTCTTTAAAATAAATTGCAAATTTTCTCCTGCAGATAAACGTATTTCTGGTATGGTGTACGTGTTAAAATCAGGAACGTGATATGTTTTATCTCCTACAAAATATAAAATAGTGTGGAATTTCAGAAGTTAATAGATTTAATAATATTTTAAAAATAATACATTTAAAAGGAAAATCTTCAGACAGGTCCATTTTTATTTTGAGCGGGACATCCTTTGACCCTACATATATACATACCGTGCTATCCAAAAGTCACCCCCCCATCTCTTAACTTTTGAATGAGAGTTATCGACCTAAAGTTTGGAACTAAATAATACTACCTAAACAATTTTTTGTGTATATTTATTATTTTCAGCTCTTACAATGTTTACAGGAGTACATGGGGACATGTTTTTAAATATAGAGGGGGTAGTGTAATACATTATTTTAAAGCTTATAAAATTCATTATTTATAAATATATGTTTTTTAAACATTTTTTTATAGTTTTGATTTTTCAATGTTTTTTGCTAAAAAAGTTTTTTTTATTTTTTTTTTCAATATCAATTAAAGTTAATAAAATAATTCATTTTTAATTTTTGACGAAAATACCCATTTTCAACGCTATTTTAAATCCAAAAAAATGTAAAAAAAATAAAAGACATAGGGTCAAATAGAAAATTTCATAAGCTTTAAAATAATTAAATACACTCTTTACTTTTAAGAAAAAATCCCCCCATGCCTCCCTGCCCACATTTTAAGAGCTGAAAATATGAAATATATGTAAAAATAAAGTTGTCTTTTTTATGATTTTTAAATTTTAAGTCGATATCCAACTCCTTCAAATGTTGTCTGGTGGTGACTTTTGGACCGCACGGTATGTATAACTAGCTGTTAACCCTGTTTTTAATAGGAAAGCTCATATTTAGGCCCGTGAGGTTTTCAACACTGGCGCCTTTACCAGTTTGGTATATATTTTTTAATTCATCCCCCACGCACTCTTTGAAAAAATTTAAACACTAAACCTTTTTTTTTCATTTTTTTTTCAAATATTTCTTTAAAAAAAATATAGTAGAGAAAAAGATGCAAGTTGCTTGCAAAACAACTTTACACTACGATATTTCAAGGAATCTTTGAGATAGAGACTTGAAAGTTGGAACAAATTTTGTTTACTACTTAGAAAATCTTTGTTACAAATTTCAAGTCACTGGGTCAAAGCGTTTTTGAAATATCGTAGTGTTTATAAATTACGTTGCAACCTTGCCGTAAGAAGTTTTTAAAAAGTTATTTTAAAGTTTTTGAAGTATTTTATTGAATTACAAATTTATTAAATAATGTTAATAGTTTACAATATAATTACAGATTGATTGAAAGAAAGTAAAAAGCTACATAGGTAAACTATGCTGACAAAACAATATACATTTTATTATATAAACAATAAGTTGCTGAGTAGCATGACTCCGGTCATGTAACTCCTCCCTCCTCAAAATGAAGCATCCCCTGGGAGGTTGAAGTTCTGTCCGGGGGGGAGTGGTTGGAGTTCCTCTTCCTGTGGAATGGGTTCTCTCTTTCTCTCCTGGATTCGGCTTCTGATGAATTTCAGTCCAAAATATGTTAACGCCATGACGATTACCACGTAGAGGGAAATGGTCATGATGCTTGGGGTGAAAATATCTTGTTGATTTTTCTCCATTGGTATAACTGCATTTTCCGAAATTTCGTTTAATTTCAGCGTTTTTAGGTTTATTTTTAAATTTTGTATTTGTCGGTCCTCTATGGCAAGGTTTAAATTATTTACGAGGGCAGGCTTTCCAGATGATTTTTCTTCGAAAAATAGCTTGTTTTGTTTGAAAAAAATTTCTCAGTTTTCTTCTTTTATGAGGTAAATTCCTTGAAGTGACTTAGTTTCGCTTTCTTCGTTGCATTTAATGTGGAGTTTTTCTTCGTTGGGAAATACTCCGAGAAACTGGTTAATTTCCGGGATGACTTCCATATGGTTTTCGGTAATATCAAGTTTTATATACGAGCATGAGTGTGAGTTTTCCTGTAGGATAATATTCTTCTCACAAGTCACATCCTGACTTGCTTGCAAATAGTTTGCGCATTGAAACCTTTTGCCCTTTTTACAAATGTCATTCAATGGTACAAATCCATTTTCTTTTGACTTTAATAAATATTTAGTTTTTGGAATTATCGTCACAAACTCTGATTTGAACAGGGTAGGGATGGGTGTGAGGCGGTATAATTCAAAATCTGTTTCGTAATTTATTGGGAGGGATAGAAAATATGTTATTCTTGTAGGCTCAATTTGACAGTTAATTTGAATAAGGTTTTCAAGTTCTAAAATGTTTTCGTATTTTAACTCCACTGGGAGTTGGTTTTTATAGTGTTCGGCGATTTTTCTAATTTCGAGGAATAATTCATCTGTTTTTATTATGCTAGGGTGCATTGTTTTCAACTTACAAAATGTTATCGAGTTTTCGATATCCGTTAGAATATTTAAAATTGTATTATATATAATTAAAATTTGGTTATGGAGGTCTTGTGCAAACAACATAAAAATTTGGCTCTGAACTTTTTCGTTCATGAAGTTATTTAATTGTAAAATTTTATTTTTTAAAATATTTTCATTATGCTGTATTTCTTGTAGAGTATCATTAAAATTTTGTATTAGTTTTTGATTAATAGAGTATTGTTGATTTAATTGCGACTGAAAGTTATCGTTTTTCTTGCGAATGTCGGTTAAAATTTTGTATATTTTTTCACCGTCATTTGCATCTAAATTACCTGTAATGCCCTTAATTATGGTTCCAAAACCATTAATAAGTCCCCGTTTGTTTCTTGTGAAACTTTCATTATACCCTAAATTAATATGATTAATTTTTTCATAAATTTTTCCCTGTGTATAGTTAATAATTTTCTTATAATTATCTAATTCTCTACTATAAAAAGTTTTGTTAATCTTAAGTAAATCTAGCCTATTATATTCTAAGTTAAGTTTTTCGAATTGGTCGAAAAGTGGTTGTAATTCGTAGTAGTGGACAAAAGTATGGTCCGTGCGCTGCAATTTTGCAGGGCCCAAATTTATAGGAAGGATACCAAGGTTTGTTGTTATGTTGCGGATGTCCGCTGCTCGTCCGCATGTGAGCAACCTGGAATAGATAAATCTTGTTGAGTTTTTGAGTTACTGTTTTTTCTAGGGCGTTTTATATTCGAAAGGTGGATTTTATCTATGGTATTAAAATGGGTTGGGTCAATTTTTGCGGTTTTTAATTTCCAGTTTATATTTTTGATTTTTTCTTTTTTGAATTTATTTTTGGTTTTTGACTGTTTTTGTTTATTTTTAACGAATACTTTTTCGGGTATACTTTTGGGAATTTCTTCACGTTTTTCATTTAATTTGTTAATAATTTTTTCTTTCGTCTTTTGTGCGTCTTTGTTTATTTTTTGATATAAAATTTTGGTTTTTTCTTTATGGTTAAATATATAGTTATTCATTAATTGTTTGTTCAATTCTAAGTTAAAGGGTGAATCTGTGCCTAAGTGTCCTGTGATTATTTCTGAAGGTTTTAATTTTGTAGTGCTATGTATTGTATTATTATAGGCCAATATTGCATAATTTATTTTTATCTCAATTGGCTCGCTCTTAAAAATATCTTGGTTATTAAGTAACCTTATGTGCTCGATTAGGGTGGAGTGAAATCTTTCTACTGGAGAATTTGAATCGGGGTGTTGCGAGCTTATGAAGTGGATTTTGATTTTATGGAGTTCTAGTAACTCTTTTAACACACCGCTATTAAACTCACCACCATTATCCGATACGATTTGTTCGGGGATGGAATGGTGCGTAAAATATTTTATGAGATTATTTACTACTTCTATGCTTGAAGCAGCACTTAGTTTATACGCTTGACTATATTTTGAGAAAGTGTCAATTATTGTAAGAAATTTAGATTTTTCTAGGGTGATACTGTCCATGTGTAAAATTTGGAATGGTCTAGTCGCTGTCGGTGTCAAGTTAAATTTTAATTTTAGGGGGTTTCTGTCGTATTTCGTAAGTTGGCAAATTTCACAGTTATTTATGTACGTTTGAATCACACGACGTTGATTCGGAAAATAGTACGACTCTTTTATACGTTTTTCGGTTTCTTCGATTCCCCGGTGGTTCGTTTTTCCCTCGTGAAAATTTTTTATAATTTCTTTTATTTCTACCTCCCCTATTACGTCTGTAAGGTATTTTGTACACCTAACTAAATTTATTTGTCCATTTTTAAAATATGTTTGTAATACAGCACAAAATTGTTCATAGATTGGATCCTCGAAAAATACATAATACTTAATTTTTGGGGCGATATATTCTTTCATAACTTTTATTACATCTTGTTCAAAATTATTTTTTGACAATTGAACAAGCATTCTTTGTTTTGATTTATAGAGGATAACGATTGAGGGGGTTGCAGGGGCAAATTCTACTAGTGAAAGAATAATTTGGTTTTTGCCATAATTGACTGGACAAGTTACTATTGGGACACCAATAATTGGGTTTTCCGCGTTAGAGTGTACTGTATTAAGATCGGTTTCTGTAGGTTGTTCCGCTTGCTTAATATTTTCTTCCCGCTCTAAGTCGTCAAGGTCCCCTGTTTCAACAATTATAGACATATTGTCTGAGTCTTTATTCGCGGAAAAGCTGTCGTTAAATTTTTGCATATAATCTAATAAGGGTTCATTAATATTGTCTGTAATGTCAGGTTCGTCATTTGTCAACTCTTCGCAGAATTCTTCTATAAACCTGGAAATAGCACTTTTATTATTTTCGTGATTAGTGACGTTAATTTCAACTTTTTGGGGTGGGTCAATATTGTAAATAAGTATTTTAATTTTAGAGTTTTGAAATATAATTTTAATTAAATTAAGTATGATATCCCATTTTAGGTTATCTAGGCCGGATCCAATTTTTGGCATAGCTACAGTAAAATCTTGTAGCTCTAAACATAATCTTTTGAGGCTTATCAAGGCGGAAATTATAGTAGTGTAGGTGGGTTTGTCCCTAAATATCTTTTTGGTAATTAAATAATAAATATTTCTTGTAGGAAGTTTTAAATATGCAACTTCACCTACAGGTTTGTTTTGTGCTTTTAGTGTGTTTACGCAATTAAATTTTTCCCTGAAATTACGGGCGATTCCTTTTTTCATGCTAAAACACTGGGAGACGCAATGAGCAAGAGATATATTCTCGTCACAATTAAATAGATCATTGTCGATTATTTTTACATTATTATTAATTATATTAAGGTTATTATAAATTATTTGACGAAGAGTTTCATTTTTATAAACGGCGTCTGAAAGTTCATTTAAATTTATTTCGTACGTGGGAATAGATTCGCATATATTGTCATCGTAATCTGATACTTCCTTATCTTTGAAACTCGTACGTGACTTTATGTTATTTTGTAGAGGTGAATTACTTATAGTATTTTTATTGTAATTATTACTTAAAACTTGGGCATAAGTTAAGTCAGTGGCGTTACCGATTTTTTTTATTTGGGGGGGTTCGTTTGTGGGGTTTTGTAGTTGGTCGGGATTTTTGGGAATATCGGTTTCTGGGTTTATTACGATGCGTGACAAGGCATCTGCGTTACTATTAAGGACACCTTTTTTATAAATAATTTCATAATCATATTCTTCTAAGTACAACCGCCACCTACATAATTTGGAATTAGGTTCTTTAAGGGAGAACAACCACTGCAAGGGTTTATGGTCAGATACTATTGTAAATTTTCGGCCATAAAGGTAGGGCCTAAAGTATTTAACAGCCCAAACGATTGCTAGGAGTTCCCTTTCGATAGTACTTAGATTACATTCTGATTCGTTAAGGGTGCGACTTGCGTAAGCTACTGGCAAATCAGAGCCTATTTTCCCTTGTGACAACACCGAACCTAAAGCAAAACTAGAAGAGTCGCAAGTTAGAATGAAGGGTTGATTAAAATCTGGATACTGCAGTATGGGTTGGTTAATCAACAAATTTTTACAATGGTTAAAACATTTTACATACTCGGGGTCCTTAATATTAATTTTATGATTCTTTTTCAGACAGATAGTCATAGGTTTAGTTATTTTCGCAAAATCTTTTATGAATTTGCGGTAATAACCCAATAGTCCCAAAAAAGCCTTAATTTGTCGTGTAGTTTTAGGAATAGGATAGTTTTGAACAGCTTTAATTTTTTCAGGATTCGGTTTTACGCCCTGGGGTGTCACTATATGACCTAAAAACGCTACTTCTTTTTGCAAAAATTCGCATTTATCGACTTGTAATTTAAGATTAGCAGATCGCAATCTATCAAAAATCTCTTTGAGATTGTTTATATGTTCTTGTAAACTTGTACTAAAACAAATGATATCATCAAGAAATACGCAGCATTTTTTATTTAATATACCCCTTAACAGGTTGTCCATGACCCTCTGGAATGTGGCTGGGGCCGTTTTAAGGCCAAAGGGCATGCGCAGGAATTCATAGTGACCATTTTCTGTGCTGAAAGCAGTTTTTTGAATATCCTCCCTAGCCATTTCCAGCTGGTGATAACCACTGGCTAAATCCATTGTACTAAAGTATAAACAACGTCCCAACTTGTCCAATAAGTCCGTAATGTTCGGCAATGGGTATCGGTCATCAATAGTTTTTTCATTTAATTTACGATAGTCAACTACTATGCGCCATTTGCGTTCAGCAAAAGGGGCACTTTTCTTGGGGACCACCCAAATTGGCGAACTCCACGGGCTATAAGAGGGTCTTATGATTTTTTGTTGTAACATTTTTTTAATTTGTTTATCTACCTCTTGTTTATGGACATTTGGAAAACGATAGGACTTTGTGTACACTGGTATTTCGTCTTTAGTAACTATTTTATGTTTAATTTTATGCGTAAAAGTTAAGGGTTTTCCTTCTGAATGAAAAATATCAGAGTACTCATTTAAAAGATTTAAAATTGCTTGTTTTTCCTCTGCATTCATATGATTTATTTTAATTTTAGACAGATCAATTGGCGAGTTATCGCAATATGTATTAATATTATTAAAATTAGAAGCTGTGTGGTGTTCGTATTCGTCGAACATTTGCACAGTTATTGGGTTTATTTTAGCAGAAATGTCCCTATCTGTAGGGTTAACAATACTACAATAAGTAGAAAAATCTTTTACACTGGCTACGCTTTCTATTATTTCTAGATCACCAGCTTTCATGTGAGGAATTATTACGTCACCATTTTTAACATTTTTAATATTTATTTTAATAATTTGTTCTGTCTTGGCAGGGACGACTATGCTGTCGGCCCCACTAGATAACTCAAGGTAGTGAATTTTGATTCTGCGGGATGGTGTAATTAATACATCATTATGCAGGTCGACAATCGCGTTTAATTTCTTTAGGTTATCTAAGCCTAGTAGACAGTCAAATTGTTTATGAAAGTTGAACATATGAAATTTAAGATTAATGTTATTTTTAAACAATTTGCCACACGGGATCTTTGTACTATACTTTTCCAAGGAAGTACCGTGTGCACTAGATATTAAAAATGGGTCATGTATAATATTCCTAGAAAAAAATTTATTTGCGATGTCATGTTTAACAAACGACTTTGTGCTACCACTATCTAATAAAACTTTTAAATTTAAATCTGGGTAAATTATATAGCACAATTGACTTTTTTCGTTTGTTAAACTCATGATATCTATTTTTCCGAGGCTCAATTCTCTAAAAAAGATGAGTCATCTTGATTTTTATTTAAATTTTCCTCCGGAAACTCTACTTTCGGCGCATTATGCAAGTTGAAAACCTCTTCTATTTGAAAATTAGGCGTTCTAATTTGATTATTTGAATTATTTCTATTATTAAAATTTTGCCTAGCATGGGACATATTAGTGTTTCGCGTAGAAACACTCATTGGAGTTGGTCTCGGTAACCTTACATTAGGGTTTGGCCTAAACACATCATTTCTGGAGCTAGGCCCTGGCTGATTTTGAAAGTTTGTATTTGTGTTATTATTATTAAAACCATTTGGCCTTGGCTGGAAATTTTGTGGGTAATTTGTTAGTTGCAATTGCCTAATATTTGGCAATTGCTGCCTTCCTTGTGTAAAGTTACGATTATTATTAAAGTTTGGCTTTTGTCTAGGATTTTGGCTATAAGAATTTCTAATTATTTGGTCATTTATTTCTAATTGAAAATCGTTCGTTAGCATATTTAACGCAGAGTTCAGATCTTCTGGATTTTTGGTTCGCATTAAGGATCCTATTGGGTCTCGGAGGCCCCTCAATAAAACCCTTAAGGCGTATTTTCTTAAGTATGCGGTTAAAGTTCCGACCTCTTGTGCATTACCATGATGCACCGTTAAATATGCTATCTGAAGGTTAAGTAGCATAAGTATACTATTGTAAAAATCGAAAACTGACTGTTTGAGCCCTTGCTTTAACTCTGTCATTTCCAATTGCAAGCTGAAAACGTCGCGTTTATCGCTATATGTATTCTGGAGTGCTAATTTTAAGTCATTCCAGTTATTCAGAATGCAAGAGGATATTTTAGTTGCGGCATCGCCCTTTATTTTAGCCAAAATGCTAGACATTAGGTACTCATTCTGAAAGTCCGTCGGGTCATTAAGGTTATAAAATTTATTGACTAATTTTTCACATATATCGATGAATCTAGGAAGGAGTTCTGACTCGCCCCTAAATTCAGGGATCATGTTCAAGTAGTCGGCTTTCAGAACGTTAGCCATGTTTAAATTTAAATTATTTATTTCGGGAATGGGGTTATTTGTTTCTATTATGGTAAGTTCTAGTTCAGAGTTTGTTTCGACTCGGAACTGGACTCAGAATCGATTAAAGTATTTTGAAAATTGAATCTGCAATCACTAAATGACATAGGTACTTACAGGCAAATGGTCGCTGCTATGATGTCCTTCATCTGTGATGTGCACTCACACTCGAAGAAAACTTTTTTTTTTTGTAATTTCTCTTGTTTGGAAACTACCAGGTTCTATCACCAACAAATCGTCGAAACGAATCAATTTTATGCTAAATTGATTGGTGAAAACTGCCGACTGCGCCAATTACGTTGCAACCTTGCCGTAAGAAGTTTTTAAAAAGTTATTTTAAAGTTTTTGAAGTATTTTATTGAATTACAAATTTATTAAATAATGTTAATAGTTTACAATATAATTACAGATTGATTGAAAGAAAGTAAAAAGCTACATAGGTAAACTATGCTGACAAAACAATATACATTTTATTATATAAACAATAAGTTGCTGAGTAGCATGACTCCGGTCATGTAACTTATAAGCATCTTTTTCTCTTCTCTAATCATTTTGTTAAGTTTATAATTCGAATATCTCTTACTTTTTTCCATGTTATTTAGTTTGTGTATAATAATATAATATTATTATTATATCCTAGTTTTTACTATTTTTTTTCCTATATAAATTAAAAAAGTGTAGAAAAAATAGCAAACATAAATCGTGTACAGTGTAGACTGTACACTCTACCATACTTACCTTTTAAAAGTCTGCCCAAAGCATCATTTGCATTCTTTAAAGCACATTGACTTAACTTATCGTCATCCTTACAAGCTTTAATATAATTGGCTAAAAAAAATATATAATGTTAATTGTATACCAATGTAGAGAAGACTTGTTTTTTAGCTAAGCGTAGTATATGTTGAGATGCATTTTCTTATTTTCATAAATATGAAGTAGCCTTTCAAGCTAAAAATTTTACAAATAAATACTTTGATCTGTTGTTTAAAAATGTATGTTATTTTTGGGATTTTGATCATAATATTAGCTAAATATCAATCTAGATTAACTTTAATTCATACTAAAAGTAATGTTCTTTAAAAATGAATATTTTAAGAAATAAAATATTACTTTTTTTTCTATATATTTTTTTTAAGTTTGGTGTTGATTACCTCTCACGAAGTTTTAATTTTTACTACACACGAGCCGGGTTAATGAAAATTGGGCTATAATACACTAATAAATGAAAAAACTAAAACTGTTATCCTTGTGAGGAAATACTGAATTATACTATCTCATATAAGCAAATTTACAAAAAACTGTAATGATGCTTAATTTTTCATGTTATTTTTAAATTTTAAGTTAAGCCCCAGGTTAGGTTGTAATATCCCTTGAAAAATACAGGAAGGGCTTGTAACAATAGGTCAAATTCACAGTAATATTAAAAAAACACAGAACAACTGTACAAAAATCTGTAAAAACACGACAGTAATAGAGTCAAACTCTTTAAATTTACTTTAGAAAATTAAGGTATTTTTACAATCTCTATTTAAAAATACAGTTAGGCTTTAAATTTACTATAACAATTGCTGGCAATAAATCGCATACAATAGTTGCTGGACATGTTTTTAGAGTGTAAGCTGATTATCCGCAGACATAGAAATACTTGCTTGAATAAAACTTATTATGTATCTTACCAATAGGTTAAATTTGAATCACGTAAAAGTTTTAAAATAACTTTAATGAAAAATGGTAATTAGGTATTTTTACTGAGTATTTAAAAAACTAAAAATAATGAAGAAAAATACTTACTAATACTAATTTCTTGGAAGAACTATTTAAACAAATTAATAGATTTTTTAAAATTAGTTAAATATGTTTATATAAAGTATTTTTATAATTTCAATAAGTATATAACACAAGTATCTTAAATATTTTATAGATAGATTTTCTCTGTGTGTGGGCAAAGAAAATTAATCTCCCCAATATAATAAAAAATAATATTATTATATTAAAAACTAGTTGAATAATAGGACTTCTACAGCTAGCAGTACAAAATAGTATATTTAAATACTACTTTTATTATAGACGTTTTTGGCGAATGCTTTCAATTTTAAAAAACGAGCTCTTTGCAGCAAGTTCTTTAATGGACAAGCAGACCAGTATAATAAAACGAATATTTTATACTATTTTTTCTATTTGAGTGATTTTTACAAAAAAAAAATACGTATTTGGGGAAATTTAGATTTTTTTTTTTCGAAAAAGCGATTGGCAAAGCTGTAATAAAATTGACTTTTTATAGTTCTAGGCATACATTTATTAGGCATACTTGCCAACTCAAGAAAAAACAAATTTGCGTGTGCTTATGGACCCATAAGACATGCAAAATGCATGTGAAAATGAGCCTATAATGTAATTCAAATAGAAAAATAGTATATTAAAGTACTAGTTTCATAACATACGTTTTTAGCGCACGAGTACGTTAAGTTTAAAAAAACGAGCTGCTTGCGGCGAGTGTTCTAAAGTACTAGTGCTCTAAAAACGTGTTATGAAATGAGTGCTTTATACAATTTTTTCTATTTTGCTCTAAAATTTAAAAAACTTACATTTAAATTGATGACTGATTTAGGGATTTTTATTTTGGGTTGGCATTACAGTTTACACTATGTTTAAAATTCTAAGAACAAATGATATTTTAATATATTTTTTATTCATCTCTTTTTTACTGCAATTAATCAAGCCACAATTTTAACATGGTAAAAATAACCTAAACACAAAATTTTATAGAAAATTTAACTTTAAAGCGACATTGACATTTGCACGGAAAACGTCAAGCGATAGGCCAGCTCTGTTGGCAACCCAAAATAACAAAAAGTACAGACCTCTTAAGGCTCATAAGAACAAGCAAAATGCGTGTGATTATGAGCTTATAAGAGTCGCAAAATAGAAAAATATATTAAATTGAATTAATTTTTTAAATGTTGACTTACGTAAATGTAAAGAATTTACTCCAAGACTGAACGTAACAAGGGTGAAAATTATTGATTTCATCTTAAAGAACAGCACCAATAAACCTAATAAATAATTTATTGAGATTAATATTTATATATACTCTCAATAATTAATTTTATAAATAATTATCCCATAGATAATTATTTTTAATTAAAAAAATATTATTTTATCCACTATCTATTGATAATTAAGAAATTACATGATTTAATGTAAATAATGTAGAAACGCGTGTGACATAATTATTAATTTTTTCAGCAATTATACGCGTACGCTATTGATGTATATTTTAAAATAAATTATCGACTGTATTTTTCTAACTATGATTTATCACATAATAGTTATTTATGGTACTAGTGGGTAAAGTAAGATATTGCCCGTGAGAAAATTAACCGTGGCGTCAGCCAAGCAGGTTAATTTTCGAGAGGGCAATATCGGTTTACCCATGAGTGCCATACAAGGTTTTATCCAATAAATAGCTTAGGAATTCATATTTTTATTAAAAATTTTAATGACATTTACAAGAAAATATCTTGACAAGTGAGAGTTGAGTGGGTAAAATAAATAATTATCCACTCAATAAAGTTAAAGCCACGCGGGGGTTATTATTGAGTTTATCTATTTAAAATAAAGCTCTTAATTGTCTTATTATCTGTATGTATTGGATAAAAGCTATTATAGGGGAGTATCTAAATGGCTATTGTTTCTAAAAGGGCCAATGTTACCTTGTCAATAGCACCATTTTCACATCACCTGTCATATAATATTTTGAAAACGCTGCTATTGAGAAAGTGACATTTGCCCTTTTAATAATCCACACAATTATTTTTATAAAAAATAATAACTTTGCTTAAAAAGGTTACATTATTATAAAAAACACCAATTTATTAAACTTTTAAGCTTTACAGGCACGCGAAAACCTTATTTGATTGACCCTAATTTTTGCAGAAAAGGTTTTTCAATAAAAAGGGTCAAAATATGTTAATTAATTATTAAGCATATATATGTATGTACTTCTGCTCAAAAATATCGGCCCACCTAAAAAAATACACATTTTTGAATGCAAATATCTCCAAAACTATTTAATGGATTTATTCGATCTTTTTTTTATTTTGAAGTTTGAACTTTTAGCTCTTACTTACTCGAATAAAAATTATCAAACATCTTTTTTTATACCGGCAGCAATGAAAAGTGCACAGCTATGTTTTTTTACTGCACCTTTCGATATGCGCATGGTTCGCCACTTCATATTTTTTTACAATTTAATTAATTGATTTTATAGCCTAATTAAATGGAAGTAATCTCTTTTTAAATTTTTTAATTTTCCTTTTCTCGTTTAGGAGATATAAGGTTTTTTCTAAAAATTTACATTTTTGCAAGTAACAAAAAAACTACGCAATGGATTTAATTGATTTTTTTTTTTAATTTGAAGCTTAAATCGTAAACTTTTATTTATTTAATTTAGGTTTCTGTTGGAAACATGTTTAAACTGAGTTTACATTGCTTAAATAGTCATGTTTTTTTTACTCGATCTTTTTTGTTGCAATTTAAACACAAACTCAAATCTTTCCATAAGTTTTAAAACTTATTCTAATAGCCACACTTATTGTGACTGATTCCGTCTTTTATTTTTTATCATAAGTCTTCTCATTTAGGAGAAATTATGTTTTTTTGGTAAATAAGGACTTTTTAAGTGGTGGGCTAGTGCCACCCCTGTAACTAACTTTTTTATGATTGACAAGACTTGTCACTTATGTGACAATACTTTTTTAACTCGTTAAAATTTTATTTAATTGTATTATTTAAATGGAAACAAGTCCGGAAGTAGCTGCCCAAGCTGTAGCTCTGCTACAAGAAGGGCACAGTCAGCGTTATGTTGCTCAACAGTTAAATATTACGAGAGCAGCGGTAAGAAGAGTATTCCAACGTTTTGAGGAGACCGGTTCCTTTAGTCGACGCCAAGGAGCTGGCAGACATAGGTGCACGTCCGCTCGGGATGACCGATTTATCGAGCTTAATTCCCTGGTGGTGGATCGTGCATGATATGGGGAGGTATATCATTGGAAGCTAAAACTGAACCAGTTTTTATTATAAGGGAAGAACGTGGACGGCAAAGGCGAAGTCTTACAGCGGAAAGGTATGTCGAAGAAATTTTGGAAGAGCACGTCGTACCTTACGCCGGATTTATAGGCGATGACTTTATTTACATGCAAGACAATGCAAAGCCGCATACTGCAGCAAATGTCAGACGATACTTAAGAGATGTCGGCTAGGGGGGGAAATACCAGATATTAATATTAGACATATCGCACCCGTTACAGAACAGTGTTATAACACAAAATTTTGAAAAATGTGTTTTTAGTGTAATTACGGCTCTTATTAGTATCTACCGACCTGTATAACTGGCATATTACATATAACTATAGCATAGTTTCATGTAATATGCCAGTTATACAGATCAGTAGATCTCAATACGAGCAGTAATTACACTAAAAACACATTTTTCAAAATTTTGTGTCCTGTATTATTGTTATTGAGTATTCTGTTATTGTGTATTCTCTAATTGTGTTTTGTTATTGAGTATTCTTTTATTGTGTTCTGTATGGTTGTTATTGAGCATTCTGTTATTGTGTTCTGTTATTGAGTATTCTGTTATTGTGTTCTGTATTATTCTTATTGAGTTTGCAAGTTTTTTGTGGATTAGGCCTAATGGGGAAACCAGTATAAAAAAAACGAGCTAATCACTTTACCTCATGGGTGGCTTGGAAATAAGTGCTGGTAAATAGGAACAAATTTGATGGAAAAATAATACATATTTTTTAAAATAAACTGCTTATGGAATATATGTGGCTGGACTATAATTGTGTGGTTCTGAACTATTGTTGTGTTAAATTACGGTATGGAATATTTGTGAAAAAAAAATTGGAAAATGTACAAAAAAAGGAATGGAATTATTATTTTGAAAAGAATAGGAGTAAATGCTGCCAGGCATGGGATATACAGCTGCCTCAAACCATTTTTAAAACCTAATTCTGTATGAAAAACATTGGGAAATATGACTATAACGTCTATAATATTTATGTAGATAAATTTTAACTATAGTGTATACACATTGATAACCTAGCCTCAACCGTGTAATGTTGGTTAGTTTTAGTGTTTTGTTAAATTAAATTGAATGTTTTATTGACCATAATGTAATGTAACTAATAATAACGAAAAACAGCATTGTTGTAAAAAAACATACACGTCTAATACGTTTTTTTTGTGTTTATAATTGTTATTAAATAATTTTAATAAAATTTAAAATTTGTTTATTGTTATTTTATTTGATAAAATATTTTGTTTAAAAAAAATTAAAAAGCAAAGAGTCCTTAAAAAGACGTTAGAACTTGTTTTTGGAGTACCATTAGAGATTTAAACAGTCTGTGCAAAGTTCGTTCGACATATATGCCTCAAAACGCAGTCTGAGCTGGGAACCAAAAAGTTGCTAACGCAGAAAACGTGTTAATTAAATGTATTTATTTAAGCTAAAGTTATAGAAGTGCAATAGATCTTTATATTCTATCGACGCTTTTCCGTCATATACAGTTTTAGAGGGGTGGCACTAGCCCACTGATTAAAAAGTCACTTTTTCCGAAAAACTTTAATTTCTCCTAAATGAGAAGACTTATGATAAAAAATAAAAGAAGGAATCAGTCACAATAAGTGTGGCTTTTAGAATAAGTTTTAAAACTTATGGAAACATTTGAGTTTGTGGTTAAATTGCATCAAAAAAGATTGGGTAAAAAAAACATGACTATTTAAGCAATGTAAACCCAGTTTAAACATGTTTGCACCAGAAACTTAAATTAAATAAATAAAAGTTAAGGACTTAAGCTTCAAATTAAAAAATAAATCAATTAAATCCACTGTGTAGTTTTTTTGTTATTTGCAAAAATGTTTATTTTCAGAAAAAACCGTATATCTCCTAAACGAGAAAAGGAAAATTAAAAAGTTAAAAAAGAAATTACTCCCATTTAATTGGCCTATAAAATCAATTAATTAAATTGTAAAAAAATATGCAGTGGCAAACCGTGCGCATATCGAAAGAAGCAGTAAAAAAACATAGCTGTGTAATTTTCATTGCTGCTGATAATTTTTATTCCAGTAATTAAGAGCTAAAAGTTCAAGCTTTAAAATAAAAAAAAGGTCAAATAAATCTATTGAATAGTTTTGGAGTTATTAGCATTTGAAAATGTGTATTTTTTTAGGTGGGCCGATATTTTTGAGCAGAAGTATTACATGTATAAATTTTTGGTTGTATCTGTATTTATATAAAATTTTTAATGAAATATATATCGGAAAAACACGACAAAAGTGCCATATTTGGATTTTGTGGCCATGTAAAAAATTAACTAGGGTGGATGTTTAAAATCTGCAAGTAATTCATGCTTCATTTTTATTTAACAATATATCTAAAAATATTACTTTCCCCAAGGAAAGTCTTGCGTTAGAAAAAGATTTTGAAAAAATTTGATTGCTTCTTTTTACGTTTCTAGTCGTTTTATATCCAAAATTCCGTCAAAAAAACTTTTTGTCTGTCGGTCTGTCTGTGTGTCCGGGAAATTTCTGACCACGATAACTCAAGAACGCTTCGGGCTAAAGACTTTTTGGGCCATCTGAACCATGGGTTGATTATCCAAAGTTGTAGGCTGAGATTGTTTTTGGTAAAAATCGGATTGGGGTAAGAGGGTAAAATGGGGTAAAAACAATTTTTTTCAAAAACTACGATTACATAGTACATCTGAACAGCAGTTCTTATTTAATATATCTATAACCAATGGTTATTAACCATATAGGGTATATATAAACAACAGTAACAAGTTTTGCACATGCCTTAAAATTGATAACGGTTACCTTTTTATGTAATTTTTATTTGGTAATTTTAAACAGGGGCTTGCACTTTTTTGTCCCAAATTTTTTTATTTTTAGATTTTTTTGACATTTTCTCAATTGCATATTAATCCCTAATTAAAAATACATAAAAAGGTACTCTTTGTGTAACACCGTAGGACCAACCGTTTTCGAGAAAATTGCAACTAAAGAGGCAATTTCACATTCTGAGCATAAAAAAAAAAACGGAACTAAAAAACAATAATAATTTCAATTCTGCTGGACGATTCTACATTAGAAACTATCTACAAATCGCTTTTAAGGGAGCTACGCGTAGCTACGTTCCTTTAAAAATTGTTATTTTTAAGAGGCTTAAAACTGAATTTTGAACCTACATGTATACACGGAAAAAAAAAATTATAACTAGGAGCGCTATAACACACATACCAAGCAAATTATAATCGCTTATTATATAAATACAAGGCTTTCTCTTACAATTATGGCAGTCAGTGTAAAAATTTATATGAAATACTTTAATTGTTTAGTGAATAATAAAATATAACAAATAGTATGGCATTTATAGCTTAAATAGATTTAATTATTGTCCGTGCTAATAATTTTTATAATATAATAAAATTTCTGTAAATTTATAATAGTGCCTGTAATAAATATAATCGTGTCTGTAATATATATAATCGTTTCCAATTTATTTTTAACATTATTAGTTATTGTGTCCCTTATAATCTATAGCTTAAATCACTATAATTTGCCACTGTTACCAAATATCTTATAATGTATAGCGCAGAGCCCACTAATTTCTTTCCGTGTAGAGCTTTTTTTCATAGTTTTTAATGTAGAAGCACCCAGCAGTATTAAAATTTTTATTGGTGCATTTTTTAGTTTCGATTTTTGATGCTCAGAACGTAAAATTGCCTCTTTAATTGCAATTTTCTGGAAACCAGTTGGGGTGGCCAAAAATTTTAAGAGAGATTTTGGAGTGTTTGGTAATATTTAAGAACAATACTAATTGTGAGAAACTAAAAAAATTTCGTGATTTTTTTTTAAATAGGGTATATTTAAAAGGACATAACTTCCTTAGGAATGATTTTTTGAACAAGGTGCATATAAATTATTTCTCTGTTTTTAATGTTAAATGGACACCCATTACTATAATATTGGTTTTTGGTTTTATATTTTTTTATTTTTGTTCATGAATACGTAAAAATTTACTTTTAATGGGAGGCATAGCGTAGTGGCTAGCGCGTATGCATAGCAAGTCTACTATCGTGGGTTCGATTCTCACTGGCGCCGATTTGCCTTTTTCAGTTAATTAATAATTGAAATTTGGCGAAGGCGATAAGTGAAACGGACACTCCCTAGAAACTGGTTCGAAAGTCAGTATAAGCCGGTGGTTCCCTCTACTACTAGCCCACACAAGTCCTGGACTTAGGGGATGCTTAATTAAGTAGAATAGTACGAGGTTAAACAAACATGTAATGTAATGTAATGTAATTGCATTTATCTTTAAAACGGTTAAACCTGCGATGTTGCACCACAGAAATTTTGTTGTGTATTTTTACATAAAAAAGTATATTCCAATAAAAAAAATTAAAAAAATTACACTGAAAAAAGTTTTAGGCAAAAACAGAAAATCCACCCAGTTTCCAACTGAAATTGATTGTTTTTACTCAACTTGCGGAAAGAAATAATCTCTTCTCTATAGTCAGGTAGGTTAACATGTATTCATATAATATATAAGTTTGCAGATTTTTTGTTTAAAACTATTTTTTTGAACTTTTTAAAACTTGCACAAATTTCGCGAAATATTCAAATAATTGGTGTTTTTTTTTTTCAAAAAAAGTGTATCTTTTACGATTTTCTTTTACGGAAATTGATTTCTTATGTTATTAGGTATGTTTTAGTCCAAAAAACGTAGGGGTCCAAGAAATTTTTATTTAAAATGGCCCAGGTGAACCGTGATATTAAAAGGGAATTTGGGGGAATTATTATAGGTAATATTTTTTTTTCAGGAAAACCCCATATTTTTTAATTGATAATTTTAATCAATATTTATGTTTATATTAATATGATATGCCCTTGGCTAAAGGTATACGGAAGATTTATTTATGTTTTTGCGATGATGTAAGGTATTTGCAAATTTAAATTTATTTTTTATAAGTATTATAATGTGATTTCTTTTTTTGAACCAACTAGAGAAGACGAGGTTCTTAATGCATCGCGACAGTATATTATATGCAGTAGCTGTCCAATTTTCAGTTATGTGCATTGTGCATCTAGAGGTCAGTTAGTTTTACCTAGAAATAATTTAAGGAGTTTTGATTTTGGATCTTGGTATTACCTATGAAAGTTTTTAACGTTATGTTTTAAGTATACCTACTAGGTATTAAGTTATTAATTTATTAAGTTTTTAACGTTATCTTTTAAGAATACATACACAGATAAAAATCACACAATCACACAACAACTTATGGAAAATTTCAACTTATGCTATATTTTTAAAATTTACACAATATTTTATGTACCTTCACATAACTTATTATGTATTTTTTTAATTTCACATTATATATTTTGGGGCGCTTTATTCACAGAACATAACGTAGGTAAGAATATAGCCAACGTTAAGTTATGTGATTTTAAGTAAAAAGTAGGTATTTATTTAGCCATGCGATTAAATTTTACATGATACAATTTTTGACAATTTATAAATAAATATTCACAATCCATTTTTTTCCTTAATATAATCAGACAACAATTTTTTAAACTTATTGTAGTTATCGCAGGTTTTTATTATCACGGGTAATTCGTTAAACTAAAGTATCCCATTACAAAAAAATGTATTATATGTTTTAGCTGAGACAGGTACATCCACAAAAAATAATTTTTCTATTTTGCGACTCTTATAAGCTCATAATCACACGCATTTTGCTTGTGATTATAGGCCATAAGAGGTCTCTAGTTTTTTTTTTCTTTTGGGTTGGAACGTCGCTTTAAAGTTTAATTTTCTACAAAATTTTGTTTTTAGGATATTTTTTACCGTGTTAAAATTGTGGCTTGGTTACTTGCAGTGAAACTAGAAGAAATTACTAAAAAATATATCAAAATTATATTTGTTCTTAGAATTTTAAACATGGCGAAAACTGTAATGCCAATCCGAAACAAAAATCCCTAAATATGTCATCAATTTAAATGTGAGTTTTTTTTTAATTTTAGAGCAAAATAGAAAAAATTGTATAAATAACTCGTTTTATAACACGTTTTTAGCGCACTAGTACTTTAGAAAACTCGCTGCAAGCGGCTCGTTTTCTAAACTTGTACTCGTGCGCTAAAAACGTATATTATGAAACTAGTACTTTAATATACTATTACACGTCTAGTGTTATACATATGAATTTCGTGTACAAATTTTAATTTATTTAATAAATATTCAGGCGCCATTTCGTTTTTAATTTTATACACCAAATCCAAAGATCTATATTTTATTCTTTGAGGAATACTCATAAAATTCAATACATTTAACATTGTTGTTATCGGAGTAAATTTATTACATTCGAATATAATTCTCATTGCTTTGTTTTGAATATGTTCTGTAAAAGTTTATTTCACATAATTTTTTACAAAATATGTTCCGTAAAATTTTATTTCACATAACTTATTATGAAATTCTACAGAATATGTTCTGGAAAACTCACATAACTTAAGGTCGATTAAGGCATAATTATTACTAACTACACTAAACTAAATTAAGAAATTAAGAAATTAACAAAATTAAGAAACATAACCTTAAATTCTATAATACATTTTCCATGGTATGCAACAATTAAGATAAAAGAAAAAATATAGCACAAAATAATAATAGAATTTTAAAATACACCATAGAAAAAGAATTTCTGAAATACACAAACTTTAGTCAAATAGGTAGAGAAGCTATAGTGGGTATTAGATAAAGACAAAAACACATTAGGTGTGTAAAATTTAGTCCGCCATTTTTACCTTTTAAACGTCAAAATTTGTAAACAAAAACAAAACCTCATAAAGGTTTTTCACATTTTTACAAGTCTTTACAAAACAAGTCATTTTTAAGTTAAACGTTTTAACACTATAAACAAAATAAAACTATAAAGACACGCAGATACCACAAACAACGCCACAAACAAAATATCACCAATTATTCGATTTCATAACAAAATGACTGAGTGCAGCGTTGTCGGACCTCCTATCCATGTAAATTTACGTTTGCTTGCATTTAAACGGTTTGAATGTAAATTTATGCTGTCTTTGAGTGTTCTTATTAAAATTTGTAGCAAAATATTGGAAATTTATTGGTTTTTATAATTAAAATTATACTGTTGAAATATTGTTGGCAACGTAGAACAGCCATTTTTACCGTTTAGATGTCAATCTATTGTTATTACTCAGCCAGAACCCTGCGCAAACGTTTATTTCCTCTATATATTCTCTACCTATGTGACTTTAGTGCAACATTTTATAAAGAATCATTATCCAAGTATTAAAATAAAAATGAAGATGGAGCACATGTGTATTTTAAAAATTCCTACATTTTCATGTTAAGGAAAAACACAGTAGTTACATAAAAAATAAAAGGTACTTTTGGAGATAAGTAGGTTTTAAAACACGATTTTTAGACCCAACTGCAAATATAGTAATAATCGTCCTACGCAATGGATAATTGTTTTTTTTTTACTTATTCAGTAGTATTTACACATGCCTATTATCTATTTAGCAGTTACCTTATTGTTGCATACTACGGAAAATTTATAATAAAATTAGAGGTTACGTTTCTTAATTTTGTTAATTTCTTAATTTATTAATTCAGTTTAGTGTAGTTAGTGATAATTATGCCTGAATCGACCTTTAACGTTGGCAATACTCTTACAAATATTTTTATCAGTGTACTAGGTATTACTAAAAGATCTAATCTCTGTGTGTTCTTTAAAACACACCGATGAAAGATACAATATGGTTTACGTAACATATTTAGCTCATGTAGTGATCTTAGACAATACCTTTTACTGTACCAGGGGAAATTCTGGATATTGCCAAACAAAAACTAACTGACCTTCTAATCAATAACCCAGGCTTTAATTTAAATATAGTCATAGTCAAATCCAAATATAGCATTTATGAAACATCACACATGTAACCCCTTCGCTGTCCATGACGCATATTGCGTATGTGTCGCGTCTGTCCATGACGCTTATATGCCTTATGTAAATAAAAATATTTATATATATTACATATTAATATACCGTTGACGTATCTTGACGTAGAAAGATTATTTTGCAATGCAAATGGATTTTGGACGATGGACGCCACAGTTTATCATTGGAGCATCTGGAACAAATTTTGATTTTCTACTTCTTTAATATAAAAAATATAACAGCCTAACCCTGTAACAACTTTCCTGCCAAATCTTATTAAAATCCTATTTGATTAAATGGGCTTTCATAGCTTGTGTTGAACTAGGCGCATTACGTAATATATGGACATCCCCTAGTAGGAAAATCATTACATAAATAACATAACATTTTATAAGAATACACATACTACAATTTAGTTTTTTTGAATGTTATATGATTTTTTTTACTATTTATATAAAGGTATTATTAGGAAAATTATTACAGGAGTAACTTAAGATGTAATAGGAATAGTTATACTAATATGAGTTGAACGTTTTTGATAGGAAGTTTCTCATTAGTTTTATAAGATTTCATAGGAATATCTTAACTATTTGAATCTATAAAGTTATTCAGAAATAAATTGTTACCAGAATACCCCAAGATTTAAAAGGAAGCATTTATTATTGGCTTTCAGTATAGCATACATTTGCTTTTCACAGCTTTATGCTATAGGTGGCGCCACATATTTTTTCCTATCACTAAAAAAACTTTTAAAATCAAAAATACTGTCCAGTTGCTAGTTAGCGAGCTCATTACAATTTACTTAAAAAAAATACCAGGGTAGTGCAAAATGAGGGATGTATGTCATTTTGTTGCCCCAAACTTTTTATTATAGTTTTTGATTGTTTACATCGTTTTATGTAGATTCAACAAAAAAAACTTGAAATAAGGGTCTTAACAATACCCCTAATTATCAAAAGGCCTAACCCGTACATTTCTTATAAGGTTGTTTTTGCATAAAATCTTCTCTTTGCTAGTCTTAAATAGGTTCATAAGCCTTTTTTAAGCAAGAATAGTTGACGGTAAATATTTCGGTGGGGTAAAAAAACAAATTATTATTTTTTGCACCCCTAACCTTATTTTCCAATGCATTTTTTTGCCACTTCTAGTAACATATTAGGAATTTTTGTTAACTAGAATGATAAAGTACGTTAAGTACTACCCGTTTCAAGCAACAACCGTATTTCGAAAAAATGAGGGCTAGGCGCTTAGTTGCACTCTTCATATATGAATAATAACGTCATAGAACATAGTGTTTTTATAAATATTTTAAAGGCGTTCTATACGTAGAATGCATTGGTATTTTAGTAAGATTTAGATTTTTATGAAAGTTTTTAAACTTAAAAGCCCTTCTTTGTGAGTTTGGGCCGCCTTTTGGAAATTTTTGCACCACTTGGTGACATAAGCCGGAGTGGCACAATGTAAACTAGACCTCCTCAGCTAAAAAAAAATAGCATTTTTAAGTTTATTTTAGTCCATTTTTGAATATGTATGGTAGTTTTAATAGATAAATTCGGTTATTCCCTTTTGTTTGTTTTACTGTTTAACGTCGTTTTTCGCTGCTATGGCCTAATTGACGGGACCGCCATCTTTACGTGCCCTCCGAAGCACGGTCCTCAACAGAACTCGCATCCACCCTGAAATGTGTTTACAGTTTCACCTGCAACCCACATTACAGTTAGTCATCGTAGTTCCATCTACCGACTATTTACACCACTATACATCCATGCTCTATGTGGGGCTCGAACCCACAACCCCAGGATCCGTAATCAAACGCGCTACCATTGCGCTACTGGGGTCGGCGTTATTCCCTTTTATTTGGGCGGTTGGGACCCCTTTGAAACATGTGCGTCTACTGGTATAACTAAATACAGATTATAATGATATAAAAGTCTTCCAAGCGAAATTTTTGCAAATGTCTACCACTTAGTGGCATAAGCCGGAGTGGCACAATGTAAACCAGACCTCCTCAGTTAAAAAAAAAAAAAAAAAAAACAGCACTTTTAAGTTTATTTTAGTCCATTTTTGAATTTTTATGGTAGTTTTAATAGATAAATTCGGTTCTTCCCTTTTATTTGGGCTGACATCTCAAAAAATGAGAAAATGAGGTTCGACCATCCAATAATTAAGGATCGTATCTACGTTCATATGCACAAAAACAAAATCCAAAAATTTCACTCTAAACACATTTTTGCTTTTTACACTTTGTTAAAATATGGACCTTTTTTATTTCTAAACTATTGCATCTCTAAGATGCAACCGTTTAGAACTGAAAAGAATAAATGTGGCATCTTTTATTTTTTTTCAATAACGCTTGAAGCTAGAGACTTAAAATTTGGCATACATGTATGTTACCAAAAGTTCTTGCTCGGGATTGTTTTTGGTATATATTGGGATGGGGAAAGGGGTAAAAATACATTTTTTAACA
The DNA here is from genome assembly GCA_958510825.1 of Brachypterus glaber. NCBI lineage: Eukaryota > Metazoa > Arthropoda > Insecta > Coleoptera > Kateretidae > Brachypterus > Brachypterus glaber. The sequence continues at coordinate 18,435,323 of OY294048.1, read as the reverse complement.
CTTTAAGCGCCCATGCCAGAAATGAGTAAGGGTCCACTGGGCCACCTGATTTTTTTTCGTGTAATTTATTGGAAATAGGCCAAAAATTTGTTCTAAACTAATTTTACAAAAAAAAAATGTTTAAGGGTTTAAATGGGTAAGCACCATTAAAGATGCTCAGAGTAACTAAGGCACGTTTATGTATATTAAATTAAAATTAAAATTAAAAAACTCAATAAAAACCTTTGTTTTTGTTTCCTTATTTCATAATAATAATAATATAAATAAAAATAATATAAATTTATCATCAGATGAAGATCCATTTTCGCCAACTGATTCTGACGAATATATTCCCAGTACGAGTGATTCTGATTTTTATATAGATACTAAATATTCGAAAAGTATGTAATTATTTATAACATTATCAGACTAATAGTTTATTTAGTTTATTTATGTTATTTATAGCTTAAATTTTAGTCGATATATTTTTTTATCGTAAAACATTATTCGATTGTAAGTAATTATACCGAGACCCGCTGTCAGAGAAAAATCAGGACAACAATTTTTACATATTTTTTCTTCATTGTGTATTATACTATTATTATATTATTCACAGCGCCAGCGCTAGAATAATGTTACACAGTAGTTTCAAATTTTCAAAGAAAGAAATCAAAAATCGTCCTAGACAAAAAATTATTGGATACAAATTTGTTTCATGAAAAAATAAGCAACTTTTGTTTTTTTTCAAATGTTTGTCTGTTCGTCCGTCCGTCTGTCCGATGTCACAATTTTTGTAGAAACGATAACTCAAGAACGAATAATGCGATCGTATTGAAATTTTCAGGAAAAAACAAATTCTATGAAGGGAAGATCCCTATTGTTTTTGAAAGTAGTCCCCCCAAAAACAAAAAAGTTATGGGGGGTTAAACTTAAAAAAAAATCAAAAAATGCTGAAAGAAAATTTATATTAATTTTTTTAGGAAAAAATACTTTTATTATAAAGATCAATTTAAAAAAAAATTAAAAAATTAAAAAATTAAAAAAAAAGTGTGAATAAAAGAAGCCGTTGTAGTAAATGTTACTATGATCTTATAAGAAGACATGATCGCATTTACGCCCAAAAGACAAATTACAAAAGTCCAAAATGTAGTAAATGCTTTTGTGTAGCATGCTTCTTTCAAAGTCATAAAAGTTGAATTAAGTAAAATTAAAATATTACATAGCTATAAGGTTTTTATTTAAACAATTGCCAAATAGACAATTCAAAGACCTAAACCTCTTCAAATTTTTCATATTTTGTTTTACAAAAAATGTTTTTTTTTTTTAAATTTTTTTTTTAAAATAAAAACTAATAGTTGTATTCTTCGACCAAACGGTGATTTCATACCAAATTTTAAGCCGATCGGATAAACCGATCGGTAGTTATCGTGAAGGTTTAGAGACAGACAGACAGACAGATAGACAGACAGGCATCATACTGACAAAGGGTCTAATCGCAATATGAGACTTTAAAATGGATAATACGGTCGTTTTCTCGATTTTGAATGTTTGCACGATAACAGTACTTTCCTTTCCATTGGCAGGGGTCGGAAAAGTAAACGTATCGGCTAAGGCCCTTTTTTAATCCTTTAGGTTTTAGAATTCTAAACAAATGCTTTTTTTGCCACTATCTAAGTATTTCGATTTATAATGCAAATATTTAAACTCTTCTGTCTGAGCACCAAATATGGTGCTCAGATCAATTTTGGCAAATTAACTGAGCACCATATATGGTGCTCATGGCGCTTAACGTGTTAACAAAAATTTTAAAATTGCTTTATAGGGGTTTTTAAGGTTGCTGAAATTAAATCTGATAATAAAATTTTTCTAACTCTACCCCCGAGGGGGGGAGGGGGTAAATATTTTTAAATATTTTCAATATTTTCGTCAAAATTGGTATATAGGAGTTTTTGGGGTCAACGAAACTAAATCTAATAATAAAATTTTTCTAACTCCACCTCCGGGGGGGGGGGGTGATTATTTTTTAATGTTTACAGTATTTTTTGGTAAACATTGGTATATAGGGGTTGAAACCCGGTTTTTAAAGTTACTAAAACTGAACTTTGGAATCTTGCTCCACCCCCTAAGGGGTGGGGGGTAGTTTTTGTGATAATTGGTATGTAGGGGTTTTTAAAGTAGCTGAAAACTAAATCTTAGAATAAAAAAATTACTGTACCCCCCGAGGGGTGGGGGGTAGTTTTTCTGAAAATTGGTATATAGGGGTTTAAAAGTCTCTAAAACTGAATCAAACTCCATCCATTAGGGGAAGGGGGTAGTTTTTTTAATTTTAATATAGTTACCAATATACTAATTTAAAAAAAAACTATCCCCCACTCCTCATGGATGGAGTTTGATTTTTTTAATTCTAAGATTGAGTTTAAGAGACTTTAAAACCCCTATATACCAATTTTCACAAAAACTACCCCCCACCCCTCTGGGGTTGAGTTAGATTTCTTTTATTCCAAGATTCAGTTTTAGTAACTTTAAAAACCGGCTTTTAACCCCTATATACCAATTTTTACGAAAAAATACTGTAAACATAAAAATAATCACCAGTAAGGAAAAATTTAGTTTCATCGACCCCAAAAACCCATATATACCAATTTTGACGAAAATATTGAAAATGTTTAAAAATATCCACTCCAGTGGGTAAATATTTTTAAAATTTTTATTATCATATTTAATTTCAGCAACCTTAAGAACCCCCTATATAGCAATTTTCGAATTTTTGTTAAGAACATGTATTTTTTCCCTGTTGCCCCCCTTGCCCACCCCAATATTTACCAAAAAAAATCCCGAGCAAGAACTTTTGGTAACATACCTGTATGCCAAATTTCCAGTCTCTAGCTTCAAGTGTTATCGTAAAACATTTATTCAGTTTTCACCTATTGCATCTCTCAACTGTCCCTATTTATCTATTTTATAAATATATAAAAACATATAGTGATTTGTTTTCATGATAAACTTATAGCCGGATAAATAATTAAACAATATTTGTAAAAAATTCCAAAAGTTTTTTTTTATATTTGTGAGTTATAATTAAACAAATCTTAAAAAGTTTAAAATCGCTTTTTCTCAAAACTTACTTTTCAGAGATGTAACAGTTTAGAACTTAGGTACCGATATGTAATACATTTCGTAAATAAAAATGATCAGCCTGATAGATTTTTTTTTTTAATTTGGTAAAAGTGATGTTACATGTTACAATAAAAAAATTGGGTTAATTAAAAGAACCTAAATCTTTTCTTTGAATGTGTATTTGATAATTTTCCAGTATTTGGGGACTATTGCAATTAAAACATTATTTATTATTATTATTATTTGATTTAGATAAGAGTTGAGGTAAGACCTATTATAACTCAAAAAGCAAAACTAATAACTTATTGAAAAAGAGAAAATAAAACAGATAATAGAGAGATAATTAACTAACTAAATATTATTTAATATATTTAACAGACATATTTAAAAGATATATTTATTACATAATTAAAAAATATATATAGAATATTATTCTGACAGTAATTTCTACACAAAAAATCTGGTTACCTACCACAACCAGAAACATAGTAAACTATGACACAATTTTTTTGGTTATTTTTACACGAAAAACAATCTAGTTACCTACCAAAAATATACCACCACAAGGGGATAAAAAGTAAAATATTGCACAATTTTTTTTTTGGTTAGTGCAAAAGTTCTGTATAATATACATTACAGCTTAATATTAATTGTAATGAGTACATTTTTGTTACCTTAACAATATATTAGGATGCCAGAATTCTTGTTGCACAGACCAAAAAAATATAGGAAGAATAAGGAAATAAACATTATTATTTACGATGCGACGATTTGTACACTGAAAAAATACTACTGACAACAAATTATTACTTTACCCTCTAGGCCTAGGTTCATTAAAATCAAAAACGAAAAAAAAAAAATAAAAAAATTCAAAAAAGTTGTTTTTCAAAAAAAAAATTTTTTTCAAAAAATGTTTTTTCGTAAAAGGAAAAATAAATTGAAAAAAAAATGTTTTTGAAAAAAATTGTTTTTACCCCATTTGACCCCCTTAGCCCAAACCGATTTTTACCAAAATTAATCCCAGCCTAGAACTTTGGATAATTAATCTGTTCAAATTTGAAGTCTTTAGCGCCAAGCTTTCTTGATTTATCGTGGTCACAAATTTCCCTGGCACAGACCGACAGACCGACCGACAGACGGATTTTTTTTACGGAAATCATGTTATGAACCAGAACGACAAAAAATACTTGGTCCTTATTTAACTATTGATCGTGTGGCCCTAAACAGATCTTTTTTTCAGTGTATTATTTCACTTTAACAGTTATAACAATATACATTCATAATATCTTCTGTTTCGTTGAATAGTCAATTTACGAAGTGGGTAGCCCATTGCCTTGTGCTTTGTGTATACCCAAATAGCATTATTTGTGAATTTTACGTAAATAACTGGAACAGCTATCATTCATGAGTTATTACGTAGATCTCACTTATTATATAAATTTTTCTATTTTGCAACTCTTATAAGCTCATAATCACACGCATTTTGCTTGTTCTTATAGGCCCATAAGAGGTCTCTACTTTTTTTTCTTTTGGGTTGGCAACAGACAAAAGTCTATCTCTTGACGTTTGCCGTGCAATTGTGAACGTCGGTTTAAAGTTTAATTTTCTACAAAATTTTGTGTTTAGGTTATGTTTTACCGTGTTAAAATTGTGGCTTGGTTACTTGCAGTGGAAAAGAGAAGAAATGACTATAAAATATATCAAAATAATATTCGTTCTTAGAATTTTAAACATGGTGAAAACTGTAATGTCAATCCGAAACAAAAATCCCTAAATCAGTCATCAATTTAAATGTAAGTTTTTTAAAATTTTAGAGCAAAATAGAAAAAATTGTATAAAGCACTCGTTTCAAAACACGTTTTTAGCGCACTAGTACTTTAGAAAACTCAGCGCAGCTCGTTTTCTAAACGTGCGCTAAAAACCTACGTTATGAAACTAGTACTTTAATATACTAATATGGTGTTAAACACAATTAAATATATTTTTATTGGTAACAGAATACAAAATTTTACCAAGAATATTACTTTTATTCTCTTTTTTACTCAACAGGAATAATAAAGTTAACCTTAGGATGCATACTCTAAAAAATATACACATTTACTTACCCTGGGACTGGGAGGCCCGAATATAAAAATTAAAGGTTTAATAGGTATCATATAAAATTAAACTATAAGGTTTTATTTTTTAATATATTTTTATTTCTTTATATAATAAAAACTGAAACGAAAATAAAACAAAACCCATATAAATATCATAATATCATAATCATAAAATAATCACTAAAAAAATACATGAAAAGAATTTAGTCCTTAGAAAAGCAATTATTACAATTTTTGGTACAGTATTCATTTCAAATATTATTTTTACATTTTTGACAAGTCATTTTACTTGCTCTGTCCAATTTTGAGGGGCACAAATAGTATATTTTCCTATTGGACGGTCTTGGGGCTTCGTAAAATTGTTTAGGAATTTCTATGAAAACCGTGAAAAACATGGCTTTTTAGATCATATGTATGACTCTGTACCATACAGGGTGTATTTGAAATAAGTTAGGAAATTTTAACAGGTGATTCAACATGTTAAAATATGAGAAAAAGTTCCTATAAACATATGTCTAAAAATGCGTCATAAGGGAGCTACGCCCCTTTGAAATTGGCTAAAAAAATCGGTTTTTATTTAATAACTCAGGAACCCTTTGAGATATGTTAACGAGGTTTTGCACGTGAATTAATCCTAATAGGGCCCATCTTTGTATGTAATTTTCACGTACTTATTTAAACCAGGGGTGTGCGAAACGGGGGGGCCTTATCAGTTTTTTGTCCCAAACTTTTTTCTGTGTAACTTTTTTGCAATTTTATTTTTGAAATATGATTCCTCTGGTCAAAATACATAAAAAAGGTACTCTTGTTGTAATACTGTAGGATTAACCGTTTTCGAGAAAAGTTCATTTGAAGGAGAAATTTCACGGTTCGAGGACGAAAAATTAAATACTAAAATGTCGAAAACCAAAATTTTAATGATGCAGGGCGAATAAAGACGCATTTTTAGACATGTTTATAGGAACTTTTTGTCATATTTTATCATGTAGAATCACCTGTTAAAATTTCCTTCCCTATTTTAAATACACCGTGTATGTATGACTTATACTGAGGTAGTGTAACTGCTTTACTAAATCCTTTAAAAAGAGTCTTCGTCTATGGGTTAGTTTTGGATTGTAAAAATTTGAAGCTGCTATATCAATCTTATTTAGGAAGAACGCCATTGTCCAACGTTTAGTTTGTCTTTTACAAGTATATTAGATAACATATGTTACGTTCAATTGGTTTTTATTTTCTATAAATCTAACTTAAAATGATTTACCAGCTTTTTATTTTTTTTATAATGAAAAATACATCTGGGCATTTCAGGCCCGTATACGTAAATATGGGGTATTGATGGAAAAGTACTTTTTATACCATATGGTATAAAATTAAAATAACAATTTTGCAAAAATCTTATTCCAAACACTTGAATTGAGGCATTCCTAAAAGGGAACGTTCAAGTATTACGTAAGGCAAATATTGATCATTTTGGATCCCCCCCCCCCTAACACTATTTTCCTATACCATTAACATGGACGTAAAACTCCAAAATATATAGCCAGGGTTGGGTTTTCTATTTTACAGGTCTCCAAAAGATAAAGCATTGGTAGATCTATGGCTTGATATTTTAATAAAACTATATGAAAAACAAGTTTTTAAACTTAAAACCCTTCTATTGATTACGTATTATGTATAATTATTTTGTTAGGGTAGAAAATCATGTGTACCAAACTTCAGCTCTTTAAGTTTATTCTAAGTAGGTATAACAGAGAGGGCCCTTCAGCCGCATGGGGGGTGATGGGGAGGGGGGTTGACGGTTGTTTTTTTTATAGTAAAATTTTATTATTATGGGATGAGTACGTAACCCAATTTTAATTTTAAACTAACTCACGTGGATAAAAAAAAGGTTTTTGATATTTTAGGGGAGGGGGGGGGTTGGGGGGTAAATTTTATATTTAATTATTTTGTTAGGGTAGAAAAGCATGTGTACCAAATTTCAGCTCTCTAAGTTTATTTTAAGTGGGTATAACAGAGAGGGCCCTTCAGAGTTTACTTAGCCGCATGGGGAGTGATGGGGGGGGGGGTTGACGGTTGTTTTTTTTTATAGTAAAATTTTATTATTACGGGATGAGTACGTAACCCAATTTTAATTTTAAATTAACTCACGTGGTAAAAAAAGGTTTTTGATATTTTAGGGGTGGGGGGGGCTGGGGGTAAATTTTATATTAAATTATTTTGTTAGGGCAGATAAGCATGTATACCAAATTTCAGCTCTCTAAGTCTATTCTAAGTGGGTGAAAAAGCATTTGGCAAATTTGAGGACAAATATACCTACATATATACCTATATATACATATATATATATATATATATACACGTAGAACTATCAATAGGAGGCCCGATACATAGCATAGGTGATTCGAAGCCCGGGTTTAGGGGCAAGGAAAAAAGATATATGTGTAACGCTAATACGAGTCCCTATTATATTTTCCGGTCATAGCAAGCCCAAATGCATATTTTTTTGATTTTTCACAGTTATTTGAAGCCCTGCGATGTTGCCAATATTTCCTACTTATAAATTCGATATAATAATTATTTAAGTTGTCTTTGTATGAAAGTTTAACGCTTGTTTTTTAATGATAAATGAATAATATTGTTATAAAAGTAGTTTTTATTTTTAATATTTAAAATGTTTAAAATGTAATGAAACTATTTTGTTTTTTATTAAAAAAGTGATGTTTTGGTCTGGTGTAAAAAAATATCAACATAATTTGGAATAAATAAGGTTAACGTTTATTTAGAAAAATGTTTCAAAGGGGGAAGCCACCATTAAATATTGTCCGATGGGGTTCAAATTTTAGGATGGGGTGCGGGAAGGTCTCTTAAGTCAGCATACAAAATTTCAGCCCGATCGGATAATTTAAAGTTCTCGTTTTTTACCATTCCGCAGAAAAAAATCGTTTCGCAGACGTAAACCAACCCTAAATATTTTCCGATGGGGTTAAAATTTTAAAATGGGGTGCAGGGAGGTCCCTAAAGTCGCTGTAAAAAAATTCAGCCCGATCGGATAATTCAAAGTACTCTTTTTTACCGTTCTGCAGGAAAAAATTATTTCACAGGCGTAAACCAACCCTAAAAATTTTCCGATAGAGTTGAAATTTTAGAATGGGGTGCAGGGAGGTCTATAAAGTCAGCATACAAAATTTCAGCCCTATCGGATAATTTAAAGTAATCGTTTTTCACCATTCCGCAGAAAAAAATCGTTTCGCAGGCGTAAACCAACCCTAAATATTTTTCGATCAGGTTATAATTTTGGGATGGGGTGCAGGAAGGTGCCTTAAGTCAGCATACAAAATTTCAGCCCGATAATTTAAAGTACTCTTTTTTTACCGTTCCGCTGAAAAAAATTGTTTCAAAGGGGGAAGTCACCCTTGAATATTGTTCGATGGGGTTTAAATTTTATGATGGGATGCAGAAAGGTCCCTTAAGTCAGCATAAAAAATTTTATACCGATCGGATAATTTCAAGTACTCGTTTTTTACTATTCCACAGAAAAAAAAGTTTCGGAGGCGTAAACCAACCCTAAATATTTTCCAATGGGGTTGAAATTTTAGGATGGGGTGCAGGAAAGTCCTTTAGGTCAGCATAAAAAATTTCAGCTCGATTGGAAAATTTAAAGTACTCGTTTTGTTTCATTCCGCAGATAAAAATCGTTTCGCAGGCGTAAACCAACCCTAAATATTTTCTGATCGGGTTATAATTTTAGGATCGGGTGCAAGAAGGTGCCTAAAGTCAGCGTACAAAATTTTAGACTGATCGGATAATTAAAAGTACTCTTTTTTTACCCTTCCGCAGGAAAAAATCATTTCACAGGCGTAAATCAACTTAAAATATTTTCCGATCGGGTTATAATTTTAGAATGGGGTGCAGGGTGGTACCTAAAGTCAGCATACAATATTTCAGCCCGATCTGATAATTTAAAGTACTCGTTTTTTTACCATTCCGCAGAAAAAAATCGTTTCGTAGGCGTAAACCAACCCTAAATATTTTCATATGGGGTTGAAATTTTAGAATGGGGTGCAGGGAGATCCCTAAAGTCACCACAAAAAATTTCAGCCCAATCGAATAATTTAAAGTTCTCTTTTTTTACCGTTCCGCTGAAAAAAAAAATGGTTCAAAGGGGGAAGCCACCGTTAAATATTGTCCGATGGGGTTAAAATTTTAGGATGGGGTGCAGGAAGGTCTGCAAAGTCAGCATACAAAATTTCAGCCCGATCGGATAATTTAAAGTACTCGTTTTTTACAATTCCGCAGAAAAAATCGTTTCGGAGGCGTAAACCAACCCTAAATATTTTCCGATGGGGTTAAAATTTTAAAATGGGGTGCAGGGAGGTCCCTAAAGTCGCCGTAAAAAATTTCAGCCCGATCGGATAATTTAAAGTTCTCGTTTTTTACCATTCCGCAGAAAAAAATCGTTTCGCAGGTGTAAACCAACCCTAAATATTTTCCGATGGGGTTGAAATTTTAGGATGGGGTGCAGGGAGGTCCCTAAAGTCACCACAAATTTTCAGCCCAATCGGATAATTGAAAGTTCTATTTTTTACCGTTCCGCTGAAAAAAAATGTTTCAAAGGGGGAAGCCAGCCTTAAATATTGTCCGATGGGGTTCAAATTTTAGGATGGGGTGCAGGAAGGTCTCTTGAGTCAGCATACAAAATTTCAGTCTGATCGGATAATTTAAAGTACTCGTTTTTTACCATTCCGCAGAAAACATCGTTTCGGAGGCGTAAACCAACCCTAAATATTTTCCGATCGGGTTATAATTTTAGAATGGGGTGCAGGGGGGTACTTGAAGTTAGCATAAAAAAATTCAGCCCGATCGGATAATTTAAAGTACTCGTTTTTTACCATTCCGCAGAAAAAAATCGTTTTGCAGGCGTAAACCAACCCTAAATATTTTCAGATGGGGTTGAAATTTTAGAATGGGTTGCAGGAAGATCCCTAAAGTCACCACAAAAAATTTCAGGCCAATCGGATAATTTAAAGTTCTCTGTTTTTACCGTTCCGCTGAAAAAAAATGTTTCAAAGGGGAAGCCACCCTTAAATATTTTCCGATGGGGTTTAAATTTTAGGATGGGGTGCAGGAAGGTCTCTTAAGTCAGCATAGAAAATTTCAGTCCGATCGGATAATTTAAAGTACTCGTTTTTTACCATTCCGCAGAAAACATCGTTTCGGAGGCGTAAACCAACCCTACATATTTTCCGATCGGGTTATAATTTTAGAATGGGGTGCAGGGTGGTACCTAAAGTCAGCATAAAAAATTTCAGCCCGATCGGATAATTTAAAGTACTCGTTTTTTACCATTCCGCAGAAAAAAATCGTTTTGCAGCAGTAAACCAACCCTTAATATTTTCAGATGGGGTTGAAATTTTAGAATGGGGTGCAGGAAGATTCCTAAAGTCACGACAAACAATTTCAGGCCAATCGGATAATTTTAAGTTCTCTTTTTTAACCGTTCCGCTGAAAAAAAAATGTTTCAAAGGGGAAGCCACCGTTAAAATTTTCCGATGGGGTTAAAATTTTAGGATGGGATGCAGGAAGGTCTGTAAAGTCAGCATACAAAATTTCAGCCCGATCGGATAATTTAAAGTACTCGTTTTTTACCATTCCGCAGAAAAAATCGTTTCGGAGGCGTAAACCAACCCTAAATATTTTCTGATGGGGTTGAAATTTTAGAATGGGGTGCAGAGAGGTCCCTAAAGTCGCCCTAAAAAATTTCAGCCCGATCGGATAATTTAAAGTTCTCGTTTTTTACCATTCCGCAGAAAAAAATCGTTTCGCAGGCGTAAACCAACCTTAAATATTTTCCGATGGGGTTGAAATTTTAGGATAGGGTGCAGGGAGGTCCCTAAAGTCACCACAAAAATTTTCAGCCCAATCGGATAATTGAAAGTTCTATTTTTTACCGTTCCGCTGAAAAAAAAAATGTTTCAAAGGGGGAAGCCACCCTTAAATATTGTCCGATGGGGTTCAAATTTTAGGAAGGTCTCTTAAGTCAGCATACAAAATTTTAGTCCGATCTGATAATTTAAAGTACTCGTTTTTTACCATTCCGCAGAAAACATCGTTTCGGAGGCGTAAACCAACCCTAAATATTTTCCGATCGGGTTATGATTTTAGAATGGGGTGCAGGGTGGTACCTAAAGTCAGCATAAATAATTTCAGCCCGATCAGATAATTTAAAGTACTCGTTTTTTACCATTCCGCAAAAAAAAATCGTTTTGCAGGCGTAAACCAACCCTAAATATTTTCAGATGGGGTTGAAATTTTAGGATAGGGTGCAGGGAGGTCCCTAAAGTCACCACAAAAATTTTCAGCCCAATCGGATAATTGAAAGTTCTATTTTTTACCGTTCCGCTGAAAACAAATGTTTCAAAGGGGGAAGCCACCCTTAAATATTGTCCGATGGGGTTCAAATTTTAGGATGGGGTGCAGGAAGGTCTCTTAAGTCAGCATACAAAATTTCAGTCCGATCGGATAATTTAAAGTACTCGTTTTTTACCATTCCGCAGAAAACATCGTTTCGGAGGCGTAAACCAACCCTAAATATTTTCCGATCGGGTTATAATTTTAGAATGGGGTGCAGGGGGGTACTTAAAGTTAGCATAAAAAAATTCAGCCCGATCGGATAATTTAAAGTACTCGTTTTTTACCATTCCGCAGAAAAAAATCGTTTTGCAGGCATAAACCAACCCTAAATATTTTCAGATGGGGTTGAAATTTTAGAATGGGTTGCAGGAAGATCCCTAAAGTCACCACAAACAATTTCAGGCCAATCGGATAATTTAAAGTTCTCTGTTTTTACCGTTCCGCTGAAAAAAAATGTTTCAAAGGGGAAGCCACCCTTAAATATTTTCCGATGGGGTTTAAATTTTAGGATGGGGTGCAGGAAGTTCTCTTAAGTCAGCATAGAAAATTTAAAGTACTCGTTTTTTACCATTCCACAGAAAACATCGTTTCGGAGGCGTAAACCAACCCTAAATATTTTCCGATCGGGTTATAATTTTAGAATGGGGTGCAGGGTGGTACCTAAAGTCAGCATAAAAAATTTCAGCCCGATCGGATAATTTAAAGTACTCGTTTTTTACCATTCCGCAGAAAAAATCGTTTCGGAGGCGTAAACCAACCCTAAATATTTTCCGATGGGGTTGAAATTTTAGAATGGGGTGCAGGGAGGTCCTTAAAGTCGCTGTAAAAAATTTCAGCCCGATCGGATAATTTAAAGTACTCTTTTTTTACCGTTCCGCTGAAAAAAAATTGTTTTAAAGGGGGAAGCCACCCTTAAATATTGTTTGATGGGGTTGAAATTTCATGATGGGGTGCAGAAAGGTCCCTTAAGTCAGCGTACAAAATTTCAGCCCGATCGGATAATTTAAAGTACTCTTTTTTTACCGTTCCGCAGGAAAAGATCGTTATTTCCCACTGTGAATCCCACGAGAGTCCGTTAACGGAACTTGATAGACAGTTTTTTTCTTACAATAAAAACTCTTTGAAATATAGAAAATATTTAAAGTTATTTATTGAATTTAGGTATGTTACGTTAACTTACCTTGAGCTTTTAAAGCAAGCTCTAATATCTTCTTAGACCTATTCATTTCTTCTTTAACAAGCACATGACCACAAAAGATTTAGCGCCAATTAATACTACAGTGCTGAACAATTTAAGTTGAAGTAGTCAACAACGTTGCCAAATCTTAGGGACTCATATCATATGACAACTACATAAAAATACATGCAACATACAGTTCTACTGTGTCGCCATCTAGTTCAACTTCCGTGAACACAGGCGCGTATATTTTGATGGGTATTAGAATAATAGGAAGCCCTGGGCAATTTTTCAAGTCTTCTTCTTCTACTATATTTAAGGTCCAATAAAACGATATACACTATAAAAAATTCGAAGCCCAAAACCGGGCCTCGTATGTCGGTAGTGGGCTTCGTATCGCAGGTCGAACATGCAATTTCGGGCTCCCTATTGATGGAATATGAGTATATATATATATATATATATATATATATATATATATATATATATATATAAGTATGTATATATTTTTTTTATATCACAATACTTTCTTTTATGAGAAAGTAAAATTATAAAATATACAGACCTGTTCCACTGAGTCTCCTTGGAGGGTAGGAATTTTCTTCATCAGTTTCCTCCTGACTAGCATTTTCACCAAAACCAGTCTCCTTAGGACTCTTTGTATTTTCTTCCATGCAAAATTCATTCTGGCTGTAAGTATCATAGTTGCCACCTTTTTTCTTCGTGTTTGGCAAAATATCTCTTTCAAGTGAAGCATAATTGCCAAGAATATTGTTCTCAGTGTCATTATTTTCACTCAGGGGGGAATAATCCAGAGAACTTTCCAGGTGTGTGTTGGACTCTTCAATTTCGCCTGTCGAACTGGCGGGGGAGTAATGATCGCTATCGTCCAGGTGTTTTTTTATATTTTCCGTACTTTTCGCGTGAGATCTGACGATTTTGGGGTACACGCAAGACTGTTCGTTTGGACGAACGTTAA
>OY294048.1:18286455-18421361 GCA_958510825.1 Brachypterus glaber | reverse complement strand
CTTGTTGTGCCTTGAATGATGAATAAAACAGAAGATATCATGAATGAATGTATTTTGATATAACTGATAAGGTAAACTACTATAAATCGTATCGTAAAAATTCTTCCTATAGTTGTACCATATTTCTGGTTGAGGAAACTAGATTGTTTTTTTGTTTTTCATGTATGTATACACTGAAAAAAAGATCTAGTTGGGGCAACCAGATTAATAGTTAAATATAGAGCAAGCCCAACCAGATCGTTTTTCAGCTAAAATTTGAAAAATTATAATAATATTTCATTGTATGGGATTTTTTCTACAAATAATCTGATAATTTCAGTTACAATTCCAACAACTGTCAAATCAAAACCAACACCAACTTCTCTCATTACGTCTCTCCAGTTTTCGTTTAAAACTTTTAAAATGTTGTCTCCTGTAAAGAAATAACACTATGTAGTATATTAAGTACCCAGTGCAATTATATTTTTACGTCCGACATAACTCTTTGGCTTAGGTTGTTTTTTTCGCCTGTTTGGACTTTTTGATGCTAATGAGGGGTGTCCCCCCCAGCATTTAAACGCGCAGAATACAAATCTGACAAAAATTATACCTTAAAAGCTTTAAAAACCATAAAAATCAGCCAATAAAAATGCAGGACGTACACTCAGTTTCTTGTACGTGGGACGTAGAAATAGCCAATTTTTTTTAGTGGTTTAAAGTTTTTTTAATGTAGGTTAAAATAATTTGACAAGCTAAGTCAACTTGACTTAACTATAATTAAGCCGTTCTTTCTTACGGTCGATCTACAACGGATCTCAGATCTTTTTTATTTTTTTTTTATTCCTACATCCAAATTACTCAAAAATCCAGAATATTTCTTTGATCCGACCTAAAGTTCTATCCCTATAGACCAAAGAATTTTTATTCTAGCATAATAATTTTATTTGAAAGTTAAAAATTTGAAATTTGGTCACAACTTGGCTCTCATGGTTAGCTATGTTCTTGTGAAAAAAAATCTAATTTTTATACACGTAGGGCGCTGCAGCCAGTTTACTGTAAAAAAAATACTTCTTTCAACGCTAACAGATGGCGGCAGCAAAGCTTGTCAGAAAAACCAAATATGCTTTTCGATAATATAAATATTCGTTTATTAATTTTTACATTTTCATTGATTACACTAAGTGCCGGACATTTAGCCAATTTTAAAGTGGGGTCTGCAGCAAGCTGCGGCTTCAAACTGTGGTCATTAAAAAAATTATTGGAGAAGATAAAAAATTTGAAATTGTTCACAAATTGACTTACATGGTTAGCTATGTTTATAAAATAATAATTAATATAAAAGAAAATACTGCTTCCAACAAAATAATACTTTCCCCTAGGTTCATTAAAATCAAAATCAAAAAAAATTAAAAAAAGTTTTTCCACCTTTATTTTTTTTTTCAAAAAAAGTTTATTTTTTTGTAAAATGAAAAATAAATTGAAAAATAATAAAAAATATAAAAGTAAAAATAAATTAAAAATAAAAAAAGTTAAAAAAAAAATTATTCAAAATAGTTTCTTTTTTCGTAAAACGAAAAAAATTGTTTTTACCCCATATTACCCCCTTACCCCAAAAACAATCCCAGCCTAGAACTTTGGATAATCAACCTGTGGTCCAAATTTATAGTCTTTAGCCCGAAGCGTTCTTGAGTTATCGTGGTCACAAATTTCCAGGACACACAGACCGATAGACCGACAGATAGAATTTTTTTGTTGACGGAAATCATATGTTTTCGATATAAAAAGTAAACGTAAAAAAAGCAATGAAATTTTTTCGATTTTTTTTTTTACTAACACATGACTTTCTTTAGGGAAAGTAAAATCAGTCAGAACACTAGAGACAGTTCGTCAACCCCTCGCTTCATATATGTTTGTTCATGCCCATTTTTTTTGATAAATAATGTTGTACTCAAGAGCGAATTCAATTATGAATCAAAATATCTAAAAATATACAGGGCGTTCAAAAGTTGAGGCAATTTTCGCAAAACCGGAAGTGACAGAATTTTTTTTACCATGCAAAAAATGCAGTTTATTCAATTATTTATATCCTTCAAATTCACATTCATAAGTTAATAAACAAAAAAGTTATATGGGGGTACCATTATTTTGTGGCACCCGGTATATTTTCACAGGTTCTGATTTATATGTTTTTCTATTTTGGGACTCTTATAAGCTGATAATCACAGCTGATAATTCTTATAGGCCCATAAGAGGTCTCTACTTTTTTTCTGTTGGGTTGGCAACATACAAAAGCCTAACTTTTGACGTTTTGCTTGCAAATAGGGAGTTAAGGCCATGCCACAAACGTAAACGTATCTATCCATAGAGGTGAGAAGGGAGATATAGTAAGATAATTATAGGTCCAAAATGTTATGCATAAGACTCTTGTAATAAGACCCTGGGTCTTGCTTCTTATTGGTCGGTTTACGTATATGGTAATAGTACGCCACGTTATCTATCTCACATCGGAAGCGCAATGGATGTTAGGCCCATAATATCTTATTGTATTAGGTATACGGATGCCAACTCTATCTCCCTTTCGTCCTCTATCTACCAAAATTGACAGGTACGCAGGCGCAGTTGCAACTGACGATACTGATCGAGATACGGCAGCGCATCGTAACGTTCTAATGCGTAGGTACTTACCGTATCCGTATCGAAGCGATCATTGCCGAGTAAACTCGACAGATTTGTAGTGAAGTTAACAGCAGGTGGGTGTTCTGTGGTTAACAGTCCTAACCTCAAAAAATGTTTGAATGCAGAGATACCGAAAATCGGAGAAAAAGGTTTTATTTTTCCTCCGAAGATGATATGTATTTATTAAAGGAAGTTACAGGACAAAACCCCTTTGAGGACCCTAATAGGTGGAATATAGTACAAAGTAATATATTACAAATTACTGGTAAATGCATTAATGTTCGAACCCTAAAGGACAGAGTAAAAAATTTAGTGAATAAATACTTACAAAAAGAAAAGGTTCAACAGTTCAAGTAAGTTATACTTATAGTTTTTTTTTTATAAATCAAATTGAAAAAAACTATTTAGTTTTTTTTATTAGTTAATATATTAACTTTAATTAATTATAATTATCATAATTATTTAATGATATTTTAGATCTGGAATAGAAGAAGAAATTGATGAAAGGGATGACCTTCTAAGAACAGTTTATGAAAGAATGGAAGAATTTAAAAATATAAAACCAAAAAGCAAGAATATTAAATCACAAAATTCAATATACCAAAAAGGTTTTGAAGCACGGGAAGCAGCAACAAATGTAGAGATGCCATGTACTAGCGCTGCTTTCAATGACGGTAGGTTAAAAAAATATATTTTTCGTACGACCTAGTGTACACGAAATAAAGAAAAATGCATGTTCACTATATATCCTCGTTAGGATATTTTTCTATCGCACGAGTACATAGTGCATATTTGAATGAAATGACAACTATGGACATTCATTTATCAAAACGATTACACATATCTTTCATTTTGACAAAAGTCACTTGACGTTTATAAAATTTTGAAACACAGGTAATTCTTTAAAATATACATTTTTAAAGAGTCTAGACGATAGATCAAACGAAAAATATTGTTCGCAACTCGTTTGCGACAAGTCCTGAGTGCACTTGAATGATTTTTTGGCTCCGCTTCGCGTCAAAAAAACTTCATTCACGTGCACTTAGGACTAAAGTCGCATACTCGTTACGAAAACTACTATTACACATGCTTCTAGTTTATTCTTGATTAATCAAAATTTTGAAACACTGTCAGTGGCTTACAACTTTTTTCTATTTTTTTTTTTAATAGTTGAAAATGAAGTTGAAATATTGACAACTATTTCTTCAAATAATGAGGCTGACTATCAGGAACAAGATGTGGTAGAGTCACTGGAGACCCCTCCCAAGAGGAAGAAATCTTTATTACAAACACCAAAAAATAATTTACGAAGGCCTATTCTAAGTAAGTATACTATTAAAAAAGAATGGTTTGATTCTATTAATTTTTTATCTCATTGTAGTTCATTATTGTGTTTTTATTGCTTCAGGGCCGTAGCTATGGGGGGAACCTCCCCCACCTATTTTGAAAAGTTGCATATTTCATGAATCCAAACAAAACTTGCATAGTTAATGAATTTGAAATAAAAAAGTTGCATATTTCAATAAGAAAAAAGTTGCATATTTTAGAGAATCATACAAAAGTTGCATTTTTGACGAAAGTGAGGGCCTTTTTTTTTTTAGTCATTTACTTTTTTTTAAGGAAAAACAAGTTGCATATTTTAGGGTTTCATACGAAAGTTGCATGTCACGAGGTTGGGGATTTTTTTTAGTCATCAACTTTTTATCAAAGAAAAAAGTTGCATTTGAGGCTAAAAAAAGTTGCATTTTTAGGCCAAAAAAATTACATGTTTGACACTTCTGGTTTAGGAGATATCAGGATTTTACTAAGTTGTAATTTTTTTAGTTAACTCAAAAAGTATTTCATTACAGTTGCTGTTTGTTATTTGAAGTTCAATTTTCTGTTGCCGTCTGACGATGACTCAACGGTGATTTCGCAGAACCGCCGCCGGATAGAGTGACCCTATTTTTTCTTTTACTCAAGTTTATCATAACTATTTTATGTTTTTCATAAACTTGATTAGAAGAAAAACGTAACTCGGTTAAGCTTCAAATGCAAAGTACAGCATCAATTAAATTCATGTGGTACTTTTTAACTGAACTGAAAAAATTACAACTTTCAGGAAAATCCTGATATCTCCTAAACAAGAAGTAAAAATATAAAAAAAATAAAAAAGAAAATATTCATTAAATTTGATAAACAGTTGCAGTGGCGTACCATGTAAGTCCTAGCAGATGGGGCAAAAAATATAGTTGTATTTTTTTTTTCTGTTAATACAAAAATAATTTTCTTAATCATTCTAAACAAAAATAAAAGTAGAAAATGTTTAAGCTTTAAAATAAAAAAAAGAATCAGTCAAATCCATTAAGTAGCTTTCGAAAAATTTGAATGTTAAAATGGCAATTTTTTAGGTGGATCAATTTTTTTGCTCTTAAGTGTATAGTCAAAAAAATATGACAAACGATCCTTAGCTTAATGTAACACACATATCCTGTAGATATAGATTGTTGTTTGTATTACTACTTATCAGAGGTACGCTTGTAAAATGCAAAAGAATACCGCAATGTTTTCGTATATTATGTGCAAAACTTCATGAAACTTCATTTGGATTTCTTCTTTTTTTGTGCATAAGAGCTTTTTATTTTGCTTGCTATATAAATATTTTTTTCCTTTCCAGCACCAGCAAGAAAACGAAGTGCAACAGGAATCAAGCAGGCTTCATTGAATTATTTAGATAAGAAAAATGACAGATGGTTTGAAATCAGGAATAGGGAAATCGCTTTACAGGAGCAAAGTCAAGCCCTTCAGGAAAAAAAATTTGAATTAGAAAGTCGGGAAAGACAAAAGAAAATTGAGTTAGATGAAAGGAAATTAGAAATGCAGGAAAATAAGTTTAAAATTGAATTTGATATATTTAAAAATCAACAAAAATTAATAGAAAAGGCATTTAAAAAATGTTTTTGTGAAAAATAGACTATTTTAAATAGTGCTTACTGCCAAATGCAATATTTTGCCAAATTAAGGCTGTGTTTTTATTGTGAGTTTTCTAAATATAAAAATAGGTATAAGGTTTTTCTATGCTGCTGTTATTTTTAATAGGTTCAAGATTTTTTTTCAGAGTCTATTTTTATTTATTAGGTTCAGAAAGACTGTTTTTGTTATTAGTTATATTTAATATAATGCGCACTTATATTTGATATAGTGTGCAGTGACTAATACATACAGTGCGACTCAAAAGTCACCCCCCCCCCCTCTTAACTTTTGAAGGAGTTGAGATATCGAATTCAAATTTAGAACTTTTAAATAAGACAACTTAAACTATCTTTTAGCATTACATCCATAATATATTATATTTGATACTTTCAGCTCTTAAAATGTGGGCAGGGGGCATGGAGGGGAATTTTTTTAAACGGAAAGGGGGGTCGTGTGATACATCATTTTAAATCTTATTACATTCTCTATATAACTACATATTTTTAATTTTTTTAAACATGTTTTTTAAGGTTTTGATTTTTCAGTTTTTTGTGCTAAAAAATGAAATTTTTAAGTTTTTTTTTGTAAATTTTTATTTATGTCTACTAACGTTAGTTTAAAAGTATAATTTACTTTTTTTCATCATGAAATAAGGCATTTGTAAAAAAAAAAAAAATTTTAAAGGAAATTTTGACAAAAATACCCATTTTTAAAATATTTAAAAAATAAAAATATACAGTTAAATACAGAATTTTATAAGCTTTAAAATGATGTATCACACGACTTCCCTTTCCATTAAAAAAAATGTCCCCCATGCCCTCCTGCCCACATTTTAAGAGCTAAAAGTATCAAATGTCTGCTAAAAGATAGTTTAAGTTGTCTTAAGAGTTCTAAATTTAAAGTCGATATCTCAACTCGTTCAAAAGTTAAGAGGGGGGGTGACTTTTGGACCGCTCTGTATAGCAAAAGTACCTATGCAGCTCTCGAATAAGGATTTTCCCTAAGGGGAATCCCCTTAGATGAAGACTCGAATCGTACCCGATTTGATGTGATCTTAGCCTTTTACCACACTTTCGCAAATAAGTCACTGCACATTATATCAAATATAACGTATAGGGACCTTCAATTAAGGTAAATATACTTCATTTTTTCAAGCAAGATAGTAAATTAAAAATCGCACAGTAAATATTTTTACAACAGATTTGAAAAGTATATGTTTGTCAGGGCAGTCGAGAGAAAATCGGGGGAAGTAACCTACGGGCCCCTCGAATAACCTACCCCGACTAAAATATTTACCCAATTTTTTTTTATGACTAAAAAAAAAGCTCATCACCCACAACTTTTTCCCAGTTTTCAGGATTCCATTGTTATCTGGGCACCCTCAAACTCCGGGCCCGGGAGGAATCACCCCCGACCCCCCCCTCTTGACGGGCCTGATGTTTGTACATAGAATATAGTAATGTTTAATAAAATAAACTACACAGTATATTTGCACATCCAATATTCAAATCTGTTTTGAAAATATTCACTGTGCGATTTTTAATTTACTATCTTGCTTGGTGAAACAGACCATAGATATAAATTATTTTTGTTTCTAAGAGATTATTGAGTTCTTGGCTAGTGCGAAAAGTATACTTTCCGCACAGTACTACTGCACTCGCGTGCGGTAAAGTATTACTTTACCGCATGCGAGTAGTTACTTGAATGGCTTGTGATAAAAAAATTATTATAATTATTATTTATTATTATTATTATTGATAAGAATAGTGACCGTTAAAATAACTGAAATGAAACTATTGTAATTAATGCGTATTTAAAATGCAGTTAAAAAAAATACTACTTATATTGTTTTGTTTAGATTTTGAAAATAAGTTTAGGGCTTGTCCATGAAATACATAACTCGAAAATTGAAGATTTTAGACCCCATCCCCTATGTAGCTCATTTTTATCTTCCCCCTAGTCAGACGACGTATTTTATGGATGGTCCCTTAAAGTTTTTTTGTTGATTTAGGTAAATAAGTGCATGGATTTATCTGTGTTGCTTTGTTTGTTCCAAAAGACTGTTTAGTAAATCTATTGATTCTAATAATGTTTTTTTTATATATACTTTTATAAATTATATATTTTTTTTTAAATAAAAACTTATTTATACAAAAATGTTTTATTCCATATTTACTCCTAATTATTTTCATTTAAATATTCTTCCAATACAGGAGGATTAATATTAAAATAAGAAGATGTTTCACTTCCATACAAACACGTATGACAGTTTGTTAGTATTACTGACACCTTAAAGATTGTGCCTACATCTTGAAGCAGAATTTTTTGATTTTTTTTTAAATCCACATATGCAAATTGCTGAATAATGTTGCTAAAGCCCCATTCAACTGACACTCTTAGAACACTCATTAAAGTATTAAAATTTTGTCGTTCTGGGTTCATCCCAATTTCATACTCTGAATAAGGTTTTAATAACAATTCCCTCAACCCATATGCTGTATCACCATATAATACAAAATTGGGTGGATCCTGACCAGGAAATACCATATTTTCTTCGAGTTCTTCATATAAACCTGACTGTCTCAAAATACCTGCATCATGACTACGACCCTCATAAGGACCTTTAAGACTGACAATGATTCCATCAGGACACATAACTGACTGAAATTTTAAGCAGTGGTACTTCTTATGTCCAGAATAATAATTTTCTTGTTCAACGGTGGGTCGACATATGGGTCGAGCAGTTCCATCTATAAACCCCCAGCAGTTCCTTATTGGCGAGCCTTTTTCTAAAACAGCCTAAAAATGAACGTTTTCAGATATACTCCACTGCACTTTTATATAAAATTTTAGATCTACCTGGGCATATTGTTGAAGCCTATTAAAATCCAGGTAATGATTATTTGCAAGGTTCTCCAGTAAGTGACATTTTCTATCTGCTATGATATTTAGGGTTGTATTAAAAATATTTGATAAAACTGCAGAACAATATCCAAAGAATGGTTCTAGATCTACCAGTCTATTTGGATATGCTAACCTTCGTAGTAGGACACACAGTGCATCTCTTCCTAAAATGTTTAGAAGTTTACATAACAAACTTTCTGTTTCAGGCTTTTTGGGGTGATGTTGACTAAATAACATATTTCATTTTCAAAAATTGTCTGTATGGTAAAAAAAAGCATATAATTTAAAGTGCATATTTACCATTAAAATGTGCCCATTTTTTTCTTTAAAATAATGTTAAAAATGGGTACTTTTTAGTAAATTTGAAAACTTTGAAAATGAAATGTCTTTTTTAGTCACCGTCGCCCTTTTTGGTAGTGCTCTATTATATTATCCTTCTTCTTATATCTTACCAGATATGGTCACACGATCAGTGGTTGTTATTGACTCTGGTATGCCTAGACCTCTAGCAAGTCTTACAATATCTTCTTTTGTAAATCTAAAAAGGTTTACACATTCAATGTCTAACATGTTGTCAAAATTAAATCGACCATATAACTCGGCTCTTGGTCCAAGCACGGCTCCGTCATCAAGCAAATGATCAATAACCAAATCGTCCATATCTTCATCATCATCACTTAGCAAAACTGCCATATCCAGTATTTCTTCCATTTTCTGTGAAAATTACAAACTACATACCTTATGAAGAATAATTTTACAAAAATATACTTACAAAATTGTGGATAACAAAGTGAGGTTACGTCAACACGGAAAGTCGCAAAAACGTTGAAAAACAACGCAAAAAAATAAAGAAGAAGAAGAAGAGATTTCAACGCTACGTTTACGTCGAAAAGTTACGTTACGTGTTAGAACTGCCTTAACTCCCTAATGTCAATGTCGATTTAAAGTTTAATTTTTTACAAAATTTTGTGTTTGAGTTATTTTTTGCCATGTTAAAATTGTGGACTGGTTAATTGCAGTGAAAAAAGAAGAGATGACTGTAAAATATATCAAAATATCATTTGTTCTTAGAATTTTAAACATAGTGTAAACTGTAATGACAACCCAAAACAAAAATCCCTAAATCAGTCATCAATTTAAATGTAAGTTTTTAAATTTTAGAGCAAAATAAAAAAAATTGTATAAAGCACTAGTTTCATAGCACGTTTTTAGAGCACTAGTACTTTAGAAAACTAGTACTTTAATATACTATTTATTCTGAAAATGCTTTTAATGTCGCGATTCTGCCTTATGCTCATTGAGCTTATCTTAAATAGAATTCGACCTTTACCTACCTAAGAGTTTATCACCATCAAACAGATTTGTAAAATTAAAGGTAACTTTTTCAAATTCCGATGCTGTTCTGGGATCCACTAGTTTTATATATTCAACTCCATCCTTTTTATATATATGCAATTTAACGCTATATTGAAAACGGCATCCTTCTAAAATATTAAACCTTAGTTTAAACTATTATACATTTGTACGAAGGCGTAGAAGGGACATAATAATTACTTTTTTAAATGAGATTTAATTCTGTAATACTAACTTAGAGTAAATATTTAATTCGTTGTTACTAACACCGAATTAAATGTTTTTTCTGCCAAAATATTGCAGAATAAATTCATTTTCTCTGTCTTATTAACACAGAATTAAAGAAGTTTTAATTCTGTGATACTAAGACAGAATTAAATATTTTCTCTGTGTTACTATCACAGAAATAAATCATTTTCTATTTATTCTGTAATACTAATACAGAATTAAATATTTTCTCTGTGTTGCTAACACAGAATTAAATTATTTTCGCTGTGTAACACAGAGAAAATATTTAATTCTGTGATAGCAACACAGAGAAAAAGATTTATTTCTGTGTTAGTAAAACAGAGAAAATATTTAATTCTGTATTAGTATTACAGAATAAATAGAAAATGATTTATTTCTGTGATAGTAACACAGAGAAAATACTTAATTCTGTCTTAGTATCACACAATTAAAACTTCTTTAATTCTGTGTTAATAAGACAGAGAAAATGAATTTATTCTGCAATATTATCGCAGAAAAAACATTTAATTCGGTGTTAGTAACAACGAATTAAATATTTACTCTGAGTTAGTATTAAAGAATTAAATATCATTTAAAAAAGTAATTATTATGTCCCTTCTACGCCTTCGTACTTTTGCCATATTGTGTATTTGAACCAAGAATTTTTCTGTTTTTATTCGATTTTAGGAAAATTATTATTTGTATTCCACGCTTAACTGTAATTTTGCGGTTCCTTCACACGTTTTTTTGCAAGAGATTTTTAAGTTGCCTGATTTTTTTGTGAGTTCCTAAAAAGTTAAGAATATTGCTAAAAAAATTCTCAATCGGGCCAGAAAAGCCTTATTTTCTTAATTTTTGTATAACATTGTTATTATAAAATATATTGATTTAAAATTTGGACTAATTTTGGGTACGCATGTGATTCGGTTAACATGAAACGTCCCATTTGTCGACTATGTTACTTTTGCGGCCTAGGCCGAAAAAGTGGTGCTTTTAGATACAATCAAATAAAAAATTTTTATTTGTTAGTTGGTAACTATGCTTTGACTTTAGATGTCAATTACACAAGAGGCTGAGAATTATGCGGGAAAATTTCACTGTTTTCATAAAAAAATTCTGTCTGGAAATAATTACGACCGAAGCATCGCCCCCTGGAGTAATTATTTCCTTTGACAGCTTTAAATGAAAACTGTGAATTTTTTCCGATAATTCGAGGAATCATGTGTAATTTGGAAGATTATTTTTTAACGATTTATAATATGTCAAACCAACTTTTATATTTTTTTCATAGCAAAATTTTATAAATTGTTTTATTACTTATCTTAATATTTTTACATGCATATTCTTTAATTTGGTTAATTTAATTCCATTTTTAATTGCTAAACTAAAACCTTTTTTGTTCATTTTTAAATTGCAAATCACGGTTATGTCAATAGTTCAGACACTGACTAGCGCCGTACTGTGCTAGGATCGTTCAAAGTCTTTAAAAAGTCAACCTAGAAGGCAGACTAACATCTCTACTCTAAATTTCTCTACTCCCTAATATACCTACTCCATAACATCCCTACTCCACAACAACTCTACTCCGTAACATCTCTACTCCATAACATCTCTACTTCGTAACAACTCTACTCCACACTATATGCACTTTATTAGCCAAACCACACAATAAATGAGCAGTTCAAAGAACAAAGAATCTTCTTCTTCTAGATTATTTTATTTTTTTCCTAGAAAACGTTTATCTTTAAATGTAAATCTAGAACAATCATAAATGAATTATTCTAAAAGAAACAATGACCGCGTACTCTTAACATGCACTAATATGTAAGTAATTAATAAACTGAATTCATTTTTGACAGTGACTTAGCATGACAAATATTCTTTTGAGTTAAGACAAGTGGCTAATCGAGTGTCTATAGTGTGAAGTAGAGTTGTTACGGAGTAGAGATGTTATGGATTAGAGATGTTACGGAGTAGAGTTGTTGTGGAGTAGGGATGTTATGGAGTAGGGATGTTAGGGAGTAGAGAAATTTAGAGTAGAGATGTTAGTCTGCCACCTAGAAAAACTGTCATTACCTTTTATAAAAAGAATATCTTCTGGTATTTTTAGGTAAATAATGAAATAATTAATAAAATTAATTATACGTAGTAATTTCTTGTTGTTCTTGTTCTATAAATGTATGTTATATTTTTTTTTCTTGTTTTATTAGAACAGAAAATAAACGTTGGCAAAAAAAAAATACTTTATTCTTAATTATTTTCTGTTCTAATAAAACAAGAAAAAAAAATATAATATACGTAGTAATAAAATTATTAATAAAAAAGTTTTAGATATGAAATTTTGTTGTAAAAGAGAAATACTCAAAAACAAAACACTACAGCGATTCTCACTGGATTTTTCTATAGTAGAAAATTCCTGATATAACTGTAATATGATTGGACTGCGATAAACACGTGGTCAGAAATATTGTTAAATGATTGGTTGATAAAAACGTTAAAAAATAATCAAAGAAACGCTTTTTAAATGTTTCTAACTAACGCTAAGTCAGAAGAAAATGGTTTCCATTAATTTGAAACATTAATTTGTAGAATAAGAAAAGGTTCAAAATTAAATGAGGTAATCCATCTATAACAATTTATTTTTGCAACTCCACTGTTAAAATATGTCATGATAAATAACCTTAAAAATATATTTTGACATAATGTCATATAACTGGAAGAGATATTTGGCATATCCGAAAGAGGCGAAAAACACGGTTGCGGGTTTGTCATTTCCCTGGATTTTTTTTTAATGTCTCCACTCTTTTTCTTGAAAGAAAACGTCACTTAAGACACTTTATTAAAAACTTAAAAGAATACGAACCAAATATAACTAAAGCATCTCCTTTTCCGCTTATAGGCATTACAAGAATATGTCCATCCATTTTATATTTACCATTAATGATAAGTTTTGGTAATGTCATGGTTACGTTAATATCATTCGTTTTAAAATCAAAACTAAAATAAAGTAAAAGATCATATAAATTATCGCAAAAATAATAATATTAATAAGTGTTGATTATAATAATTACACTAGGCAACACGATTTTTTGCCCTGATTGGAGTCATATGTTGTTTTACTTAATTTGGGTCGCTGAGGCCGAATCTGGCCTCAAAATGTTTCTATTACCTCAAATAAGATAAAAGTGGTAAAAAATTATTTTAGCTCTCCTTTCCTCTAAAGTAATGGTATAGATTACGGAAACATTAAACTCATAGTTATAATAAATAGGGGAACTAAGAAAAAAATATTTAAGACAAAAAATGGATCCTGTACGGCAACTAAGTAGGGGTGGGTAAGGATAGGGGTGCATAACGGGACAAACTTAGCGCCACGTACTCATGCTAAAAAACGTTAAAAAGCATAACAAGGTAGAAAGCATTAACGCCATTTGTCGCATAGCGACGTTTTCACTTCAAGTCTGATGGAATATTTTGAAAACGCTGCTATTGACAAATGAAGTTACTGCTTTTTAGATTAGTGGGGCAGTAATACGGTCCAAATGTAATAAAGTAAGATGTTTATAATGTAGAACTAAAAAAAATAAGATGTGCTGTTTTTTTTAGAGCCAATTTCGGGTTCTGCGCCCCTAAATTAATAATAAAAATATATGTTTTGCACTCGGGAAAAAAGTTTACTCTGTGTGCTTTAATATTTTTTTTTCCTTTTTTTTTTATTTTTACGAACAAACTAATATTTTTATACATATATTTTTTTATAATTTGATAGTTTTATCACAAAAGAGCAATTAAGTAAACTCTGCGCTATAATTTTAGGCTTTTTTAAGTTCTTCGTGTATGATTTTTTGAATTCCTCGTATTTTTTCTACTGTTTTTTTTTATAATTTTGAAAAAAACGTCATTATTTCCTGGAATTATCTCAAAAATGTAAGGTGCTGGAATTTTTATAAGGTCAGATTCGGATTCTAAGCCGTCAAATTAGTAAGAAATATTTACTTTTAGATCAGGGCAAAAAATCTTGTGATTTGTTGCCTTTTCTTATTTATCATGTGTTTTTGCATAAAAAACGTCAAAAACAAAAATAGTGTATTCAAGGACAAGGTACATAAGACACTATTTTGGCGCACTCGTCCATGTTTGGAAAACGAGCCACAAAGCGGGGAGTTTTCCAATGGAAAGAGTTCTTAATACTATTTTATCCATTTGCGCGTTTTATTTTGCTTACAAAGTACACGGTGTATTTGAAATAGCGTCGGAAATTTTAACAGATGATTCTACATCATAAAATATGACAAAAAGTTCCTATAAACATATGTCTAAAAATGCGTCATAAGGGAGCTACGCCCCTTTGAAAGTGGCTAAAAAAATCGGTTTTTATTCAATAACTCAGGAACCCTTTGAGATATATTAACGAGGTTTTGCACGTGAATTAAACCTAATAAAGTCCAAACCAAAACCTCATATACAGGTACTTCCATAAATCAATCCTAATGGAGCTATGGTCTCCTAAATATGCACCATTTTTAAAAGCGTTTTTTCGACCTACATGTATGGAAACTTTTTTTCTTAGTTTTTGATGTAGAACAACATTGCATCATTAAAATTTTGGTTGTCGACATTTTAGTATTTAATTTTTCTCGAAAACGGTTAATCCTACAGTATTACAACAAGAGTACCTTTTTTATGTATTTTGACCTGTGGAATGATATTTCAAAAATAAAATTGCAAAAAAGTTACACAGAAAAAAGTTTGGGACAAAAAACTGATAAGGCCCCCCCGTTTCGCACACATTTAAATAAGTACGTGAAAATAACATAAAAAGATGGGCCTTATTAGGTTTAATTCACTTGCAAAACCTCGTTAATATATCTCAAAGGGTTCCTGAGTTATTGAATGAAAACCGATTTTTTTAGCCACTTTCAAAGGGGCGTAGCTCCCTTATGACGCATTTTTAGACATATGTTTATAGGAACTTTTTGTCATATTTTATGATGTAGAATCATTTGTTAAAATTTCCGACGCTATTTCAAATACACCGTGTATTTTGGTTTTGAATAATTTCAATATGGCTGATTTGGGAAATTTAATGTATTCATATTGGTAACAATGAAACTGACAATTTAAAATTTTTAATTTTTTTTTCATTACTTTATAATTTAAGTTTTGTATTTTTATAGTTATTTTGAATAAAAATGGACGAGGAAGAGTTAACATTTACTCAGTGTATAAAGGTGTCTCAAATGCTTTCAACCAGAGGAGCACATTTACTTCTAGTGTTTGGGACTTTGAAAAAAAAATTCTATAAAGGCTGGTCCGGAAATGAGCCCTAAGGGCCGTACCCTTTGAAGATAGACATATTAAATGGGGAACAAAAAAAGCACCAATAAAATTTTAATGCATCAGGGCGATTCTTCATTTAAAACTGAGCAAAAAAGTATTCTTCATCAAAACACCTTTTAAAAAGTAACATTTTTGATGGCACAAAATGTTTATTCCTCTGCACTCTTTTTACAACGGTTACTCCTACAGTGTTACACTATAGGACACTTTTTATGTATCTTTACTCAAGGAATCTACATTTTTAACGCAAAATCCAAAAAAAAAATATAAATATAAAGTTTGGGCAAAAATGTGTTAAGCCCAACACATTTTGTCTATCTAGGCAGCCTCTGGATAAATTCAAAGAAATAAATTAACATAAGCTTATTGCCCTTGTTAATACTAGTATTCATGCGAAATCTCGTCGCTCTAGTTTAAAGGATACCAGAGTTATTAATTAAAAACCTTACTTTTGTCACCCTGTCTCTATTATAAGAATTTTAGCTCGTTTAGATCATTAGATACTGTTTAATACAAAAATCAGTATTTTTAGAAATTTCTAATAATTTTCATTTGTTTTTTTACCATCTTATGAACAAAAAAACTAAAACTATTTTACAATTAAGTAACAGGAAAACCAAAAGTACAAAAACGTATGAAACTCAAGTAACGGGTCTTTCAATACAAGCGATAGTTTTTTTAGTATAAATTTCTCGGTTCCTGATATACACTTTTTTACTTCCAGGTGTCAAAATATTCAGCTTTATCATGCTATTTGACGCTTCCCGACCTTTTAGAAATTATTAAAAAATATTATCAAAGTTCGAGCTCAGTTGTGGATCCGATGAAGTCCAAACCAAACAGTGGGTTTTTCGGAATGCAGCGGCATTTTTTGTATTACTTGTGGGTTGTTCTCGTACCAATGACGGCAATTGTGTTTGCTTACAAAGCCATTCATCCAAAAATGCGCCTCGTCTGAGATGATTGCCAAATTTGTCGATGTACCAAGATCGCAACAATTGGGGCTTTCTCAGACGTAAACTTCAAGAATTTAGGATTAAAATGTGGGCCTACATCATTAAAATGTCGTATTAACTTAAAAGCTGAAGCCAAACAATCACATATTGCTTCGGGAGTTTGCTGATTGGGCCCTTGACCACTTGGAAGATGATTCTGATTTCGGCCAAAAAATCATCTTTTCAGAAGAGGCGCATTTTTGGATTAATGGCTTTGTTAACAAAAAAACTTGTCGTTATTGGTGCGAAAACAGCCCACAAGTGTTAAATTAAATGCCCCGAAAAACTCACTGTGTGATGCGGTTTATGGCATGGTGGCGTCATCGGACCCACAACTGAGCTCGAACTTTGGTAATATTTTTTAATAATTTATTAATGGTCGGGAAGGGTCAAACGCTGGGTGATAAAACTGCAAACTAAACTGAATGTTTTGACACCTGGAAGTAAAAATAAAATTTATTTATTTTATTTATTTATTTAGTATTATTTCGTGCTTTACATACGTTTACACATGTCAACTTTGATTTAAAATTGTAATTTTATTATTTTATTCTATTTTTTACACAGTTATACTTTATATAACCTATATCTCCGTTATTAACGGTAAAATTTGAAATTAAACAACCAGGGCCCTGGGGCCATCCCCATATAGTGTCAAGCTTGAATAATAAGCTAAATATGCATATACAGTATCATTTTTTTCTACTACTGTTATTAGTAATCAATTTTTTTAGATTGCCTAGGTCACCTCGGAATTTAAAAAGCTATTTATTTTATAAAATTTAATAAAATTTTTATTTTTAAATTTTTAAGAATACAGAGAAAAGACAGAAAATGTATGAATTATTGTAATATTTTAATATTGTAATATTATATCTTTGGTAATCAAGTTTAATGCCGCAGTTGAAAATTTTTTCAATTTTTTAGGACCAGCAATTTCTAAGAACTCGAGAAGCAACTTATTTTATAAAACTTTAAATGAGTGACACCTCTATTTGCCTTGCTAACTCAAGACCTAGATATGATGTCTTTAGATATATCTTAAAATACAACTTATCATGTTTAACGTCGCATGTCGTCGTATCATGTTTAGCGTCGCAGGCGAAAATTTTTAGAAATCTTAATTTAACATTTCCCATTTGCAGCCCGCCAGTCCCCCCGGGCACGCCCTTATTGTATTCTAAACGGATGGTTAATTATGTAGGGTAAAACCCCCAATTGTTGGCACTCCGCTAATTATTGGCATTGGAGTGATATTTTCGTTTATATAAAAAAAATCTCCAATGGTACCTTAATCTAACTATATTTTTTACGAAGTGACAATATTGCTAAATACTATACTTTAAATGCGATAAACAAATTTTTGCCCCCCTGGGCAGTAGAGTCTTAGCAATTTCGTGTGAACTACGTAAGTGTGAATTTTTAAGGTTTGTACTAAGGAAGTGCTTTACATAGAAGGTTAGTAAAGATGATAGACTTACTATTTTTTCTCGATAATTTTAGTAAGTATATGCATTCTACTTATTAATTAGCCTTAAAAACATTATTTTTTTTACATTTTTATTTAATTTCGACGGTGCCAACAATTGGTATACAAAATTAAATTAAATTGTAATTATTGGGACAGGTGCCAATAATTAGCTTCTTTAGTAATAATCCTATTCCAATTATTGGCAACCAGTTAAAATGCTAAATTAATAGAATAAATAAAATAAAATTGAATAGATTTATTACTTGTACTGTTAAATATACATACGTATTGCCACATCTGATATAAGACAAAACCAACTCCATATTTTAAAGCGGGTGGGCTATTATATAAAAGATACAGTTGTTGTTAAAAACATATTTCAAATAAATGAGTTCTAAATAGCGTTTAATGAGAAACTTACAGTTTTTCCTCAATAGAAATGTACGTATATAAATTTTACACTTAAATTTATCTATAAAGTTAATTTTTCTTTAGAATTTATTTTTTTATCACGGTGCCCATAATAGGTTTCCAAATTATATTGAATTCCTATTATTGGCTCAGGTTTATTGTATGCAAAACTTGTGCATCAAAATTAGTCTAAAAACCTAATTATTCTTTTGGATACGTGTACCTAGGTAACTAGGTATTATTTTATGGATACCAATTAGTATTAGGTAACCATTAGGTAACTAATATTTTAACTTTAATATAGATATTTAAAATTTTGTAATTCTAAACTAAATTTGAGTTTTTGTTTACAGCCTTTAGTTAATATGTATAAAAGTGCAATATTCCAATTTAAATATTTTATTTTGATACTAAAATGTTTATTATTCAACAAAAAGTAGGTACTCAGTAATTTTCTGTTGCTTCAAAGCAAAAATTAGGTGCCAATAATAGGAAAATCTGGATGCCAATCATTAGCAAAAAGGTGCCAATAATACGAAATTGTGTATTATTGTAATTAATTAAAAAAATTCTTTAATATTATTAAGATCTCAGTTTAAATTTTATATAATATATAAAATAGAATAACTACTAAATGATGTAAAATATTTTATTCTTGATAACATGAAATATTTAATAAGTTATAATGAATATATGTGGAAAATTTCTTAAAGTGCCAATAATTGGGGGTTTTACCCTATGTATTTATTAAAATTTTACATATTTTACCACTTTATCATAATGGACTGCCATCTATTTAGA
The DNA here is from genome assembly GCA_958510825.1 of Brachypterus glaber. Taxonomy (NCBI): domain Eukaryota; kingdom Metazoa; phylum Arthropoda; class Insecta; order Coleoptera; family Kateretidae; genus Brachypterus; species Brachypterus glaber. The sequence continues at coordinate 18,402,251 of OY294048.1, read as the reverse complement.
TTAGATAAAGAGAGAAATTCTACAGAAAGATATGAAAATATAATTATTATTGTTTTAAAATAAAATTATGCATATTTTAGGTAAAAATAGATTATATTTTAAATTACATTAAGGTAAGATATTTGCTTTTTAAGTAAAAAGCTATTTTTTTTCATTTTTACACAGCTATGTGTACAGTAGGTCTAAAGTTTCCTAGGGAACTTATGACGTATTCCTTAATTTGACAGTCATTGATAATAAATACCCCGTTGTGTGTAAAGATTTTGTACTAGTTTTTGTGTTTAATAAGCTGTTTTATGTATTCTTTAATAATTTTGCATATAATGCACATTTTTTGTTGCACTGTGATAAAATCCAAATATATTATTATTAGGGAATTTTCTTTTTGGGTTGGTATTGAAGACCTAAATTTATGTTGCCTAACGTATTGCTGTCCATTGTAAGAAACATTTTGCCACACTGGAATTTACTAAACATCGCAACCTGATACGAGTTAGTGCTTAAAATAACGTGTGTAAAAAATTGTGGGACACCTTTTATACATACTTATTATCTACAATTTTCATTTCACTTAATCCGGTTATATTTGAGTCATAGAGAGACAATTTTAATGTTGTCATGGCAGCTAAATCTACTTTTGGTAAATAAAAATTAATTAAAGATGGTATATTGTATTCTTTGTCACCTAAAAAATTAAAAATAAATATTTGTAGAAAAAATAAAAAAACAAGTTCATGATAACTCTAATTAAAATACAGGTAGAAAAAATATGTTAATTTAAAACGATGGCCAAAATATGTGTAGGAGAGGGTGGGCCACCATGAGACTTTAAAATCTTTTCTTATGGAAAAGGAAGAGAACCCCATCGATCTTAATGTACCTTTCCTTTCATCCGCACATTCCAATATATTTTTGTAATTTTTGTACACGGCCCGCTTAGCCTCAATTGAGTAGTCACTGTGAGGTTTAAAATCAACTTTCAAAAAAAGTTTTTAAAATAATCTAAAACAACTAACAGGCTTAAACATTTCATAAAAAAAATGTACATCTATTGTTTAAAAAAAAATATTTTTTTTTGTAACCATGTGAGACACCATTAATGGTATAGTATAATAAGACAAGAAATATTACTGTTAGACCTGATCATCACACACTCTCATGGTGGGCCATGGTGGCCCATAACACAATGCATTGTGTTATGGGCCACCATGGGCCACCATGAGAGTATGTGATGATCAGGTCTAACAGTAATATTTCTTGTCTTATTATACAATGCATTGTGTTATGGGCCACCATGGGCCACCATGAGAGTGTGTGATGATCAGGTCTAACAGTAATATTTCTTGTCTTATTATACTATTCGCTGCGCGTAAGCGCTAGAATAGTGTTTGCGGTAGTTTTGAATTTCCCAAAATCGCCAAAAAGTGTCGTATAGGACTTTGTCTATAGACAAAACATTGTTGGATACAAATGTGTTTCATGAAAAAATAATAGCCTAACTTTGAAAATGTCCGTCTGTCCCCCCGTCCGTCTGTTTGTTCGTCTGTCTGTCTCAAGTCACGATTTTTGTGGACACGATAAAATCAACTTCTACTAGCGGAAGATTCCTATTATTTTTGAAAATAATCCTGTCAAAAACAAAAAAGTTATTGAGGGTAAAACTTTTAAAAAAAGTTAAATATAATTTAATTTATTTTTTTATTTTTTTTTTGTTTTTTCGAAAAAAGATTTTTTTTTTAAATATTAGACCAAAATAAAATCCATCCCTTAACCCGTCCCCCTCAATACACTCCTAACTTCATTTTTTCAAAGATCACCCCCTGTATTTTTTTGGTGGTTTTGTATAGACCTTGAGCTTGCGAAAACAATTGTATATTATATTTGCTATTTTTAGGTTAAGAAGTGGTGAAAAACATTTAAGGTATCAACTCTGGTTTTAAAAAAATCAAACAAATCAGAAAAAGACTAGAGTGGAAGAAAATTAAATTTTCGAAATGGCAGAAGGCATTTTGTATGATTGTTAAAGCAAGACTTTTTCATATTTTTCATTAAAAAAACTTTAAACGCGTTTTATCAACATAAAGTTTTTTCGGACGGCGGCGGTGATTTCTCCGGAATCACTGGACCGATCATTGAAATTTTAACCACATATTCTACACATGAATAGCTTCAGCGCATTCTATAACCGTATTAAAATTTTAATTTTTACTATTCTGCAAGGCTACTGAGAGTTTTAGGCAGTAAGTCTAATAAAACCATTGGTTCACTAAAAAGGCAGATGGTACTTGGACCACATCCAGTGAAGAGTCGCTAAGACTGCTGCTGGAAACACACTTTCCAGGTGAAGAAATTGAACGGGAGGCTTAGGATGCAAACCAGATTCCAGCAGTAGACTGAACTTTAGTAGATAGAGTTATTTCGGATAACTCTACACGGAAAAAAAAATTATAGCTAGGAGCGCTATAACACACATACCAAGCAAATTATAATCGCTTATTATATAAATACAAGGCTTTCTCTTACAATTATGGCAGTCAGTGTAAAAATTTATATGAAATACTTTAATTGTTTAGTGAATAATAAAATATAACAAATAGTATGGCATTTATAGCTTAAATAGATTTAATTATTGTCCGTGCTAATAATTTTTATAATATAATAAAATTTCTGTAAATTTATAATAGTGCCTGTAATAAATATAATCGTGTCTGTAATATATATAATCGTTTCCAATTTATTTTTAACATTATTAGTTATTGTGTCCCTTATAATCTATAGCTTAAATCACTATAATTTGCCACTGTTACCAAATATCTTATAATGTATAGCGCAGAGCCCAATAATTTCTTTCCGTGTATCGCATGGGCAGTGAAAGAGTTCAAACGATTTAAGGCGGCAGGTCCAGTAGGAATTTTTCGATGTTGCTGTAGAGGGGCCTGAAAGTCCTAACCCCTGTGGTAAAAAGGGTTTTTAGGGCCTCTGGTGCACTAGGATAAGTTCCCAAAGAATGGAGGAAGGCTAAGGTTGCCTTTATTTCCAAGGCAGGAAAGAGAGGCTACACCATAGCTAAATCCTTCAGACCAATAAGTTTAACATCCTTCCTCCTTAAAACGTTGGAAAAGATTATTGACAGATACTTGATAGAGGAGTTGTTGTCAAGACATCCCCTTCTCACTGGGAGGCATAGCGTAGTGGCTAGCGCGTATGTATAGCAAGTCTACTAGCGTGAGTTCGATTCTCACTGCGGCGCGCCGATTTGCCTTTTTCAGTTAATTAATAATTGAAATTTGGCGAAGGCGATAAGTGAAACGGGACACTCCCTAGAAACTGGTTCGAAAGTCAGTATAAGCCGGTGATTCCCTCTACTACTAGACCACACAAGTCCTGGACTTAGGGGATGCTTAATTAAGTAGAATAGTACGAGGTTAAACAAACAAACAAACAAGAATCAACACGCATATAGTCGAGGTAGGTCAAATGACTTTTTGGAGGGCCGCACGCCATTGTGCGAAAGGCTGAAAAGGCGCTACATCACAGAGAATGGGCAGTAGCTCTATTCTTTGATGTTGAAGGGGCTTTTGACAAAGCAAGAATGTCAAATATCTGTGCTGCGCTAAAATTCAGGGTCACTTTAACGGCGCTGATCAGCTGGGTTAGGTCTGCGCTTGAGGAGAGCAATGTCAGTGTCTCACAGAAAGGCTGTTAGCTCTGCATCAGGGTTTGGGGGGCTGCCCTCAGGGCAGTTGCCTTCCCCCTATTTATGGTGCTTAGTGCTTAGCCTACTACAGAGGCTGACAGCTGCAGGACTTTATGCGCAGGCTTTCGCAGATAACGGAAAGGTTTTTTTATCACGTGAAAGTTTCTCGACAATATATGCGAACTAATGCAAACGGCATGTCATCATTGAGGATTGGTGTAGAGAAAACGGCCTATCGGTAAACCCTGCAAAAACCGAGCTAATACTCTTCACCAAATGAAGGAATTTAGGGCTCCCAGAATGTACAGAAAAACACTTGAATTAACTCAGGAGGTAAAGTACTTGGGAGTAACCCTAGATAACAAGCTTAGCTGAAAGGCTTATGTAGATAGGGTCCTTAACAAGTCTACGTCGACCTTTTGGCAAATATTAAAAAAATATATTTCTGATAATCCTTGCTCATATTGGAGGTAGTTTTTAAATGAACTAAAGATGAGACTATCTCTCTAATAAGTTTTTATTCGTATTATAAGAAGAAGTTAGAATAGCGACAGTTCATTTTGGCAAATACGTCGAGTTGTGGGAAAAACCTGGAGTGACTTCCTTTTATATTATTGGCCAAAATTATAAAAATAGGTTTCACTCAACAAATAATAAAAAGAATAATAAAAATTTGACAGTAATTAGTTTTAACTTTTAATGACTTGAAAATTAATTGCTTTTTTGGACCCTTTCATAGTTCCCGGTATACTTATAAATTACAATTATATATGAGTAAAAAGAAGAAATTAATTAGAGCTGTAAAGGGTCATGTCATTCACAACTAAATAATTGAATTCTGCAACAAGTAATTTTTATAGTTTTTATATACTAAAAGTTAAAACTTGACCTAATTAAATGATTTATAGCCAGTCAAAAGTGTAAAAGATTTTATTGCTATTTTAATTACTTAAGTACTTAAATTTTTATGAATTGTTAATTTGATTTTTTAACTATCTAATTAACAAGTACACGTGTATAATCTAACTAACTGTGTATTGTGATTTAGCAAAAACTTTACATTTGAACACCTCTTAACAGACAGTGAAGCTGCTCTAAAGGCATAGTGCAATCCAAACACTAGGTCACCCCTAGTCAGGGAGTATGCAAGGAGTTAGCAAGGACCAAAAACCTTCAACTGGTATGGGTACCGGGTAATAGTGGAATTCCCGGAAACGAGAAGGTAGATGAACTTACTAGACTCAGATCAGCGATGACCTGCACGGGTCCGGAACCTATATTGGTTGTTACAAGGAAGCAGGTAAAGACCACTTTCGATGAGTGGGCTTATACCAAGCTAAAGGAGCAATGGTGGACGGTTGCCGGCAAGCTAAAGGACTTCCTGGCTGGCCCAAGCAAATCAAAAACCGACTGGTTGCTGTAAAAAGGAAGAACGGCACTCAGACAACTTGTAGGGGTCTTCACGGGCCACTACAGGCTAGGAAAGCACCTGGCAATAATGCGGATTCTAGAGTCCGCTATGCCCAGAGTGCGGAGAGGATGAAACATCCTCTCACTACTTAGTCTAGTGTCAGATACGACAGACTCAACCAAGAGAAACTAAGAGATCTACCCTGGGCCAAAATCCTGACCTTTATTGAAAAGACGGGCAAGGTCAAGGAGGACTCAAATTAGTAAATGCCCTAGTTGTCCAAAGTCCAAACCCAAAAATTTACTACTACTACTACTAAGTTGTGGGAGGGGGTGTAGGGGTGGATTTAATTCTGGGCTACTCTTTATAGATATTATGGTATTATTTAAACTGGTTTTTGCAGAAATTGTTTATTTCTTTTAGTTTTTGGAAAAGCCGGTGCCAAATATAGTTAAAATCAATGGGTTGATTTTAAATGTTTTTTATTACTTTTGAAACTTAAAAATAGCAAGTATACACCATTGTACTTCCAAGCTCAAGGTCTTCCATAACAAACAAAAAAGTATAGAGCTGCTATTTAAAAAAATAAAGTTAGGGGTAAATTGGGGGAGGGGGTTGAGGGGTGTATTTTATTTTTTGCTACTTTTTATAGATATTGTTGTCCAATTGAAGGTGATTTTTGCAGAACTTGATTATCTCTTTTAGTTTTCGCTGGGTAAGTTGAGTTGGGACACCCGGTATAACGGAATGGGTAGCATTACATATCCTTAATACTTGTTTTTATTTACTTTATTCTTCTAATAGTTTTACTTTACTTCACTCTGTTTTATTGTTCTAACAGTTTTTTTTATTGTTCTAATAATCTTGTTTTATTTTCATGGTGACCCGGATGAGATACTATGCCAAAAACAACTTTTAGATATATTTTTGTTACCGCAAAAGTTTTTGTACCCTATTTATCGTCAATTTTAGGTCACAAACTTACATAAAATTTATTTGGTTGATATATTTTTAAAAACATCCGAAATTATTAAGTTTGAATTTTTAAGTCTCACTGTGACCCACCTTCCCCTATTACTGGAAAAAAATAATTTGCATTTTTGCCAATAAAAGCATTTTATAAATTTAATTAAAAATTTTCAAGTTCACAATTAATCGTTATATGCAACCCTTTATTAAGAGAGCACTCAGGCTTCTGCATTTTTAGTGAAGATTTTTGTTCTGAATCCAAATCTGCAAAGATTTTTTTTAAGTAGAACCGTTTTCGAGTTATCGACCTTTAAAATAAAAAAAATGAATATAAAAATACCTTAAAAGAGCAGAAAATTAATATTTCAAGTTAATATTTTTTAATAATAATAAAAATCATTTTGACCAAGTTTTACATATGCTACAAAATTTTCAAAAAATGAAAAATGAAAAATCTTGCTCTCGTACCTTTTTTTGTTTTTTCATAAATAAAAATAATTGACCCTTGAGCAAGATTATTTATCTCCCCCGAATACGGAATAATATGCTTTTATAGTTTCATATTAGAGTATGAATTATTATAATACGTATGCGTATAACAATTAAGAAATATTTTTTTAAGAGATTAATAATAAAATACTTTTCAATATAGTGCCAATTTTTGGCCGTAACTGTTTTGGCATTTCACTAATATTTTTAGCCCAAACTTAAATCTGACATACCTACACAATTTAGAACCATTTTTTTCTATGAGAGATTTATCTATTTTTATAAATAAAGGTACTTAAATCTTAAGTAAGATCCATATTTCGAAATTTTCCTTGTTACCGGAATAAATTTTGTAAACTTCCATAGGTGCATTTTGTGTTTCAAATAATATGCCAACTTTTATCAAAAATAACATTTTCTCAGATCTTGTTATTAACATTTTTGCTTATTTATTTATTTATTTATTTATTGTTACATCCAACAGTAAAAACCAATTAAAGGATGAGTCAAACAACAAGATACAGAATTATAAAAAAAAAATAATAACAATCAAACTAGTAGAGTACAGAATATTAGTCCAAATTTAATTGGCGAAAGACAAATTCAATGCGGCTGTTACTGCAGGAGAATATATCAACATCAGTTTGAATCTTATGATAGTTTTTGCACATAGTGTAAATCGGTGAAAATGTTAGTAAGTTGGTTCTAGGCTTCAACAAATAAAATGTATCGTTTGTACGAGTGGCTGTAGGAATATGAAAATTTAACATTTCTAAGAGTTCTGAACAATCAATCTTATTGTGAATTATTTTGTACAAAAAAATTACAGATCCGGAAGCTGTTCTGCTTTTTAAGCTCATTATGTTAAATCTGTCCAGTAAAAGATTGTTATTAATACCAATAATAGGGTAAACCCCATCTATTTTAAAGCTAACAAATTTTAAAAACCTTCTTAAAATTTTATCGATAGCATCAATTTCGTATTTGTATTTTGGATTCCAAATCAGGCTTGCATACACTATTCACAGCGCAAGCTTTTGATTTTCAAGTTAGAATCCTTACAGGCTCCTTTTTTCATTTATAAATTTAATAATCAGTTAGACAATAAAAATAATGCAGCTTATGTGCTCGTTACGTGTGCTACGAAATTTGGAAGTACACTAAGTGTACTTCCATAAGTCTTATGCAATTAAGTAAATCATAATAAAAATCTGCTAATCTGATTTGATTTTTTTTTAAATAACGTGTGCTTAATTTGTGAAAGATTTACTTTCTAGTAGGCGAATGGGATAATGAAAAAATAAATAAATATAATTTTTAGAAATTGTTATAGTTGTTACGTGCGTTACAAAAAAATGTTACGTATGTTACTTGAGGTTGGTCACAAAATTCCAAACTGAATTTGGGAAAACGATACATGAAATACATAAAATTAAAATTTATAATTATTCTTCTGATTTTTTTTGCAGTTGATCGTGGTTCATTTAGGGTTTTTTTAGGGGCCTTTTACGGGCCTGTAAATTTAAATTTTGACTATTTTACATGTTTCTTTGGACTTAGTTACCACAACAGCTTTGGAATGATTATAAATTTTAAACTATAAGCATACCCAATATCTTAATAAATATATAATAAAGCTATTTAATTTTTGATGCTGTGGTTGCAGATGATGCAGAATGACCCTTTATCTATTATTTGTTACTAGTTTAAAACTTTAAGGGCCGATATATCGAAAACGGTACTACTTTAAAAAAATCTTGGCCTATTTGGATTAAAACCTGTAAAACTAGTCTAATAGATGATTTAGATTCAGAGGACAATAAAATAAAAAATTACCTTTAATAAAATGAGGAATTGCAGCATTTGCATTATCTCTACAACATTTATTAAAATTTGGATCATTTTTATGACAGGCTTTGATGTATTTCGCTAAAACAGAAAAATATACCAGTGTTTAAAGTGGGTTAGTCAAAATAACTTACAAAGTTAATTACACAGGACCACAAAAAATTAAAATAAAGTCACTTTTTCAGAAACCGGACTATATTTTTTCTACGTATTTTTGGGAGCTGAAAACGAATATGGCAATGAAAAAAATTCTTGAAATATAGCCCACAATGTTTTTTTTTTGTATGCATTCGAGGCAAAAAAAAAATAAATCTGCAAGGTTTCATAAAATGTTTTTTTATGGAAATATTTATATATGAAAATGATTCATACTTGCAGATTTTAAATATTTACCCTGGTTAATTTTTTACAGGGCCTTAAATTCCAAATATGGCACTTTTTTTTTGTTTTTTTTGATATATTTCATTAAAATTTTTGTATAAATAATAATTGGGGGGATTACTTTTAGAAACAATAGGAATTTTCCCCTCAAAGAACTTGATTTATCCTGAAAATTTCAAGTCGATTAGATTATTCTTTCTTCAGTTATCGTATCCAAAAATCCTGACATCAGACAGACGGATGGACAGACCGACATTTCAAAAAAAAAGTGTATAATATTATTATGCAAAAAAAGCATCTTTGCACAATTAATTTTAAATACATTTTTGTGCAATGGCCGAAAATAAAATACTGTAAATAACAGGTGCTAAACTTTTTTATTGAACTTAGTTGGTTTTTGGATACCTTTAATCCCTAATAAATCTGATGGATGTTTGGAGTCATTTTGTATAATGTCATTCCAAAGAAATTTGTCACATAGTGAGGGTTTAGAAAATCACGAAATCCAAAAATTAAAAAACGGTAAAACAACAAATCTGAAAACTTCAAACGCCATTTTCTCAGCTCATTTATTTTTAAGTTATGATGGTCTTGTACTCATAGTGCAATATGCTTTATAAAAAAAAACCCATTTTTTACTTCTATTGGTGGAGGGTATGGTGGGGTTTAAAGTTGCACATGTCAAAAGAAATATCATAAAATTGTCTGATACCCTTAACCAGGCTGTTTTTCTCGTTTTTTTTTTTTGTGGCGATTTAAACAAATTTGACAATAAAAGACCTCCCTGATCCCTATTTATGTATATAATATTTTTAATGAAATATATCGAAAAAACACGAAAAAAGTGCCATATTTGGAATTTGAGGCCCTGTAGAAAATTAACTAGGGCAGAATCATTTTTATTTATCAATATTTCTATAATTTAGTCTCGTTTGGACTTTTTTTTTTGTGGTTCTGTGTTATTGATCAATGATCAATTATTACGTTACAAGGTTGTCCGATGTACGAGCTCTCTATGCAGGGCAGTGGTAGGGTGCTATTGTATATTACTAAAAGGATGGTTTGTCTCTAAGAGGATGGTATATAATACCACTGTAATAGTAGGTATTCGATATAGGTACTGCCTGGTCAATGACCAGGCAGATGGACCATGCTGACAGAAGGCAGACAGACCAGGTAGACAGAGCAGACAGACAATGCAGAGCAGCAAGACCAAACAGACAGAGTAATTTTAACAGATTTTTCTTACGAAATAATTTATTACGTTACAAGGTTGTCCGATGTACGAGCTCTCTATGCAGGGCAGTGGTAGGGTGCTATTGTATATTACTAAAAGGATGGTTTGTTTCTAACAGGATGGTATATAATACCACTGTAATAGTAGGTATTCGAAATAGGTACTGCCTGGTCAATGACCAGGCAGATGGACCATGCTGACAGAAGGCAGACAGACCAGGTAGACAGAGCAGACAGACAATGCAGAGCAGCAAGACCAAACAGACAGAGTAATTTTAACAGATTTTTCTTACGAAATAATTTATTAGGCAAACGGGGCAAAAACTAATATTTTTGGCGATAACTGGCTTATTATTGATTGAAGGATAACAATGCTAATCCTACAACAAAAATAATTATTTTTTCTGTAGAAAATAAAAACACTTTTAACCTACGATCAATAATAGGCGAGTTATAGGTAGCAAAAAAAATAGTTTTTGCGTCCTTTGTGCCCCTTGCCCTCTCTCAATATTAGCCATATTTAACGCCAGGTAAACTTCAAAGGTCCTGAATTGTAAAATGAAAGAATTTTTTCAATCGGAGTTATAAGGTTTACAGACAGACGCGGCAGCCTAATATTTTTTACCACCCACTTTTTTCAAAAATTTCTATGACGTTTTAAATCCGATTATGCAAAAAAATTAGAAAGATTTATCGGTCTGCTATTTAAACATCAAACACATAACCTCAAATTCACAAACTAATTTTCAGATCATTTTTGCGTTTTTTCGATGTTTAGGTGTTAGGTCGACGAAAAAACAGTATACGCACCTTGATGCAAACCATTTCAGCGCACTAGAAACTAGTTTCGAGTACTCGGTACGTAATATACTATTAAATGTCACTAGTTTACAAAAAGAATAAAAGTATGGATAGCAACACGTTAAAAAAATGGCAGCTGGTTGGTAAAATTTTTCATAGAAGCAACATGTTACATATCATGAAACGACATGTAATTTTCTATAAAATTATATAGTCCGTAATTGACAATAGGTGTAAATTAATGTTAATCTATGTAGTTTTAAATAATTAACATTAATGTTGTAATTTTGTGTAATTTTAAATTAATTTACAACGGTTTAGAAAGTTTTCCCAGTCTTTTGCATTATTTTAAAATAAATTAAATTTATTTACACACATTTACACAAATTCATTTTTTTTTGTAACTTACATACCTTAAGTGTACCTTAAGTGTAACATATTTTAATTATTTTGTGTCGCTGAATCCGAAGTACTGTAAATCCTTTTAAAACATTAAAAATGTAACAAAAAAAAATGAAGAATATAATCTTAACCTTAAATTATTTTCAATAAAATATTACTAACAATCAGGTTTCAACACCGGGAAATTATTATGGAGCTTACAACAGATTTTTTTGTTATATTTAGTTATTTAGTTACTTGGCTACCTTTCTTGATATCAATAATTTTTTCGTTTTGCAGACTAGTGTATTTATTTTTTTCTACTTACCAAGATGCAAAGAATATATATTTGTTATTAATATTAAAATAATTAAAAGTAAAATGAAATTTCTATACATAATGATTTGAATTGCGTACTTTAGACAATAATTTAAATTAATGTGTTTTCTTATATATATTTATGTTTTTTTTTTATTTATTTATTATAAGCAGTAAATAGATTATTAACTATAAATTATAGTGCCCTACTACTCTAAAAAGCAGTAACTCCATATTAAATAAAACTGAGATAATGGCAAAAACAGTAAATCGTATCCTCAGCGTGGGTGACGCGAAAGTGATACATGTTATACATTCAAGGAAAAAATTAAAAATGGCGTAAGTTTTTCGGGCCAGCTGCATCAAGTAATCTATGTAAAAATGTGTTTGTTAAGAAAATATTATTAAATCTACAATCGTTAACTTTTGATAATGATTTTACAATGGAAAGTTAGTATATGTGATGTAATTTAGTGGTTGAATCTGGATTAGAGAGTTCTAGGCTGATATGTTTTTTGGTAAAAATCGGTGTGGGGTAAGGGGGTAAAATAGGGTTAAAACAAGTTTTTAAAAAAACATTTATCTTTTTTTTTATTTTTATTTTCCTTTTCGAAAAAAATAAACTTTTTTTGAAAAAATAAAATACATTTTCTTTTAAAAAACTTTTTTTTTTATTTTTTTGATTTTTTTTCAAAATTATTTTGATTTCCACAAAAATTGTTTTTCTACTACGCAATTAAGTGCTAGCTTACATATTATATACCGTTGTCAAGGCTTATTTACCTTGACAACCAATGAAATCAGTAAACTCATTTATTATTGACCGTTGTTAAGCATTGTTTATTGACGACGGTCAATAATGAAAAAAATTTAAGACAACTAATAACTTTTTTCAACTTACTTGTCAAACTGACAGTTATGGAGTTACTAGCTATAGGTAGTAGAAAAAATAGTATATGCAAAACGTATGCTAACTGTCTTAAGTGTTCTAGACTGATTTTTTGCTTCGACTCCGTCTCAGCAAAAAAACTTTAGTTTCCAACACTAAAGACATACTAGGTGCATAATATACCATTTCATGAACCAAGGCTTACAGAAGTTTTTTTGGTTATTTCCAGAAAACCTACTGTCATACAAAAATTATAATAATGCAAAAAGAAAGTGTTTTATTATTGCTTTACACCCTTCTAATTTCATTTTAACATATTTAGTAATAACTTATTTGGAGTTACTGCTTTTTAGTTTAGTGACACTTCCCTATTTTGAAGATCTGCAATTTTCATAAGTCTATAACTGAATAAATAAAGCTGTTTACTTAAATTTGATTGGTTCAATAAATAACACATGGAAATGCACAACTAAGAGTGAGGTTAATGAAAAATCCACAAAAATTGGAGTTGCGGCTTTTTAGTTTCGCGGGCAGTATAGGGAACGGACTTGAAATGATTATTTTAATTTCATAATAATAGTTGAAATACTGCGAGGTTATCCTGATTGGAGTTGCGGCTTTTTAGCTTTGTCTGGCAGTATAGGGAACGGACTTGAAATTATTATTTTAATTTGATAATAATAGTTGAAATACGGCGAGGTTATCCTGATTAGTTTCTGAAAAAGTTTACTCAAAGATGGGTCGATCTTGAAATGTTTACTTTTAGTTTGCATTACCTACCACATAGGAGGAGGAGTTATTGGTCACTGACTGGTTATTAGCCATAATTTATTAAAATATATTTAATAATGTTATTATTTTACTAAAAATTAGTTTAATGCTTTTTATAGTAACGTAAACTATTTCTCTATACAGGTTAATTCAGAAATATGTTACAACATTTTAAGGGCCGATTCTAGGTCCAAAATATGAAAAAAAGTTCCTATAAAGGTTGGTCCGGAAATGAGCCCTAAGTGAGATACGACCCTCCTAAGGGTACATCTGAAAAGTAGTTTTTATTTAATATCTCTGGAACCCCCTAAACCACAGTAACGAATTTTTACACATGCCTTACCATTGATAAAGGTTACCATTCTATGTAATTTTTATTTAGTAATTTTATACAGGGCAAAATAGGAGGGTGATATCACTTTTTTGCCCCAAACTTTTTTATCTGTAGTTTTTTGTGACATTTTCTTAATAACATATTAATCTTTAATTAAAAATACATAAAAAAGGTACTTTTCAGATTTACGCTTATGTTAGGAGGGTCGTAGCTCCCTTAGGGCTCATTTCCGGACCAACCTTTATAGAAACTTTAATTCATATTTTTGGACCTAGAATCGCCCCTTAAAATTTTCTAACTTATTTCTGAATCAACCTGTATAGTCAAAAATATTTAGTATACGGTTTTTTTTTTAATATTATGCGTGTTTAGTTTGCATTAAAAAAGCAAAAATTTGTAGCCAACTGCACCAATATTCATAAATTTAAAGATGGCAAGTTTTATTATGAAAAATAAATTAAAAATTGTAAAATTAACATGTATAGTTGTAAATAAAATAGTATACAAAAATCGGTGGACAATTTCAGTTTTCCTTCCGGAATAAGCAGACCGCTGGCCTGCACCCCTTGGTCTTGCTAACTATCCCTTAGGAAATCAAACATTTTCCACCTCAGTATGTAATATACTAGTAGAATATTAATAGTTATTAATATTCTATATCATAGAACTTTGCGCCTTTTATTTCTGACCCAAAAAAGTTTTGGGCTCTACGCGGTTTAAGTTATAAAAAAATGCCTATTTCATTCCACTCTAGTATGCGTCCCAGTGTTTACTAGTTGATTTTATTTGCGTGGGTTAACAAAGAATTATGGAGAGTGATATAATTCTTCTTGTTTTTTACATCCATGGGTGATCTCAGAATCCAGCCATCTTTGTTAAATCCTATACACTCCAAAAAATGTCCAGCAATTATTGTAGGCCATTTATTGCCAGCAATTGTTACAGTAAATTTAAACCCTAACTATATTTTTAAATAGCGATTATAAAAATACCTTAATTTTTAATGTACTAGTTTCATAACCAGTCATCGGAGAATTTCCAGTGCTCGCATAGGCGCCGCGTCGATTCTATCGTTGACGCGAGGTTTTAAATATTTACATTTTTATTTTCTTCGAAAAACACCGATATATTTACATATTTATAGTTAATATGTATATTCAATATTGTTTTGTGTAACAAATTAGTCGTCAAATGTTTCGATTTAGTGACCTTTATAAAAATTTCCCTCATAATTCGGCAAAATTATTCCGTAAGCCTATGTTTCTGTCTTTATTTTCAACGTTGATGAGTCATAACTGAATTTATTCCGATTAATGTTCATAACATACGTTTTAAAAAAACTTACATTTAAATTGATGACTGATTTAGGGATTTTTGTTTTGGGTTGGCATTACAGTTTACACCATATTTAAAATTCTAAGAGCAAATGATATTTTGATATATTTTAGTCTCTCTTCACTGCAATTAACCAAGCCACAATTTTAGCACGGTACAAAATAACCTAAACACAAAATTTTGTAGAAAATTAAACTTTAAAGCGCCATTGACATTTGCACGAAAAACGTCAAGCGATAGGCTTTTGTCTGTTGCAAACCTAAAAGAAAAAAAATAAAGACCTCTTATGGGCCTATAAGAACACGCAAAATGAGTGTGATTATGAGCTTATAAGAGTCCCAAAATAGAAAAAGTAAATTTAAAGCGTTTGACTGTATTACCGTCGTGTTTTTACAGATTTTTTTATTTTCCATTTTCAAGGGATATTAGAACCAAACCTGTGGTTTAGCTTAAAATTTACAAATAACATAACAAATAAAGCATTATTACAGTTTTTTGTAAATTTGCTTATATGAGATAGAATAATTGTGTATTTCCTCAAAGGATAACTGCTTTAAATTTACAATCACTTTTTACAGTAGAGCCCTAAAAAAGCTCTTTTTTTTTAAAGTGTATTTTTTAAAACACAAAATTTAAATACTTTTTTTTAAGTATTTGGGAAGTGCATTATACCATTTACTGTAAGTAATATACAGTGCGGTCCAAAAGTCACCCCCCCCCTCTTAACTTTTGAACCAGTTGAGATATCGATTTCAAATTTAGAACTCTTAAATAAGACAACTTAAACTATCTTTAAGCATATATTTGATACTCTTATCTCCTAAAATGTGGGCAGGGGGACATGGGGGGAAATTTTTTTAAATGGAAAGGGGGGTCGTGTGATACATCATTTTAAAGCCCTTAAAATTCTCTATATAACCATACATTTTTAAAATGTTTAATCATGTTTTTAAAAGTTGTGATTTTTCAGTTTTTTTTGCTAAAAAAATAAATTTTTAAGTTTTTTTTTTGTTGATTTTTATTTATGTCAACTAAAATTAGTTCAAAAGTATAATTTTTTTTTTCATTATGAAATTAGGCATTTTTAAAAAATTGTTTGGGTTTTTTAGAGAAATTTTACCCATTTTCAACCCTATTTTAAACCCAAAAAAAAAATTTAAAAAAATAAAAAGAATACATTTGAATGGAGAATTTTATAAGCTTTAAAATGATGTATCACACGACCCCCCTTTCCATTTAAAAAAATGTGCCCCCATGCCCCCCTGCCCACATTTTAAGAGCTGAAAATATTAAATATATGCTAACAGATAGTTTAAGTTTTCTTATTTGAAAGTTTCAAATTTGAAGTCGATATCTCAACTGGTTCAAAAGTTAAGAGGTGGAGGGGGTGACTTTTGGACCGCTCTGTATAATGGAATGACAAGAAATTACATATCTTTACGGCTTGTTTTAATATTATTTAAGAATTATATACATTAATATATTTGTTTAATTATAAATAACTAATCAATAAATATTTCATTATATGGAATGTTTTCAAAATATGCTTTAAACACTCGATCGGCAATTGCTTGTAAAGTATGGTTTATACCGTTTCCAATTTCTTTCAGGACTTCTCTCCAGTTTTCATTGAGAACTTTGTTCATATTTTCTCCTGAAATTAATTTATATCAGTATACTCGAGTAGGGTAATAATCGGTCAAATTATAATTTTGATCATCAAAATAAACATAAACATATACCTTACATTTTTCAACTATTTTATCTAAAAACTATTTCAACAAGCTGCTAAAGGATTACTCTCAATCAGAGCCGTAACTAGTGCTGTTTACAACTGTGGCATTTTATCAACTTGCGCCACATATCTACACAATATAAAAACAGCTAAAATGCTTAAGGTTTTTTATTAAGTAAACCTGGAAACAAGTAACAAAAATAAAACGCAGTCTCATTTGAAGCCGAAGCGGCATCCCTGCTGACAAAAAGTAAGCGCCGCAGCCGATTTTTTTACAAATTTTGTTATAATTTAAATTTCTTACGTTTTTTGCTAAGGTTAAAAAAGCTTTATGTATTTTAAAACAGTTTTAAATTTTCACAAAAACCGAAAAAATATCAAGGCAGGCAACTTTTTTTTCTTAATTTCATGTAAAATTATTCAAATTCTTCAATTTTCTTATTTTTGACGGGCCTCTTAAGTGTTGGACCCGTGGAAAATGCCACCTTCGCCACGCCCTAGTCACGGCTCTGCCCTCAATGATCCAATGACCTAGTTTCCTCAGGCAGTGGAGTTTGGATTTTTTTTATTATCAGATTCACTTCCAGCTAACTCAAAAACTTAAATATACCAATTTCACTAAAACTGCCCCCCGCCCCTCAGTGAGTGAAATTAGAAAAATTTTATTATCAGATTCAGATTCGTCGACCCCAAAACCCCTATTAACCAATGTTACCAAAAGTTCTCGCTCGAGATTGTTTTGGTAAACACTAGAGGAAAGTCGCCTAATTTCGGATACCATTTACAATGTATTCAATATTTAATACTCGGTATTACTTTTTGATATTTTTTTTATATAACCAGATACAACTTATTATAGCGAACCATGATTTATTATAAAAGCAATTTTATTACAGTTTATTTTTTCCAAAAAACACGGTTAAAAAAAATCAGCGCATTTTTGTGCATTTGAAAAAGGGCTCCTAATTTCGGACATATCCGAAAAAAATTTTTCAAGAGTAGATCTAGATCCCATTGCTTATGTTTCTTGTTATTCCTTCACATTTAAGACGTAATTTAATCATTAAGCGATTTTCTACGAAATACTATAGGAACTATAATTTTAGATTCCCAATCTTAGTATCTTGGGTAATTTTCGTTTTTTCAAAATTGTTTATCTTAGTTTGTTGTATCATTATAAAAAAAATAATTAATGGTTGGTTATCCTGAATAATAATTACCTTGCGGATATACGAAATTGGGAATCAAATGCACAAAAATGGTCTATCCGAAATTAGGCAACTTTCTGCTTTTTAGATTAGAAATTTGTAGAATGTTTACGTTTTCAAATTGCTTAATTATGAATAGTGGATCAACTTAACTAACATCATAACTTACCCAAGACAGAATCACGAACTTTTATAACGATTATTTATAAAATAAACAAGCATAATAATGCAACTGAGCACAAAACTGCCATTTGCAATATAAACGATTTGTGCTGCCATTTAAAGGGGAGAAGCTCTACCGTTATCATATTACAGGACGGATTTAGTTTGACTTTTGGCTTGACATAAAAGTAGGTTTCTGTTTACCTTTGCAGACAGTATCTTAAATACACTACTATCCGAAATTTGGAAACCATCCGAAATTAGGCGCATTTCCTCTAGTGAATAATCGCCGCACTGTGTTATCGAAAATTATTACCTAAAGCTTTGTCTCCTCCAAACAAGTTTTCAAAATATAAAAGCATATTATTCGGCGTCAATGTTAACTCTGTTTCTTTAAAAGACATATAGTCTACACCTTTTTTCTTAACTATATCCCAGTTGTAGTCGTATTGTATAATTGCATCCTCTAAAATAAAAGTATAAATATATTAATGTTATATATTTCGAACGAGGCATAAGAGGAGTTCAGAAGTTCAGACAAGTCCGTAAAAAAAACTTTCATCTGGAGTGCACTATTTTTCCTACGAGCAATAAATTAAAAAAAAAATATTACCTAAATAGAGCACCTTTAGAAAAAAAAATCTACAAATTAACAAAAAAAACGGTTTGGACTTTGTTAAGTAATATTTTTATATACAGGGTTATTCAGAAACAAGTTCAACAAATTTAAGAGGTGATTTTACTTTCAAAAATATGAAAAAAAAGTTTCTATAAAGGTTGGTCCGAAAATGAGCCCTAAGGGAGCTGCGGCCCTTCGAAGATGGACATATTGAATGGGGAACAAAAAAAGCACCAATAAAATTTTACTTTCACCAAACTTTCAAATTGAAAAATTTGGAGGTCTCACCCCTTAAATTTGTTCAATGGGGTAAGTGTATCATCCCTGATTTTTTTCAGAATTTTTGAAAAAAATCTAGAGATCTCTCACAGTAATTTTTTAAAAAGATAGGTTTCTTAAGTTTTTTATTTTTTTAAGGCCTAATATACAGGGAGTTTTGAAAATAGAGCTACTAAATTTAAGGGGAGATTCTATATACAAAAATATGAAGAAGGTTCTGCTACTGTTTATCCGGAAATGATTCCTAACGAAGAGTTTTGTTAGCTACCTACTAAACCAACAAAAAATTTTAACTTTAAACCGGAGTTGTCACGTTTTTACACCAACATTTTTGTGGGTTTTTTGACATTTTCTCAGTAAGATATTTTTTCTTTGTTAAAAATACATAAAAAAGGTAACATTTTAGGGCCAACCGTTTTTGGTTTCAAGGTTTTGATCGTCAAAAATAGAAACTAAAAAATACGTGAATAAAATTTTTAATACTGCAGGGCGAAGTCATCTCTCGGTCCAGACGCCAAGAAGTGAAGAGACCCATAACATCACAGTTGAAGTATTTTTTTGACTTCCTGATATCCATTTTTTATTTCAGAAATATTAGCCCGTTTTAAAATAAAAATATATTTCTATGAAAAAAAAGACGAGATATAAAAAAATTCATTTAACTTTTTTCTAAATCCTTTCCTAAAGGAGCTACATCGTCGTGTCAGAATAACAAGGTTTCAACTAACATTTTTTCAGGTTTTTTACTTTTTTTGCATTATTAAATAAAGCGTTTTACTATCTTTTTGCCTGTACTTAAAAAATAAAGATATTATGCCCGTAGCCCATTTTATTTACAATACAACCATGTTCTATCTGCATTTTTTGAGATTTTTTTAGTGCAACGAGATCTAAAATTTAATTTAAATTTCTTACTTAAAAATCAGGAACTCCGTTAATGAAAATTTACTTAAGTCACATCGATGTCACTAATGCATAAAAAGGTTGACCTGTGATTTTTTGCCAACATTATGGAGGTTGATGAGGGATACTAGTGCGAAACAACTATTAATTATAAATTTTAATAATGATTAATAATAATTTATGCAAAATATTGCATTTATGTACAAATTATTAAAACAAACATCCAAAAAACATGTGAATTTAATGCAAAACGGTTCTCTCAGTTAGAACACTGTTGTACTACTACTTTTCATAGATTTTTGGGTTATCAAAGTTCCAACTGATTATTTATTTTAACTAATATTTAAAATATCAACAAAATGTGTATTATAGGTACTAATTTATCCTAATATAAGCCCATCCCAGCATAATACACCACTCAATTATGAAATTTAAGGTAAGTTTCATGAGTTTTGATTGATCATAACTCAAATCTAAAATTTATACAGTTGAAACATTGTTGTTCTCATACGACGATATGTTCTTTTTAAGGAGCATTTTTGAATATTTTTACTTCATAACTCAAATAGCTATGAGAAAGCTTGGTTTCAGCTCACAATGGATATGTAAAGATTTATTACCGAATGTAAGATTTGTTTTTCCTTCTCCTGTAATAGGAAGAATTAAAATTTTTCCATTAATATCATATTCTCCCTGAATATTCAGCACATTAAAATGAAATGTCATTTTAGAAGTTTGTTTATCCAAGTCAAACCTAAAAATAATAGATATTATTTATTGATTATAATATAAAAAAATATGATATATTATGTCATAATTTTTTACAAAACGAGTCATAAATTATAAGTCATGGTTTATGACGCAACGAATAATAATGTATGACTTAGTAAGTCATAATTTATATGCCAATATTCAAAAATAGAGATTACATGTTTGTTTAACCTCGTACTATTCTACTTAATTAAGCATCCCCTAAGTCCAGGACTTGTGTGGGCTAGTAGTAGAGGGAACCACCGGCTTATACTGACTTTCGAACCAGTTTCTAGGGAGTGTCCGTTTCACTTATCGCCTTCGCCAAATTTAAATTATTAATTAACTGAAAAAGGCAAATCGGCGCCAGTGAGAATCGAACTCACGATAGTAGACTTGCTATGCATACGCGCTAGCCAGTACGCTATGCCTCCCATTATATTCCAATAATTACACACAATCACAAAAAAATAAATATCTATTACTTGAACCAATATTCTCGGACCTGCTAAATACGAAAATGATTCTTTCAATTTTTTTTTTTAGAAAATGACCTCAAAGTTTTGAGTATCCCATGAATCGACATACATTAATGGGTTTAATTATTAAAAAAAACGAAACAAAGTATAGTCTCTGCCAGAGTTATAAGAGATTTTTTTTAACAGCCATTATTTTTATCTGGCTGTGTCGAACTGTTCGTCCAATCGGGACGTTGTATAATTTTAGACTCATTTAAACTAATGTATTTTTATCGAGTCCACGTGAACTGATTCTAGCCATTTAACGTTCGACCCTATCCAATCATATTTCACAAAAGATTTAGTCGCACCCACAAGGCATTCGTAGCAATAAATATTTACTGGATCGGCTTTAATTTGTTTTATTTGTGTTCTGTGCTTGATATATAAGATAAATACGTATTTAATATAATAAAATTACATTACGACCCTGTCTCACATAAATCTGTTTTAAATGGAAACATTTTACTATAAATGTGACACCTACTATAACAAAATGTCAACTTATGAAAAACTCGTAACTCTGATGTCGTTTTGTGAAAAACATATTGGTCACTGGTTTGTTGTTTGTGTTCATATCCCTTGGTATGGTAATTTGTATAGGTTTATATTTATTGTTTTCTTTATTTTATGGATAATTCTATACCTCATAAATAACTATCCGTTAAGCTGTTTTTCAACAGCAAAGCTCATATTTAAGCCCCTAAAGTCTTCAGTTTTGTAAATGATAAAAAAAAATTTGTCTTGCAGCGCGCTGCAGCTCCCCTTAATTTTTTTATGGTTCCATCTATTAAATTTTCATTACAAATAAAATGGATCTGTTTATTTTTAAAATGAAGAAGTCAGGAATAAAGTTGTAAAAAAGCAGTAGAGGAAAGTCGCCTAATTTCGGATACCATTTACAATGTATTCAATATTTAATACTCGGTATTACTTTTTGATATTTTTTTTATATAACCAGATACAACTTATTATAGCGAACCATGATTTATTATAAAAGCAATTTTATTACAGTTTATTTTTTCCAAAAAGCACGGTTAAAAAAAATCAGCGCATTTTTGTGCATTTGAAAAAGGGCTCCTAATTTCGGACATATCCGAAAAAATTTTTTCAAGAGTAGATCTGGATCCCATTGCTTATGTTTCTTGTTCTTCCTTCACATTTAAGACGTAATTTAATCATTAAGCGATTTTCTACGAAATACTATAGGAACTATAATTTTAGATTCCCAATTTCGAATATCTTAGTATCTTAGGTAATTTTCGTTTTTTCAAAATTGTTTATCTTAGTTTGTTGTATCATTATAAAAATAATAATTAATGGTTGGTTATCCTGAATAATAATTACCTTGCGGATATCCGAAATTGGGAATAAAATGCACAAAAATGGTCTATCCGAAATTAGGCAACTTTCTGCTTTTTAGATTAGAAATTTGTAGAATGTTTACGTTTTCAAATTGCTTAATTATGAATAGTGGATCAACTTAACTAACATCATAACTTACCCAAGACAGAATCACGAACTTTTATAACGATTATTTATAAAATAAACAAGCATAATAATGCAACTGAGCACAAAACTGCCATTTGCAATATAAACGATTTGTGCTGCCATTTAAAGGGGAGAAGCTCTACCGTTATCATATTACAGGACGGATTTAGTTTGACTTTTGGCTTCACATAAAAGTAGGTTTCTGTTTACCTTTGCAGACAGTATCTTAAATACACTACTATCCGAAATTTGGAAACCATCCGAAATTAGGCGCATTTCCTCTAGTATAAACTTTTTTTTTTAATTTAGTCATCCACTTTTTCATTGAGGGTATAAAAGTTGTAATTTTAGCAGTAGTGGAAACTGTTTTTTTTTAGTCACCAACTTTCGACCTTCTCACCCCCCCCCCAACAGCAGGGAAGTGTTTTGAGATTTTTAGAGAAACTTATGTAAATTAGTCCATACTTTCAGTTTAGGTCTACAAAAAGTTAAAAAATCGCTAACTATAGTTATTTTACCTAATACAATCAAAATCTGATTTTTCACAAAAACTGAATATGTCAAGTTTTGCAGTTCAGTTCGTCAATTAATGTTTAAAGGAAAAAAATAAGATTTCAAGTCCTTTAAATTTTTTACTTATACAAAAATCACAGACAATTTTATACGATTTTTTAGGATTTATGGTAATTTTAAGAACTTTAGGGCCCCCTTAGAGAAGTTTGATCACTCTCATAATTTCAGAATTTTCTAGTTACACCTAAATTTTAAGATAATAAAAAAATATAAGGTCCACCCTAGTGCCACATATACACATACATACATACATATGTATGTACCCGCAAGTCGGGTAAAAAATATATTTCAATATTATTGTTTAGGTAAAAATACACAAAAAAGTTTATTTAATGTTACATCGTAGGATTGACCGTCTTGAAGATAAAGTAAAATGTTATGAATTAAGAAGCAAAAATAAAAAACTTACAGAGTCAAAAAGTAAAATTTTGAAAGTTGGTGGTGGTGATTTAATATTTAAAATTGAAAAAAAAAATATATACTTTCGTCCAAAAATCATTCCTAAGTGAGTTACGCAATTCTAAAAATGTACAAGGCCTTTAAAAATAGGTCTTTTTAGAAGGACATAACTTTCTTAAGAATGATTCTTGGGCCAAGTTGTAAAGAATTTTCTTTCTTAGCTTTTATTGTTAAATAACTACATACTATAGTGCACTATTAAGATTTTGCTCTTGGTTTTATAAATCTTTAATTTTTACTTTTAGGTTCTTGGTGCTTAATAGGTTCGCATGTATATTTGCTTGTATACTTATATAAAAGTTTGCAGGTTTTTTCTTTACAGCTATTTTTTATGCACTTTTTTAAACTTGCAAAAATTAAATTTTTGCGAAATATTTAAATATGTAATTGGAGATTTTTTTATATTCTAAATTAAGGGGAGGAGGGATTAAATTTTTTTAGTCTCTCCCAACTAGTAATTTTTCTAAATATTACAAAAGAAACCCTTTAAATAGAATCTATAATTTATTTGAGGCGTATATATATTTTCACTATTATTAATTTGAGGCATTTCGCATCAATGATTATTTATATCTATAAAAAATCTAAAACAGAAAATAAAATTAAAATGTTGTTATTAGGCGCACCTATTTCAAGATGGCTGGTAAGGTATTACGTTTAAAATAATACTTATCTGCTATATCTTCTTTACCTAAAAAATATTATTGGTCAATACCTTACCAAAGTTTAAAATTTTGCCTAAATATAGTTTTCTCAATATCATATACAATCAGTTTTTGAGTACTTTGAGCTACCTCTAAACATTATTCAATTGGTTCATTTTTAAGCTGCCACTGTTTTTTACCAAGAAACAACTTTTAAGCAACCGAGCGTTTCTGATTTCGAAAACCGGGATTTTTCGAAACACCGTACTATTCATTTTACTTACTTTGAAGAATTTAGGTAGGCGGTTTCCAGTCCATAAACTTTGGTATTTTTTAGATTTAATTTTAAATTTGATCCAGCATCAACACTTAGTTTTTCTAAGAAAAGTGGCGACAACGGAAATATTTTGTACTTTTTGTCACCTAAAATAAAACCCTTAGTCCAGTCAAATAACGAGAAATTGCTATTATATATGGAAATTGCAATAAATGTACACGGGCTGATACTTTAAAGGGTAGTAGTGGATCGTAACAGGACACTCGAGTGCACTCCTGTTAGTTTTTCACCGGGTGATTTTCGTAAGGGGTGTCGGCTATCTTGAATTTTAGTGCAAAGTGCGGTTATCTGCAAATATGCATCTTAGAACAAAAATGCATGCATATTACCAATTTTGTTAAGGTGGAAATTTACAACAATTTTTTTTTGAGACATTTTTTTTTTAAGAAAGAAATTTAAATTTTAATAAATTGACTTTCCGTAAAGCTGCAATTTGTAACAGTTAGACATGATATTAGGTTACATAGTAAATTATATTACTTTATCATTAGCTAAATAGTTAAGGGAATATTCAAGTATTACGTAACGCTCCTAGGGGGGGGGTGAGGGTCATTTTGGAGTATTACGCCCATGTTAATGGTATAGGAAAATAAAGTAACAGTGGGGGTAGGGTCCAAAATGATCAAAAATTAAGCAAACAATAATGTAAGGTAATTTAAAACTTCGAAAACTGACGTCTCTTCGTTATTATTATACTAAAAAAAAATTTACAAATTGGAAATAGTCCAGTTTGACTTTGTGATATGCACACTCTCTGTTTTTTTGTATTTAAAAGGGGTTTGTTTAAAAAGCTTAAATCCAAATTTGCACCCCTGTGCGATTTTTTTTTGCACAGTTATGTGCAAAAACGCATTTGTTTTGGTTTAGGTCTGTAACTCGGCTTTGGCTCTTCTCTCAACAAAAAATTAACAAGATATTTGTTCAGAAAAGAAGTTACAGAGAGCTAAAGTTGATGAAATAGGCATCATATTCAAAAAATGATTAGTTTTCCAGTTGTTTTCGAAAAAACGAAAAATGTTTGCAAAAGTTGAAAATTAACTTTTCCGAATTTTCATCGCTCTGTAACTTTTTTTGTTTAAAAAAAGTTGTTAACATAAATTGTAGAGAATTCAATAAGGAACAAACATCATGTTAATTTTTTGTTTCAAGTTAACCGCACTGCTAATTTTTTTTCTTAATCGGGCCCCAGTTTTAGCCCCCAGCTACCAAAACATTATACCTTTTCAAAAAAGCCCTATTTTCTTAATTCTTGTATAACATTGTTATTATAAAATATATTGATTTAAAATTTGGGTAACACTTGACCCTCGTGAGTGAATATAATTTTATATATATATTTTTTTATTTGAACTCATAGGGGGTGAAATGGTCAATTTTCTTTAAAATATTAGTTTTTTTGGAGAGCAAAATTCTACAGTTTCACGAATATATCATGTTTTTTCTGAACACCGTTGCCCCCTCTAGAATTTTGCTCTCCAAAAAAGGTTATCTTTAAAGAAACATTGATCACAGCGCCCCCTATGCGTTAAAATCAAAACATTTTTTTTTATAAAATTATAGTTACTCATAAGGGTCACTTGTTGCCTAAATTTTAAATCAATATCTTTTATAATAACAATTTTGAACAAGAATTAAAAAATTTTCTGATAAGGTATGATGTTTTTGTAGTTGGGGGGCCTAGTTTGGAGCCCGATCAAGAAACAAATTTGGCAATAGGATTGACTTGCACAAACAAAAATTCAAAAATTTCCAAACACCGTTGCAAAAATATACCCCAAAATCGTGTGAAAAAACAGCGAAATTGCAGTTAAATAATATAACCCAAATAATTTTTTGGTATATATTTGTATAATATAGTATAAACCGATTTTCTATTGAAAATCACCATTTTGTTGGCATGAAAAAACTTTTAAAATAACATGTTACGTGTTCTGGCTTCTTGGATCCTTAACAAAGCTAGCATAGATTTTCCCAATTTTTACGTATTTAACGAAAATCTGTATCTGCATTGTTAGAACCCAAGAAAATAGAACATGTTACATGTCATTTTAAAGGTTTTTTTATGCTTAATACAATGGTAATTTTTAATGGAAAATCTGTTTACTGAATCTCGAGAGGCATGTCTAATCGACAAAAAAATACAAACAACAAAATTTTTTGACAATTTGGTCCTCTTTATTTTCATATCAAATGTTTTTTTTTCTAGATGCGCCAATCTTGAGATATTTTGAAAAACCCGTTTTTTTTTTGTGAAAAATGCGTAAAAAAGACACTTTCAAATCGAGTTCAAGGTGGAAAATTTGTTTTTTTTTTTAATTTGCGGCCCTAAATT
Source organism: Brachypterus glaber (assembly GCA_958510825.1). Taxonomy (NCBI): domain Eukaryota; kingdom Metazoa; phylum Arthropoda; class Insecta; order Coleoptera; family Kateretidae; genus Brachypterus; species Brachypterus glaber. Next base: position 18,375,381 of record OY294048.1, on the reverse strand, counting down.
CTACCCAATAAACCCAAAATCAAAACTCCCTGAATTATTTTTAGGTAAAGCCGCTTTTAGTGACCTGACGACTGGATTAGAAACATTTTTAGACTTTAGTCGCTTTAGTCATTAGATTGAAGTATATAGGAGTAGACAACTACTAATACTTCAGTCTATAAACTTTGAATGATAGCAAGTTAAAACCTTGTATGTCTCAAGCCCATAGCAAAACTAACTAGACATAAGATTTATAAGGAGACAAATTTTTAAATATTAATCTAAATAAAACTGTGCAGTTTACCAGTAATAGTCTACCTGTACGATGATTGGAAAATGAATTGATGGAATATTAAATTATTATTTTCATAATTTTGATTAAGATTAAAAAAACGTCTCTGTCTATAATAAACATTATAGACGGTTTATTTGAAATAGGCTCCGAAATTTTAAAGGGTGATTTTACATAAAAAATAAGACAAAAAGTTCATATGCCTAAAAATGCGTCTTAAGGGAGCTAAGCCCCTTTGAAAGTGGTTAAAAAATTCAGTTTTTATTTAATAACTCAAGAACCCTTTAAGATATAGTAACTGGGTTTTGCACGTAAACTAAACTTAAGGTTCCTCTTTATATTTTACTTTCATGTACTTATTTTAACCAGAGGTGTGCGAAATTCCTTATCAGTTTTTTGTCTTAAAGGTTTTTCTGTGTAACTTTTTTATAATTTTATTTTTCTAATATAATTCCTCATGTCAAAATACATAAAAAAGGTACTCTTCTTATAATAGTGTAGGATTAACCGTTTTTGAGAAAAATTCACTGGAAAATTCATTTGAAGGTGAAATTTCACAGTCGAGGACGAAAAATTAAATACTAAAATGTTAAAAATCTAAATTTCAATGATGCAAGGTGAATGTACTTTAAAAAGCAAGAATAAAACTGCCCTTTTAAGCTGAAAGGTCCTATCTACATAGGGTTTGGACTTTTACTACACATAGACCTTTCATCTTAGGAAGGCAGAAAACCTCAAATACGGGCACTTCCAAAAATTAATCCTAAGGGAGCTATGGTCTCCTTAAAATGCACCATATTTAAGGCCATAGTAGCTTTAAAAACGATTTTTCGACCTACATGTATAGAAACTTGTATAGAGACTTTTTTTCTTAGTTTTTGATATAGAATAACCCCGAATCATTGAAATTTTCATTTTCAAAATTTTAGTATTTAATTTTTGCTTTCCCATTTTGAAAATTTTCAAAATTTCGGAAAGCCTTTTATTCTTGCAAAAATTTTCAAAAACTTTTTTTTGTGTATTTTTGCGTTTTATGACGTTTTATGTCGATATAAATCAATTTCGAGCAAAAAAAAAATTGTCGGTCGGTCAATCGGTGGGTCGGTGGGTCGGTCGATCGGTATGTCCGGGAAATCTTGTGGGCAGGATAATTTAAGAACGCTTTAAGCTAGAGACTTGAAATTTGGCATACAGGTATGTTACCAAAAGTTCTCGCTCGGGATTGTTTTTGGTAAACATTGGGGTGCGACAAAGGTGGCAAATGGGGAAAATAGATTTTTTTTTAGAAAAATTTGAAAATTGCTATATCGACACTCCCATGCACCAAGGGTGTAACTCAAGTTAGACCTATTTTGAGTTATACTCATAGGTAAACGCCTTCAAAAAAAGACACACATGGTGGTACTACTTAGATTTTTCCACAGGCCATTTTAACCCAAAGTTTACCTAAAAACACTAAAGTAAGAAATTCTAATTTTGAATATTATCATAAACAAACAATAAATAAACAATAAATAGTAGTTTTCGTGAAAACTGGTGTATTGGTGTTTTTGAGGTTGCTGAAAGTAAATCTGATAATAAAAATATTCTAAATCCACCCCCAAAGGGGCAGAGGGTATTTTTCGTGAAAATTGGTATACTAAGGTTTTTATGGTTGCTGAAAGTGAATCTAATAATAAAAAAATCCATTTTACGCGCGGAGGTGAAAATGGGAAAGCTCTTTTACTGGGCAGTGTATTTCGTCTTGGAACCGTAAAATTTCACATTCAAATGAATTTTTCTCGAAAACGGTTAATCCTAAAGAATTATAACAAGAGTACCTTTTTTATGTATTTTGACATAAGGAATCATATTCAAACAATAAAATTACAAAAATTTACCCAGAAAAAAGTTTGGTACAAAAAACTGATATGGGCTCCGCGTTTTGGACACCCACGTTATTAAGATTAGTTCAAGTTCAGAAATCTCATTGCTATAACTCAAAGGGTTTCTGAGTTATTTAATAAAACCCGAATTTTTAAGACAGTTTCAATGGGGCTTAAGTAACTTATGACGAATTTTTAGACATATGTTTATACGAACTTTTTGTCATATTTTATGATGTAGAATCACCCGTTAAAAATTCGGAATCTATTTCAAATACACCGTGTATATTATGATAGTATAATTACCTTTTATAACTGCTGGTATAGATTGTCTTGCATGTTCTGTAGCACATTTTAAAATATCCGACTTTTTGCAGGGTTTGATGTAATTTGCTGTAAAATAAATATAGCATTATTTTCAATAACATAACTTTTTTCTGCATTTTTTGTGTACCAAGAACAAAACGGCTTTCCTTGATTAAAAAAAAAAGATTTTGATTACTGACTCAAAAACTACAACTTACAAATCGAAAAAGAGCTGTGATTAAAAACCTACTGAGAGCAGGAGTTATTTGAAACAGTTTTTACACTGCACAAATTAACAAAGGATTTACCAAGGCTGTGAGCCGTAGTGTATGGGTAAGCCCTAATTAGGGTGACCATACATCTCCGATTTCCGGGGACAAAAATTTTTGGGGTAAAAGTTAAACCATAAAACATTAAAAAATAAAAAAATAAAATTATATGGTTACCCTAAGTAACGCAGCTAAACTTAATTTTATAAAAAAATGCTAATAGAAGTGAACCAATGAAAAAATATTAACAATTACTTACGTAAGTGGAGTCCATTTATACCAATGAGTAAAGACAATGACAAAATTAATATTTTAAACATGTTTTTAAGACTAAAGTAATTAATTACACGCAGGTTATTTATACTGCTTTTAATAAAAAGTAAAAAATCAAATACATGGAACCGGTCTATACTACGATTCAGTGGGTGCAACGATCAAAAACGCAACTTAAATTATTTATAGTTTATGAAAAATAAGTTTAAAAATATAAATATTTTATAAAAAAAATTGTTTATAAATATTAATATTTCATAAAAAAATGGTTTATCTTAGTAAACAACCATTGAAAGGGGTTCCCGCAGGATTTTTAATAGGGGGGGGGCAAGCCTATTCGGCTTAGCAACATTATCAATAAAAAGTTTTTGCTAAATTTATCAAGAAGAGCCAATCTTTTTTCCTTTTTTCCTGGGTGGGACTAATATTTAACAGATTCAGTGGTATTCTTAACATATAATATTTAGCGCCGCAGGCGAAATTTTTTAGAAATCTTAAGGCTCATATGCAATTATTTAATAAAATCTGTTAATAAATATTGTGATATCAGCCTTTTGAAAATCAAGTTAAGCGCCGCATGCGATTTTTTTTTTAATTTTTAAGTTCAAGTATTTTCCTAACAACAATTTAAAAAGAAAATTATTTATAAAATTTTTAGGAATAGGTTTCGCATTTCTCAGATACACGTGTGCAAATTATTGAATAGAATATATTAATTAAAATGTTTGTATCATCTTATTGTTAAACAGTTTAGTGCCGCAGGTGATTTTTTTTGGGACACTTATTTTCTAAACACCTTAAAAACAAATTATTTTATAAATTTTATAAAATTTATGGCCTGTACTCGAACTCGGCTTGGTAATCATATTATGGTTTCCCAGGCAAAAACTTTTATAAATTATTTTTTAAGCACTTTAGAATTTTAAAATCAAATTTTAATTATTTATAAAATATTTTAAATACAAGTTTCTCATGGATTTGCGTTTAGTAACCATTTTCAACGCCGCAGACAAATCTGAAGGACCGAACACTTTGGAATTGTTAAAAACAAAACAAAATAATAAATTATATGAAAAGCCAGGGACACGGCCCCCCTGCCCACCCCCCTTGGGGAATCCATCACCATTGACACAAGTCCACTGCAGTATTTATAAACTATACAATTTTTAAAATTGGCGTAGTCTTTTTCATAAACTGCGGTAAAGTTAATTGTTTTTTTTTCTCCATAAAGGTATGAATTTTCGCTTAAATTATACATGAAATTCTGATTTCTGATAAAAAATCTAAAATATTTTTTTAAACCAAAATGGCGTGTGCGCAATATTTAGTTGTCTGAATTGTCACCAACTTAAAACAAAATATGGGAATATTTTCATATGATAAATGTAATTTTTTTCATTTTAAGAAATGCAAAAAAAAACTCGATTAAGAAAAAAATTAACGCACTCGTACGTTAGGAAATTCTTCGCAAACAGGTGCACCACCTAGGTGTTTTTCCCACCGTGCAAAAAAAAAACGTTATCTAACTTCTACTTTTAAGAATTAAGCACACATTTGGCTTTATTAATGTCCACATTACAGCACTCATGCTTTTAAAGATACGAAACCCGAATGCTTTTATTTTTTCATTCTGACTGTACTTTTTTCTAGTGTCAAGTAAATGTCAGTGTAATCATTTTTAATTTTTTCGGTTTTTTGGAGCTTTGGGCTGTACACGAAAATAAATTAGTGGGCTGTGCGCTATATATTATAAGATATTTGGTAATAGTGAGAAATTATAGTGAGTTAAGCTATATATTATAAGAGACACGATAACTAATTATGTTAAAAATAAATTGGAAACGATTTTATTTATTACACACAGGATTATATTTATTACATGCACTATTATAATTTGCTTGTTATATGCCTTATAGAGCTCTTGGCTATAATTTTTTTTCCGTGTAGAAGGTAGATATAATAATATCGTTTGCGGCTAGCTTTTAGTGAACTCAAATGAATGTTCCATCCCAGTGGCATGTCGTGGAATAGTATACAATATTCTTTACCCAATGTGCATTTAGGACGGTGATTAAGGAATTAGTTATCAGCATTAATCGGAATAAATTCAGTTATGACTCATCAACGTTGAAAATAAACACAGAAACATAGGCTTACGGAATAATTTTGCAGAATTTTGAGGGAAATTTTTATAAAGGTCACTAAATCGAAACATTTGAGGACTAATTTGTTACACACAACAATATTGAATGTACATATTAACTATAAATATGTAAATATATCGGTGTTTTTCAAAGAAAATAAAAATGTAAATATTTAAAACCTCGCGTCAACGATAGAATCGACGCGGCGCCTATGCGAGCACTGGAAATTCGTCGATGACTGGTTATCAGTTTTGAAATCTCATGGTTTCGTTTTTGTTTTAAAAACATAACTTTTAAAGAAAGCCTCTTATGATTAGTTTTATATAATAAAGATGAAGAGGAGAATATTTCTAAACTTCCTTGTATACTATACTATACTCAAAATAATAATTATAATCATTTATTATTTGCCAGAACTTTTACAAAAAGTATAACATTGTCAAAATATTGAAAATTACTTAAATTAATAATAATTAAAATATAGGTGATAAAATACAACATCACAGATTTACATCAAATATAAAATTACATATACACTAACATATTAAAATTGTTATAAACATAAGACTATAAATTGTTTATTGATACTCTATTTATTGACTTTTTAAACTCTTCAATTATGTAAAAAGCATGTGAAATTAAATAATTTTTTATTCTGTTTTTAAAGGCCGAGTTCAACTGTTCAAATTGTAAAAAGTAGGTCCATAATAGTTGAAACAATTTCTTCTTGATTCCAACTGCAAAAATGGAAGCATTAGTTTATCACGGTTTTATATGTTCGGACTTTCAGTGTTGTAAGTGTCATAGTTTGACAGTCTATCTCTGATAGCACATATCGATTTGAAAATCAGAAGATAGGGAAAAGTTAAAATACCTAATGATATGAACTTATCTTGTACATCATCACTATATTTTTTACCAGAAAAAATCCTTACTGCACGCTAGGCTGGGTCGAAAAAAATTATTGTGGGCCACGGTATCGAAATGCCTCAAAAAGGCTTTCCCTTGGTCCTGCAAGTAACCTGAAAAAAAATCAGTATTGTGAAGTTATCAGGGCCGGCCCTACAGCCCCCTAAAATTATTAATTTGCCTTATTCTAAAAAGTGATATTTTTCCAAGGTAAAACTTATTACAACTTTTAAGAAAAACTATTTTCTTTATTAGTAATTTTTGTATCATATCTAGGGGTCAAACTCCTAAATTTGTCCTAAAACTGCAAAAAAAATGTGTTTTTTTTTTACTTTAATCCCGAGAAAAAAATAATAAAAGCAAAAATCAAAAAAGAGCCCCCCCCCAAAAGTTAGTTCTTACTAATATGTTGCAAAAAAATATTAGCGAAATTAATTAAACCTTAACCGAAGCAACTTTTTATTGAAGTTAACTAGTTGGGACCTAATTTTAAAATTTTTTGATTATTGGTTTGTTAAAGTTTCAACCTATCATATATATGCTCTAAAACATCCAACAGTAAATAACAACTTCCTTTTAACATATGCTAAGTCATTTAAAAACAATAGAGGCCCAAGGCCCTAAAAGTAGGGCCGCAAGACAAGGACTTATTTGGAAAGTTCAATAATTAAAATACTAATAAAATAAAATAACCTAAACTATACTAATTAACAAAATTATTCAATTACACACTCCTAGGGGCTTAGGCCCTAGGTAGGTCCCTAAGTGACCAATTCTAACTTTACAATAATGGCTTAATCAAAGCGTAATAAAAAATTAACCGATATTTAATATTTTAGAATTTATACTGTATATCCCATATGCCACGGCTCTCCATATGTGGCCCAAGGCCCTAAACTGGGGCCGCAAGCCGAAAACCTAATTTAAATTGTTAACTCATAAAATATAAATGAATTTAATGAATTTAAATACCTATATCAAATAAATGTATTAAAAGTTATGTGCGCTTTAGGGCCCCTTACAAGTATGCTCGTAACGGGCCCTAAGGGTTTAAGGTCCTAGTAGTTAAATTATAATAATAGTTTTGTGATATAAAAATTAAAGTAATAAATATAAAATTATTTATATTTTATAACTTACATTTTATTTCTTATAAAATTATTTTGTAGTTTTCCAAAAGGGCAAAAAATTAAATTAACCATTACTAATTTAAATGAAAATGTAGCTACTTGTACAATATTGGTTCTTTTTTACAAATAACCAAACTGGACACCAATAAATGAAAAATTATTGATAGGGATATAATGTGATGAACAACACCTAATACAGCGAATTAATAATTAAAAAATTATATATTAAAGTAAAAAACAGAAAAGGCGGCTGTGCCAATGAGTAAAATAAAATAAAAAACCTTATACTAGGGCTTGCTGCCCTAGTATAAGGCCATAGGGCTCACATAGAGAGCCTTAGTATAAGATATAAAGTTGAAATTCTAAAATATTTTTAAGTTAGAATTGGCCCCTTAGGGCTCTACATAGGGCCTTGGCCCCTAGGAGTATGCAATTTAATAATTTTGTTAATTAAACTAGTTTAGGTTATTTTATTTTATTAATATTGTAATAATTAAACAATCCAATTAAGTCCATGTCTTGCGGCCCTAATTTTAATGCCTCGTTCCTTTATTATTTTTAAACGGTTAAGCACATGTTGAAAGGATATTTGTATTTACTGTAGAATAATTTAAAGCATATATATATGATAGATCGAAACTTTTACGAGCCAATATTCGAAAATCCTGAAAATTATAAAGTTAGGGCCCAACTTCAACGAAAAGTTGCTTCGGTTAAAGTTTAATTAATTTTGCTAATATTTTTTTACAACATATTTTGAAGTAAGAACTAACTTTTGGGGGGGGGGGCTCTTTTTTGATTTTTGCTTTTATTGTTTTTTTCTTGGGATTAAAGTAAGAAAAAACTAACTTGATAATGTTTAAAACTTTAAGATCAAATTTCGTGACTCTAGAAGTTTGGACTTTTTGTTTTCCCATTTGATGATGAATTAATAAACACCATTGATAATACTAAATTCTTGGGTTTGCTATTGGATTAAAATTTACAGTGGAACTTGGAACTTAGAACAGTAAACCAAAAAATTAAACTCTACACAATACTCATTAAGTGTTAAGGCCACCCCTTCGTGGTGGGGGATGATTAATTTTAAATTTTTACAATATTTTCGTAAAAATTTGTATACAGGGGTTTTTGAGGTTGCTAAAAATAAATCTCATAATAAAAAAAATCTAACCCTACCCCCTGGCGGCATTTTTACATGTTCAGAATGGTTTCCTAAAACATGGTGTATTGGGGTTTCTGAGCTGAAACTGAGTCAGATTATAGAAAAAATGCAACTTCACTCCTGGAAGGCGGGGGATAATTAATTTTAAATATTTACATTTTTTTCGTGAAAAACGGTATAATTTGAGGTAGCTGAAACTGGAAAAGGTAATTTTAGTAAAAACTGGTATATTGGGATCAAAGCCAATTTTGACGAAAATGTCATAAACATTTAAAAATAATTACACCCTCACCCCTGCGGGGGTAAAGTTAGAAAATTTGTATTATCAGATTTAATTTTAGCAACCTCAAAAACCTTTATACACTAATTTTGACGAAAATATTGAAAACGTTTAAAAAAGTTTACCACCTCACCTCGGCGAGGGGGGGGGGATATAGAATTTTTTCAGAATTTCAGAAACCTTAAAAACACCTATATAGCAATTTTCAAATTTTTGTGAAAAAATATTGTTTTTTTTTAGTTTGTTTAATTTATTAAACCAAGGCATTTCATCAGCTTAAGCAGGGAAAGCAAAACAGCAATACAGAACTCCAGGACCTATTTTATAACTCAAAATTTGCAATTATGTCATTATTTATTGCTTAATACAAAGCTACTGAGTACAGATGATCTGGTTTTGATCCGGCGCTTTTGGTACACACTGATAAAACAGTTTATTTGTGTATACAAAATATTTGGTTGGATATGGCCAATTGAATTATTTGGTTGTGACAAATAAATTTTATTTCTGTCAAATAAACTATTTTGTTCCCATTAATAAATGATTTTGAGATTAAAATATTTATTTGCATGAACTAAATATTTATTTGACCCAAATAAAATTTGTTACTCGCAACCAAATAATTTAATTGGCCATATCCAAATAAGTCATAATTATCTTTTTTATCAGTGCAGATGGCGGGTTTTGATGCCGCAGCAGTATTTTATATGTAAATTAAAAAAAAGTGCCCTTTGGCACAATTTTTTTTGCAGAATTATTTATTAGTTCCCACCAGTGCCTAAACTATTAATAACACTTTTTTTTTAATGCAGATGTCCCGGTTTTGATCCTGCACTCCTTATTTGTCGCATAGCGATGTTTGCTTGTTAACACTGATGCAATATTTTGAAAACGCTGATATTGAAAAATAGAGTTACTGCTTTCTAGCATAGTAGGGCAGTATACACATAAGCTGATATTTTAAAAAGTAGTAGTGGATGGTAACAGAACACTCCTGTTAGTTTTTCACTGATGGATTTGCGTAAGGGGTATCTACTATCTTGCTAGGTTTGGGCGTGATTGAGGTTATCTCGCTAAATACGCATCTTAAGATACAAAGGCATATTACCAATTTCCAACAATTTTATAAAGATATTTTTTTATTATACAGGGTGATTAATAACTGACATAAATTTAAGAGGTGATTCTAAATTCAAAAATATCAAAAAAGGTTCCTATAAAGGTTGGTCCGGAAATGAGCCCTAAGGGAGCTATGGCCCTTGAAAATTGTAATAAAAACAAGGTTTTTAATTAATTACTCTGGTACCCTTTAAGCTAGAGCGACGAGCTTTTGCATTTATACTATTATTAATAAGGAATAATTTAATTTTTTTGAATTTATCCAGAGGCGTGCCTAGACGGACAAAATATGTGAGGCTTAACACATTTTTACCCCAAACTTTTTTATGTGTAGTTTTTTTGGATTTTTTGTAAAAAATATAGATTTCTTGATTAAAAATACATAAAAAATTTAAAATTAGTTTAACACTGTAGGAGCAACCTTTTAAAAAAATACAATTAAGAGGAAGTAAAATTTTGTGCCACCAAAAATGTTACTTTTTAAAAGCCATTACTCCTTTAATATTAAATTTAGGTGTTTTGGTGAAGAATACTTTTTTGCTAAGTTTTAAATGAAGAATCACCCTGCAGCATTAAAATTTTATTGATGCTTTTATTTGTTCCCCATTTAAAATCATCTTCAAAGAGCCGTAGCTCCCTTAGGGCTCATTTCCTGACCACCCTTTATGGAAACTTTTTTCATATTTTTGGATGTGGAATCAACTCTTAAATTTTGACATGGCAGTTACTGATCACCCTGTATATACATAAATAACAATCGAGTTATATTCAAAAATGGCCAAGTTGGAGGTGAAATGGTTTTTTCGATTTTTCAGCCAAATTATTCATCGGCGGTTATGAGCCAGCTTGTAGGTCTTGAAATTCTCTATAAGTTATGAATAGGTATTTTTATACGATTACAGAGGGCGCAACTCGACTTTCAGAGTTCACTATAACCGTACCAAAATAATAATTTATAATAATCATAGAAAATTTCAAAAGCTACTAGTTTGCTCTTAACCACTTTTACCCTCCGATAAATAATTTGGCTGAAAAGTAAAAAAAAAACAGTTTCACTCCCAACATGGCCATTTTTGAATATTTATAACTCCATTGTTTTTAATATAATAAAAAAATGATCCAAACAAAAATTGTTAAAAATTGGTAATATGCATTTTTATCCTAACGTGCATATTTAGCGAGATAACAGCACTCACCCCTAAAATTGAAGATAGCGGACACCCTTTATGCAAATCACCAGGTGAAAAACTAACAGGAGTGTTCACTACTACTTTTACTCAAATCACTCGGTGAAAAACTAACAGTATTTTTTTGTTACCGTTCACTACTACCCTTTAAAATATTAGCCCGTGTGCATTTATTGCAATTTCAACAAAGGAATTCCTCTTTATCTGACTGAACTATGATATAATTCCTATGATAGACGAGCGTACGGAAAACCGTACGATTTTATAAGTTCCGTTTTTCTTTTTTTGGCTACTCTACCTTACAAATCCGTCAATTAAAGTGTCGGTAACCATGAAATGCCCGGCCTTGTTAAATATTCCGTTTCAAATTCTTCCTGCTTAAAAAAAATGGTCTTATTTTATTTTTTGTTGACATAAAAATTGTTTTAATGTATATATAGAATCTTAAAGAACTAAATATTTCCACTCTTTTATCATAATATATTATGGTCTTAGGTCGGGTTGAAAAACGGCTTTTTTTCGAGAAACCAGCGCGTCATGGAAAAACAGTTTTGTATGTCAATAGCACAGCCAAACAAAAAAGTTCAAGAACTCTTTTCGAAACCATTGTACCCGGACCCCAAGCTAGTAATTGTTTTAATGTATATATAGAATCTTAAAGAACTAAATATTTCCACTCTTTCATCATAATATATTATCCAGTAGGTCGGGTTGAAAAACGGCTTTTTTTTCGAGAAACCAGCGCGTCATGGAAAAACAGTTTTGTATGTCAATAGCATAGCCAAACAAAAAACTTCAAGAACTCTTTTCGAAACCATTGCACCCGGACCCCAAGCTAGTAATTGTTTTAATGTATATTTAGAATCTTAAAGATCTAAATATTTCCACTCTTTCATCATAATATATTATCCAGTAGGTCGGGTTGAAAAACGGCTTTTTTTCGAGAAACTAGCGCGTCATGGAAAAACAGTTTTGTATGTCAAACAAAAAAGTTCAAGAACTCTTTTCGAAACCATTGTACCCGGACCCCAAGCTAGTAATTGTTTTAATGTATATTTAGAATCTTAAAGAACTAAATATTTCCACTCTTTCATCATAATATATTATCCAGTAGGTCGGGTTGAAAAACGGCTTTTTTTCGAGAAACCAGCCCGTCATGGAAAAACAGTTTTGTATGTCAATAGCACAGCCAAACATAAAAGTTCAAGAACTCTTTTCGAAACCATTGTACCCGGACCCCAAGCTAGTAATTGTTTTAATGTATATATAGATTCTTAAAGAACTAAATATTTCCACTCTTTTATCATAATATATTATCCAGTAGGTCGGGTTGAAAAACGGCTTTTTTTCGAGAAACCAGCGCGTCATGGAAAAACAGTTTTGTATGTTAATAGCACAGCCAAACAAAAAGTTCAAGAACTCTTTTCGAAACCATTGTACCCGGACCCCAAGGTAGTAATTGTTTTAATGTATATATAGAATCTTAAAGAACTAAATATTTCCACTCTTTCATCATTATATATTATCCAGTAGGTCGGGTTGAAAAACGGCTTTTTTTCGAGAAACCAGCGCATCATGGAAAAACCGTTTTGTATGTTAATAGCACAGCCACACATAAAAAGTTCAAGAACTCTTTTCGAAACCCGCACCCCAAGCTAGTAATATTTTTACTCTGCAGAGAAGAGCTCTTAGAGTTCTTATCAATGTTGGCTTCCAAGATTGCGTTAGAAGCAAATTCTCAGAATTAAATATTCTAACCCTGCCTTGCACTTTTGTATATTTTTTAATGTCTCGTTTTTGCAAAAGAGAATCTACACAGTTATAAAACCAGATCAAACCAACACCAGCATTTTACGAGGAATAACGCTAACCTCTATGTCACTTATCAAAGGCTAAATAAATCAGGCTTAGCGTTAAACTATTATGCCCCAGTTTTCTTTAATAAATTACCTCAGGCAACAAGAATATTATCTATCAAAAAATACAAGGAGGAAATTAAAACATACTTGTTAAAAAACGCCTTTTACAGCATTTAGGAGTTTTTTCAAACGTCAGTTAGCTTAAATCTTATATAATTTTAGTTAGTTTATTTAGTAATATATAATTTTTTTTATGGTTATGTCCAATCGAACTTTCTTATATGTTCTGTCCAATCAAATTTTTAACTGTTTTGTCCATTTATTCTACATATTTAGTGTATTACTAATTTATTATTATAATAATGCCATGTGTAAATTTGTATCTACAAATCTCAGCACGAATAAAGAATTGAATTGAATTGTATTCCTATGTATTTTGAGGTGCTGATTCCAACTCGAGCTCAAAATAGCACTCATAAGATTATTTTTTAAGATTACCTCAAAAAGCCTAATTATCGGGTAAGAAACTAATGTTTCTAGAGGTTTTCTCCAGAAATGATAAGATGGGGTGCTATTTTGATCCTTAGTTCGGGTCAGCGCCTCAAAACATATGAATATAATAGTCTTCGAAAAAGTTGTTGACCTTTTTTTTTCTGTGGCCCCACATATAGCCACACACCCCGGTCTGGAAACGATTTTTAGCTCAACTTTCATACAACCCAAGTTTTTTTTCATATTTTAATTATTTAGAGCTTTGGCATCTTTTTAAGACCAAATTAAAAGAAATCTATCTATGCGTCTTTGAGAAAAACTATTTTCATTTGTTTTAACAAAAAAATATGACATATTTTAATTTTTTTTTGGATATTAAGATTTTATATCAAAAAGTGAGACAAAAAGTTTCTATGAACGTTTGTAGGGGAGCTAAAAGACGTTTAAGGGACATATTTAGAATATTATTCACTTCATAACCTAGGAACGGATTAACTTATTGACTTTAAATTTTTTTTAGTATGCAACCAATAAACATTATCATTTTATGACATAAAATAAATAAATATTTAACCAGGGGCGTACTTACAGTTTTACATATAAATTATAAGGCATCCATTATCTAAGCCCCTGGTCAAAAACTTAATTTTAATAAAACGTTAAATGCTTACATTTATTGGTTCTATAGTTCAGTAAAAATTTCATGTTAATAAGTTAAACCGTTACTGAGATATGACCTAATAAATATTCTAAAAATGCCCTTTAACACTAGATCCATTAAAAAGCAATTTAGCTCAAACGTCTATAAAAACTTTTTTCTCACTTTTTGAAGTAAAATCTGAATACCTAAAATATTTTTTAAATATATCATATTTTTTTGTTAAAACAAATGAAAATTGTTTTTCTCAAAAACGCACGAATTCCAAACGAAAATGGCAAATAATTAAATTATGAAAAAAAACTTGGGTTATATGAAAGTTGAGCTAAAAATCAAACAATTTTAAATTTAAATTAAATTTGAGTGGTTGATTGCTGGTCGGAACTATCATCCTCTCCTTCCCTTTTAAATACTATTCTTATACAAGTCAAGTTGTCCTATCTGGAAAAATTCACTTTTTGAGATAAGTATACCATCGACTTGCTTTACACTAGCCACATGTGCCTACTAAAAAGCAAGGTCCTATCTAAAACCCAAATCCTAACATTTTTAGGATTAGCTAATGTAATAAGCTTAAGATATTTGTCCTAAGTGGAAATTTTTCAATGTTTTCTAAATAAAATTGTCTTAACTAGTCTTTACGAGACGAAAAGTCAAGACTAGGACTAACTTTACAGATCTTAGTAATTGAATTGGACTTTTTAGATCATTTTGTCCTAACTCTCAGATAGAACAAATGCATTTAGTATGACAATTTATTTTTCTGACAAAAAATATATTTTTTTTTAAAGCACCACGTATTTTTCATTTAAAATAAAGCAGAACCCAACGCCATATTTATTTAAACATGTTTTCAAAAAGTGCAAACAAAAACAATAAAACTGGCCATATCTCAAAACATATAATTTGCAGATAGGCAACTTGTCTTAGCAGGGCAGTATATGAGTTGTCATATATTTAACCTTTGTTACTTTATAGAGCATTTTAGTTTGAACTCAAAGGTCAAATATATTAAAAATTAAATAATTAAATTACTATTACAATGTATTAATAATTATTATTACAGTGTATTAATATTAATATGGGAGATTTAGCTCAGTGGTCAATGGCATCGATATAGCCTGACACTGATCTAATGATCGTGAGTTCAAACCTCACTGGCGCCGATTGCCTTTTTCAGTTAATTAATAATTGAAATTTGGCGAAGGCGTACTCCCTATATATATTGGTTCGAAAGTCAATTAAAGCCGGTGGTTCCCTCTACTACTAGCCCACACAAGTCCTGGAGTTAGGGGATGCTTAATTAAGTAGAATAGTACGAGGTTAAAAACAAACATAACATAACATAATTATAATTAGTATAATTAATTATTAAAAAATTATTCATTCACGGTGTGCCTTAAACAAAGTTAAATGTAAAGTCAAACCACCCCGGATTTTTTGATTTTAGGTTGTATTTGGGATATTTCGGACTTTTTTAATGTACAAAATAAGACGACCTTTATTTTGGACATTAAAAAAGTAGGCGTGTGAATGGCCTTGATTATATTGAGTATTATGGGTAGTACCTATGCTATAGGTTGTGTCATTGAAGAAACTCAGTATTGTGATGTCAGGAAAAACTTGAAGAAGAAGAAGAAAACTGACTTTATTTAAATACGGCTCCATGAGCTATTTCAATTTTTGTCAAAAACTGTTTGGAAATGTCCCAAAAACAACCTAAAATCAAAAAATCCGGGGTGGTTTGACTTTCCATTTAACTTTGTTTAAGGCACACCGTGCATTCCTAATGTACTACACTATTTAAAGAAGTAAAGCCAGGTTTTTTGTTTCTTCACTATACAAAATAAAACATTGAATTAACACGTCCACTGCAGTCTCGGTCTATAAGACCGAGAGGAGTTTTTGTTCCGTCTGCGCCAACTCGGTCAAATAGAGGGCGAGTAGATAGTTCGCAGCATGCCGACTCGGTCTATAGCCCTGATAACACACTTCATACTAAGAAGGTTTTTTAATCGCTCCCTTGAAAAGGTTCTTAGCATAATGCTGTAAACATGCCAAGCATGTTCTTAAAAGGTGCACTGCTGTAGTAGCATAAGTGCTTCTACTCTAAACATTCTTAGCATGATTAGAGTATTTTGCTAAGAATATTTCCAATACATATACTTAAAATATTCTAATGGGAATGTTTTTAGAATAGTAATATGACATCTATATCATTTTAATTTTATTAGGTTAGAATTACAAATATTC
Source organism: Brachypterus glaber (assembly GCA_958510825.1). Lineage (NCBI taxonomy): Eukaryota > Metazoa > Arthropoda > Insecta > Coleoptera > Kateretidae > Brachypterus > Brachypterus glaber. The sequence goes on along the minus strand of OY294048.1, from coordinate 18,359,201 downwards.
TTAAAATTGTTGTTAATAACATAAGTTTTACCCTAGTAGTAGAAATGGATTTATTTTTAGACATAAAGTGATTTTATATAGTTTTAGAAAAAAAAAATTAAAATTATTATTTTTGAAATGATAATTATTTGCTATTTTTTTCTCTAAACATTAGATTTTTGTGTGGCGCATGATTTTTATGTCTGGTGGAAAGAGTGCTTTTACAGTAATACTGTATATCGCATATGAATCATACCTGATGGATGCTATATCTAAATATTTTTATATACTTTATTTATTAGGTTTAGCACAAAGACGTAAAAATTTTCGCCATGTCCTTTATGATATTACTCCATAAAAAGGATCGAGTATTATAAAATATATTTGAAAGAAAGAGAAAAATTACATTAATGTACAATTCTGAAAGGCCTACCTAATTTGTTTGCGCATGCGCAATATTCAATATTATTACTTAAATGCATCACATAAGAATATTTTAAGAAGCATACTAAGAATATTCTTAAAAGTACATGCATCTACTTCTAAAAACATTCTTAACATACTTTTTAAAATAGTCTTATTTAATGCAGAGGCTTGTAAGAAGCTTCTTAAGAACTCCCGATTAAAGGGTATCCTTTGCATTTCGTTAATCGTTCTGAGAATATCCTGAGCAAAATAGACATGCTTCTAAGAAGCATGCTGTCCTTCCGGCTATTTATTTTAAGAATCTTTTTAGAAGGTGTTTGTGCTATCAGGGAGGTCCGAGCGGCTTATTCGATCGCACAGCGCCGAGAGCACATTTTCAGTGAAAAATGCCTACTGGAATAGACTGCCGGATTCCAGGGAAGTCTTTCGCACATCAGTTTCGGAATTCAAGGTTTGAAGTTTTCATTCAAAATATTTGTGTATGACCAAGACTATGAGCTAGCTTTTTATCCAGGTGAAATAATTACCTTTTTTGCGTTTTGACTACAATTTCAATTTTTAATTTAAAATTAAAATTGGTAATTATTCGACTTGTATAAAAATTTATCGCATGGATCTTTTCTATATTTCTTACACTTTTAAATGGTACAATGTTAACATGGATGTACATTTAAAGAATTATACAAGTTAAAAGAAAATATTTTTTTTTAGCATTTCTGGTGTCCATTAGAGTTTATTAAAGATGCCATGAGATCTTAGTTAAAAAAATTAAAACAAAATTAAAATAAAATTTGACATTTGAAATGTCACTAATGCGGTATCAATCTTTTCAGAAATGTGCATAGATTACAAAAATGTAAGGTATTTAGATATCGCACTTAAAGTGAAAGTTGTAGCACATTCGTTAAAACCGGAATCAGCAAAATGTTGTTTTATATGTCAAAAGTTGAGGTCCCTTAAGTACATTATAAGTACCGATTTGCAATTAATTTTATCTTTACAAATACAGAAGTTATAATAATAATAATAATAATAATAATAATAATAATAATAATAATAATCTTTATTGCTTATAAAGAAATACATCTTACAGCAAGAGTTAGATAAATCAATAGAAAAGAAAAATAAACACGAATGAAATAAACATATAAAAAAAGAAAAAAAAATACAGAAGTTAGAAGACATGCAGGGTAGAAATGAACAATTTTGATTTACTTTTAGCTTATTTTATTCTATTTTTATTAGTAGTTTTTTTTTATACACGGTGTATTTGAAATAGCGTTGGAAATTTTAACATATTCTACATCATAAAATATGACAAAAAGTTCCTATAAACATATGTCTAAAAATGCGTCATAAGGGAGATACGCCCCTTTAAAAGTGGCTAAAAAAATCGGTTTTTATTTAATAACTCAGGAACCCTTTGAGATATATCAACGAGGTTTTGCACGTCAAGTAATCCTACCAAGGCCCGTTTTTATGTGTTATTTCAACCAGGGGTGTGCGAAACGAGGGGGGGGGGCTTATCAGTTTTTTGTCCCAAACTTTTTTCTGTGTAACTTTTTTGCAATTTTATTTTTGAAATATGATTCCTCAGGTCAAAATACATAAAAAAGGTACTCTTGTTGTAATACTGTAGGATTAACCGTTTTCGAGAAAAATTAATTTGAAGGTGAAATTCCACGGTACGAGGACGAAAAATTAAATACTAAAATGTTGAAAACCAAAATTTTAATGATGCAGGGCGAATGTACATTAAAAACTAAGAAAAAACCTCATATACAGGTACTTCCAAAAATCAATCCTAATGGAGCTATGGTCTCCTAAATATGCACCATTTTTAAAGGGCTATGGTATCTTTAAAAGCGTTTTTTCGACCTACATGTATGGAAACTTTTTTTTCTTAGTTTTTGATGTAGAATAACATTGCATCATTAAAATTTTGGTTTTCGACATTTTAGTATTTAATTTTTCGTCCTCGAACCGTGAAATTTCACCTTCAAATGAACTTTTCTCGAAAACGGGTAAATCCTACAGTATTACAACAAGAGTTCCTTTTTTATGTATTTTGACCTGAGGAATCACATTTCAAAAATAAAATTGCAAAAAATTTACACAGAAAAAAGTTTGGGACAAAAAGCTGATAAGGCCCCCCGTTTCGCACACCCCTGGTTTAAATAAGTACGTGAAAATGACATACAAAGATGGGCCTTATTAGGATTAATTCACGTGCAAAACCTCGTTAACACATCTCAAAGGGTTCCTGAGTTATTAAATAAAAACCAATTTTTTTAGCCAATTTCAAAGGGGCGTAGCTCCTTTATGATGCATTTTTAGACATATGTTTATAGGAACTTTTTGTCATATTTTATCATGTAGAATCACCTGTTAAAATTTCCTACGCTATTTCAAATACACCCTGTATATAAATAATTTTCTGAAAAAAAATTCTTAATTTTATAAATATATATATATTGTAAAAATGTTGGGCGGAAGGACCTCGGTCGATAGCCCTTCGACTTGGTCAATAAAGTACTGTATCTATCTATATATCTATCTACAGAAGTTAAGGGAGGTGTACATTTGATCTATGCCACCCGGTATATTTTATCATTAATATTAATTGATCTAATCATTGATCTTTAACTTTCCTATATAAAAATAAAATATAAACAAACTCACTGCCTTGACATTGTACTAAGATCTTAATTAAGTCAAGGTAATACAGAATTATATAAGAAATAGACAGTATCAATGAAGTTATATTATTAATTTAATACTTAATTATAGTGTGTTTTAGGAAAATGTTACTTAGTATTTTTGCAAAACTACCTATTTTTAGCAAACAATAGGCCCATTTTTGGACAAAAACGGTCCATTTTAATAAAGAATATCTTATTTTTAGCAAAAAATAGGATCATTTTTAGCCAGGAATAGATACTTCTAGGTCAGAGCGTTACAAGTTAGTTTTTTGAAAATATGAATTATTTTAAAATTTAGGGCTGTCCCCTTTCTAAGACAATTCTGTATATGTAGGCTAATGTGTATTTATATAAAAAATATTTGTACAAAATTTGAGAGCGTTACAAGTTTTAGTTTTGAAAATATGTATTTTTTTATTATTTAGGGCTGGCTGCTGACCCCAGTCCCTTTTCTAAGCCCTTTCTGTGTATGTAGGCTAACGCTTATGTGTATAAAGAATATTTGTACAAAATTTCAGAGCGTTTTAGTTTTGAAAATATCAATTATTTTAATATTTAGGGCTGGCCGCTATACCCTAGTCCCCTTTCTAAGCCCATTGTGTGTATGTAGGCTAACCTCTATGTGTATAAAGAATAGTTGTACAAAATTTCAGAACGTTGGTTTAAAAAATATGAATTGTTTTAATGTTTAGGGGTGGCTGCTGACCCCTAGTCCCCTTTTCAAGTCAATGTCGTGTATATAGGCTTTTAAGCATGTTTATAAAGAATATCTTAGCAAAATTTTGGAGTTTTAGATGTATTTTAAAAAAGCTAACTTTTTATAATTTAGGGTAATCTACCGACTCCTAATCCCCTAAAACAAACAAATATTTGATATTTCAAGAACTTTTTTCAATTCCTTTAACAAAATATCATAAGAAAATATATTTTTAATTTTTTTTAAGATTTGTGTTGTTTTTTTCAAATAATATTTTTTGTGTTGTTTTATAGTTTGTGTTTGATTTTATATAGTTTTTTGTTTTAAATATTTAATTTCAATAAATTAGTACATTAAAACCCAGAGGAAAATACATCGGAAATCTTCGGAAAATTGGCTGCCAGTAGCATCTCTAAAATCATGTCAAACCAAAATATTATGCCCTATTTTTTCACCGCAAGTCGTGGTCTAAGCTACAGCACTAGAATAGTCTATTCTATAAAAATATCCTGTAGCAATCTTAAATTTGACCTATTTTTTATTTTTACTTAATTAGTTTTTAATTATTCTAAAATTTTGTGGAAATCCAGTGACGGCACATCGTTAAAAAGCGTTTTGCTTAATATGTTTTTTTTTGCTACTAGATTTACAACTTATTATTACATAGGCCCACAAAAAAATACCAGCATCTTTTGACGAGATAGATCTATTTTTATGTATTTTTCATAGCTGAAATTTTGCTCCTTGCATGGCTTTAAAAACCATGACCATGACCCGTTGAGGGAATTTTGGTGGCGTATTCGGATTCAGCGGTTCAAAATAAATGGGAATATATACATACATCTCGTCTCCAGATCAAAATACTTTTTTTTGTTCGGCTGTTACCCTCTGTTATGCGCTGCTACAGTTTTCAAAATTTCAAAATTTCGTGAAAAAAACAACTAAACATGGTTTTCTATGTATTTTGATCCATAGAATTCAAATTTAAAGAAGAAAAAAACTATGTCTAGAAACAATTTATTACATTTTGGGGAGGGCGGGGATCATGGAAACAAGCACTTTTGTTGTAATTTTATTTTACCTATTAGGTGGTTTTTAAGTTTTTCTTCTATTGTGAATACTAAAAAAGTAATGCCCAAAAAAATTTATTACATTTTGGGTAGAGGGGGTCATGGAAAAAATGATAATTACATTTTTTGTGTAATTTTATTTAACCTTTTAGGTGGTTTTTAAATTTTTCTTCTCTTGTGAATAGTAAAAAATTTACGCCCAACACTATTTTTTACATTTTGGGGGTTAGGGGAGGGGGCTGAAGAAAAATCATAATTATATTTTTTATGCAATTTTACTTTTTCTGTTAAGAAAATTATCTCTAAAAACAATTTTTTACATTTTGGGGAGAGGGGAGGGGGGCTCTGGAAAAAAATTATAGTGAATTTTTTTTTGTAGTTTTATTTAACCTTGTGTGGTTTTTAAATTTTTCTTATTGTAAATAATAAAAAAATACAACCGAAACAAAAATTTCACCCCCATTTTACCCTTCTTCCCCCCAATCGATTTTGCTAAAATACGAAATTATCCTGGACAATATACAAATACATTTGCACAGCCTATTTAAAGTTGCTAGCTCACAGCGTTCTTAGGTTATCCTGGATACAGACAGACAGACAGACCGACCGAAAGACAGATAGACATTTTTTTCGTGGCTTATTTTGATTTTTCTCGACTTTTCAGGACAAAATAGGATGATTTAGGCAAAAAAAAAATATTTTTTTTTTCTATCGCTATACTTCTTTTATGAGAAAGTAAAAATTTGTCCAAAATGAAAATGTTTTGTACCAAAATGTTATTCAATAATAAACATTTTTTGAAAATCTGTTTTCGTCTGTCTGATTGTCCGTCGGTCCATCCTTCTTGTCAGTTCGTTTGTCCGTCCGTCCGTCTGTCCGTCACGTTTTCTTTCCGGCACGAGAACTTTGTTAATCACTTAACCAAATAGTAGAGTGCTTTTGGAAAAAAGCTGTGGGTGTTCCTAAGTGGGTGATATATAGGGGGTAGGTTTTAAAAAAATAATTAAAAATCATTTCGGTTCCATTTAAGTTTCTTTTTAGATTTTTTTTCTATTTTTGTATGTATTTTTATTTTTAATAATAACGAAAATATATGATGTATAAAAAATTAAAGGATACCCTGTATATTAGCAATCAATAATAATTTTAATAATGAACTAATTTTAATTATTAACTATTAACTATTTATTTATTTTTAAAAATAAAAACTATGTTTATATTATTATAATTATAAGTATAACTGAATGTTTTTTCTTGTTAAGATAGATGATTTCACGGTAATAATTCATTATATGGTATATTTTCCAGGTAAGATTTAAATATTCCTGTAGCAACTATTTCGATTGTATGATTTATACCTTCTCCAATTTCCTTCATTACTTCAGACCAGTTGTCATTTAAAACCATATTCATGTTGTCTCCTAAAACACAAATTAGGGCGAATTTTGACGGACATAATAAACACTGTATAAGGTGGACAAACAGGCAAACAAACATACTGGCAAATAGATAGATGAATTGTTTAAACTCGATAAATATATAGTACATTTGTATACAAAAAATATCTGAAACTTAAAATCGTTTAAAAACTCTTATATTTTCGACGAGCAGAATAGTGGAAATGAACTACACCACGCATTTTGCCACACTTCCTTTACCTTTTTTCACATTTAGCAACTCTTCATACGGAACAAATCTGCGCATTCGTATTTATTATAAAATACTTCTGCGCATAAATATGTTCTACCAAACACTTTTGCGCATGGCATAGGTATTTGTATATGTTTGCCAGAACACTTTTGTACATTTGTATACAAAAAATATCTGAAACTTAAAATCGTTTAAAAACTCTTATATTTTCGACGAGCAGAATAGTGGAAATGAACTACACCACGCATTTTGACACACTTCCTTTACCTTTTTTCACATTTAGCAACTCTTCATACGGAACAAATCTGCGCATTCGTATTTATTATAAAATACTTCTGCGCATAAATATGTTCTACCAAACACTTTTGCGCATGGCATAGGTATTTGTATATGTTTGCCAGAACACTTTTGTGCATTCGTTTGTATTATTAAACACTTCTGGGTATTAAAATCCTCCACCAAACACTTTTGCGCAGGTTATATTTGCATATACCTGCCAGAACACCTTTGCTCATTTGTAACACTTCTGCGCATAAATTTGTTTCACTAAACCCCACTGCGCATGGTATATTTATATATGTTTTCCCAGCCACTATTGCGCATTTGTATGTATTATTAAACACTTCTGCGCATACATATGTACCACCGAACCCTTCTGCAATAGGTATATTTGTATATGTTTGCCAGAACCATTCTCCGTATTCGTATGTATTATTAAACCCTTATATGCATAAATATGTTCCTTCAAACACTACTGCGCATGGTACATTTGTATATGTTTGCCAGAAAACTTTTGTGCATTCGTATGTGTTTCTAAACATATCTGCGCATAAATATGTTTCACCAAACACTTCTGCCCCTGGTATATTTGTATATGTTCGCCAGAGAATACTTTTGCGAATTCGTATGTATTATTAAACCATTCTGCGCATAAATATGTTTCGCCATACACTACTGCACATAGTACATTTGTATATGTTTGCCAGAACACTTTTGTGCATTCGTATGTGTTATTAAACATATCTGCGCATAAGTATGTTTTACCAAATACTTCTGCTCATAGTATATTTGTATACGTTTTCCAGAACACTTTTACACATCGTATGTATTATTAAACAGCTCTGCACATAAATATATTTTAACAAACCCTACTGCGCATAGGTATATTTGTATATGTTTGCCAGAACACTTTTGCCCATTAGAATTTTTCATTATCAGATTCAGTTTTAGTCTGAATACCAATTTTCACTTATATTTTGTAAACATTTAAAAATAATCACTCCCTCCCCCCGGGGGTGGAAAAAATTTTAATTATCAGATTCAGTTTCGTCGACCCCAAAAACCCCTATATACCAGTTTTAAAATTTAAAAATATTTACACCGTCACCCCCGCGGGGATGGACTTAAAAATATTTTTATTAGCAGTTTCAATTTTAGCAACCTTAAAAACCGGTATATAGAAATTTTCAATTTTTTGTATTTTTTTTATTTTTCCCCATTTCCCAAACAATCCCGAGCGAGAATTTTTAGTAAGATACCTGTATGGCAAATTCCAAGTCTCTAGCTTAAAGCGTTCTTAAGTTATCGTGTTGACAAGATTTCCCGAATCGACCGACCGATCGACCGATTGAGCGACTTTTTTTTTTGGTCAAAATTGATTTATATCGATATAAAAGGTCATACATGGCAAAAATAAGCAAAAAAAAATGAATTTTTTTGCATGAATACAAGGCATTTCGAAATTTTGAAAAATTTCAAAATGGGAAAGCAAAAACTGCAAAAAGGAAGTTTGATGTTGACCTGTGTAACAAAGTTGGGCAAAGGTTACTTGATGATTACATTGCAATTACTTTTTATTTACGCTAACGTTTCGTGACGGATTGATTTATTTTAATTTTAACTACGTCAACATACAGGGTGTATTTGAAATAGCGTAGGAAATTTTAACAGGTGATTCTACATGATAAAATATGACAAAAAGTTCCTATAAACATATGTCTAAAAATGCGTCATAAGGGAGCTACGACCCTTTGAAATTGGCTAAAAAAATCGGTTTTTATTTAATAACTCAGGAACCCTTTGAGATATGTTAACGAGGTTTTGCACGTGAATTAATCCTAATAAGGCCCATCTTTCTATGTCATTTTCACGTACTAATTTAAACCAGGGGTGTCCGAAACGGGGGGGCCTTATCAGTTTTTTGTCCCAATTTTTTTTCTGTGTAACTTCTTTGCAATTTTATTTTTGAGATATGATTCCTCAGGTCAAAATACATAAAAAAGGTACTTTTGTTGTAATACTGTAGGATTAACCGTTTTCGAGAAAAGTTCATTTAAAGGTGAAATTTCGCGGTTCGAGGACGAAAAATTAAATACTAAAATGTCGAAATCCAAAATTTTAATGATGCTATATTATTCTACATCAAAAACTAAGAAAAAAAGTTTCCATACATGTAGGTCGAAAAAACGCTTTTAAAGCTACCATAGCCCTTTAAAAATGGTGCATATTTAGGAGACCATAGCTCCATTAGGATTGATTTTTGGAAGTACCTGTATATGAGGTTTTTTTCTTAGTTTTTAATGTACATTCGCCTTGCATCATTAAAATTTTGCTTTTCAACATTTTAGTATTTAATTTTTCGTCCTCGAACCGTGGAATTTCACCTTCAAATGATTTTTTCTCGAAAACGGTTAATCCTACAGTAACAAGAGTACCTTTTTTATGTATTTTGACCTAAGGAATCATATTTCAAAAATAAAATTGCAAAAAAGTTACACAGAAAAAAGTTTGGGACAAAAAACTGATAAGCCCCCCCCGTTACGCACACCCCTGGTTGAAATAAGTACATGAAAATAACACATAAAAACGGGCCTTGGTAGGATTAGTTGACGTGCGAAACCTCGTTGATATATCTCAAAGGGTTCCTGAGTTATTAAATAAAAACCGATTTTTTTAGCCAATTTCAAAGGGGCGTAGCTCCCTTATGACGCATTTTTAGACATATGTTTATAGGAACTTTTTGTCATATTTTATGATGTAGAATCATCTGTTAAAATTTCCGAAGCTATTTCAAATACACCTTGTATAAATACTAATACCATAAAAGATAACATTAGGCACCGCGGCGCGCTGTCTACAGACACAAATAACCATAAACATAACGTTATAAGCTTGCGCACATGACACATCAAACCAATCGTTGTATGTTGTGTTATGGTTATGGGAGTCTCCGTATGACGTTTAAAACAATAATTTGATCAAATCGCATTTTATTTACTAATTGATGGATAACCAAACATAAAAATAATCGCCAATTTTGGAATTAGGATTACTTATGATTACTTTTGTTTTTAACTGATAAAATTATACAGGGTGATCAGTAACTGCCATGCCAAAATTTATTTTATCCAAAAATTAGAAAAAAGTTTTCATAAAGGTTGGTCCGGAAATGAGCCCTAAGGGAGCTACGGCCATTCGAAGATGACATATTGAATGGGGAACAAAAAAAAGCATTAATAAAATTTTAATGCTACAGGTTGATTCTTCATTTAAAACTGAGCAAAAAAGTATTCTCCACCAAAACACCTAAATTTAATATTAAAGGAGTAATAGCCTTTTAAAAAGTAACGTTTTTGGTGCACCAAAATGTTACTTCCTCTTAATTGCATTTTTTTTAAACGGTTGCTCTTACAGTATTACACTATATGAAATTTGTTTATGTATTTTTACTAAAGGAGTCACACATAAAAAAGTTTGGGGAAAAATGTGTTTAGCCTAATACATTTTTCCGTCTAGGGACGCCTCTGGATAAATTTAAAAAAATAAATTAACATAAACTTATTGCCCTTATTAATACTAGTATGCATGCAAAAGGTCGTCGCTCTACCCTAAAGGGTACCAGAGGTATTAATTAAAAGCCTTATTTTTATTACAATTTTAGAGGGCCGTAGCTGCCTTAGGGCTCATTTGCGGACCAACCTTTATAGGAACTTTTTAAATAGAATATGCCCTAAGTATTTGAATTGCGACACTATGCTTATAAGACTACCGTTAAGTCTGATCGGGGGCACAACTAAGTCGGAACACAATGGCACAGGTTTTGTTGACATTATATACAAGGTGATGCTCTACAGCGAAATCTTCACATATCCTAATGAGTTTACACAGTCCCTCAAGGAAAGGGCACAGCAGAACTATATTATCTGCATAGCAACCACATATTGTACTATAGTATAGTCCTAACTATAACATAATAAATAACACACACAATACCAATGACGGCACATCAAGGCAATCACGGCCTCGCATATTATTTCATATGGTTAGTTATGTGTGCCTAGATGGATGTAAAAAAATGCCATTTCTTGTTGGATCTGTTATAACTATAAATTTATAATAATTATAATAGATTATATATGCGGCGTGTTTTTAAGAATAACTGTTTAAAATTAAACAATACTCTTTGCCAGTTGGACAGTTATTTGATATGAAACTTGGGTCAGATTATAGTGTATTTTTCTTCTATTCTATTATACCATCTTATATATTTACCTAATACTTTGTCTCCATTGAAAAGATTATCTAGATGAAAATATGCCCTTTTTATTTTCATCTCAAATTTGGTATTTTCCAGTTTCATAAAACCATTCACCATTTTCCAATTAAATTTATAAGTTATCTTTGGTTCTTCTAAAATAGAAATAGATTATTTTAAATAGTGTATTATATAACAAGTGTTAAAATACTCGCATTTCAAAACCAATGTAAAATTTGCAGCTGAGATGCTGTCGACATAGGGTTGTATATTAACCCTATGTCGACAGCATGCATGTATAATATACATTGTATATAGAGTTAATATTGGGTATAAGTTTTATATAATGAGGTAATATAATAGTCCCTCATTATATAAAACTTATACCCAATATTATAACCCCTTCCGTTCCAGCCGGTTTTTCAAGAACATACCATATTAAATTTTTTATGGAAAATCCTGTATTCGAATATCCAATTGTGGATATTGTGGTAAATTTTGCTATATCTAAAAATATCCATAGGTGTATACAATGCATTTCGCTCCAATGCAATATAGTTTTAAAATAATGTTGACATAGCTGTCAAAAGTTAGATAGGTATTTTTTTTTTCATTATTTTCCATCGACAAAAATCAATGCTTAGCGACACTTATTTTATTGCTTGTCAACGTAAACAATCAGTCACAACGATTTAAAATATACAGTGCGGTCTAAAAGACACCTCCCTCTTAGGTTTTGAACGAGTTTTAGACATTTTTTGGAGCTTTAAATTTATAAAATAGAGCTGAAAATTGGAATTTTCATCAAAAGTTCTTAAAAAAATCAAATAATTTTTAAGAAATAATTAATTTCTAGTGCAAATGCTTAAATTATACTTTTGAACGAATTACATGAAAATTTATAACAAAAATCTTTAAAAATCACCTTTTTTAGCGAAAAAAAAAAAAAAAGCCAAACCATAAAAATTAAAAAAATATAATCTAATAAAGATTGTATTTGTATAAAAATGATATATCACACTACTCTTCTTTCCATTTAAAATTCTTCATTTGACCCCTACCCACATTTTAACCTAGCACTTAATTAGGTAGTAGAAAAAATATGTTGATACGTAAAATTGTATTTACCAAATGTGATATTAGCCTTTCCATGCCCTGTTATGGGTAACACCAAAATTTTTCCGTTGACGTCATACTCTCCAATAAAATTAAGTTTTGGTACTTCCAAGTAAAACTCTAAATATTTTTTATCCAAATCAATCCTAAAATGGTTAAGTTTATTTATTTTGAGTAGAAATCTTTTGTAGCAAAAAAAAGTTTAACTTGAGAACACTTTTTGGGTCAATCTCTAGTATTTTAATAACTTTAATTATAACGTCAAAAAACTAGGTCACTCGATCGGTTGTTGCTTTGTCTATTTTGTGTGTTAGTGTGTTTTGGTGGTTGGTTGGTTTGGGCGAAAACTACCAGCGACACAAACGGCTAACCACCAAAACACTAGACAAAGTAATAACTGGTCGAGTGACCCTAAAAAACGGAAGCTATATTCGAAATCAACATAACTAAATTACCCAAAATCAGCTGTCAGATCCAGATCAACTCCCAAAAGTTGAAAATTTGTTGGCCTGTACCTTGTACTTACGATTTGGATATTTTTGAACAAAATTTTCAAAAACTATTTTTAAAAAATATAAAAATTTCATAAATTTTGAAGAAAAAAAAATATTAAAAAAATTGTTTTAAATAAATAGTTACATGGTTAAATAGTTACATGGTTAAATAGAGAATTGTAAGCTCTTTAAAATGAAGTATCACAAGATCTAGGATGACGTTTAAAATATTATCCTCCACTGACACCGCCTTACCGAAAAAAAAAATAAATAATAAAAAAATAATACAGGAAATACACAAAAATAAACCTATATGTAAATCGCATTATTTATACAGTGAGGCCCAAAACTCAGCCCCATCTTAACTTTTGAATCAGTTGAGATATCGACCTCAAATTTAAAAGACTTTTTAAGATAACTTGCGCAATCTTTTTGCATATATTTTATTTTTTTTAGTTTAAAAATGCGGACATGAGGGGTATTTTTAAACAGAAATAGGGGGTTGTATGATACATAATTTTAAAGCAAAAATCATACTTATCACTTTTCCAATCGATATTTTCCAACCCATCCACTTCCAAATCTTTGAATTTTAAATTTAAATTTTGTCCTGCATCAACCTCTACGAGGGGAAATCGTAATGGATTCATACTTGCCACCTTAAATTCCTTGTCACCTATTAAAATATGATAAAGATTTTATGTTTACAAGATAATAATACTTTGGGAAAAATTGAAAATTTTCTGTAAAAAAATATATAGGAAAGTGGCTAATTTCGGATACCATTTATAACTTATCCAATATTTAATAGGCGGTATTATTTTTTGATATTTTTTTATATAACATACAACTTATTATAACGAACCATGATTTATTATAAAAACAATTTTATTACAGTTTAATTTTTCAAAAAAAAAACACGGTTAAAAAAACTTTGCGCATTTTTGTACATTTGAAAAAGGGTTCCTAATTTTGGAAATATCAGAAAATTTTTGTCAAAATAGATTTGGAACCCATTTTTTATATTTCTTGTTATTACTTGACATTTCATTCTGCAAATAAGAAGGAATTTAATTTACCATAATGGTACGCACCCTGTTTTCTGACGGAGTGGACCTTATTTTTTTTAATATTTTCAAATGTTCACTCTGATGTATATGGAACATCCTAAAAATATGAAGGTGGTCAAACTTCTCTAAGGGTCCCAAATGGACCCCTAAAATCGTGAAATTATGCAAAATTTGTGAAAAATCGTTAAAAATAGGCTGTACATTTTGTATTAGTGGGAAATTTGAAATCTTAGTTTGTCCCTTTTGAGAGTACAAAATTATGTGCCAAATTTTAAAATTATCAAAAGATTCAGGTGCCGAAAATCAGCCAAAGTTGCCCCTAAAACACTAAAGGAAAAAAATAAGAATTCAAGGCTTTTGAATTTTTCACTGATACAAAAAGTACAGTCCATTTTCAAAAAAAAATTACGATTTTTGCACAATTTCACGATTTTAGAGGTCTAACTGGGACCCTTAGAGAAGTTTGATCACCATCATATTTTCAGGATGTTCTATATACACCAGAATGAAAATTTTAAAACAATAAAAAAAATAAAGTCCACCCTATTGGTACACACACATATGGGTCAAAAAAACCGACTATTTTTTTTTACTTTATACTCTGAAAAATCGGTTGCTAGACACCTCTAGAAAATTGTCACCAAATATGAGCTCTTAATTTTGATAAAAAGGTTCTTTCCGCTTTACAATTTCCCATTTTTTCCTCAGTATTAGAAACAAAAATTCATATCTCTTTGACAACTGTTCGATAAAAAGCATCTCTCTACATATTAAATAAGTTAAGAATTGACAGTCTATAAAAATATATACTGCACGTTTGTCGGTTAATAACCGAAAAATATATATAAGAAAGTTATCTATCTGTCGTTAAAATCAAATGGACAGGAAACAGCAACATACAGGATACACAGTGCTGATGATTCCCAAAAAGGATGAAATGGTACTATTCACTGTTTCCTGTCCATTTGATTTTAACGACAGATAGATAACTTTCTTCTCTACATATTCTTGTAGGAAATCGAACGCTCTACAAAAAAGGTCTCTTACTATTTTTTCGTAAACCTCACCGTTTAAAAGATATCAAAAGTTAAAGTTTGATTATTTTAGAAGACTTTTCTGTTTTGCTTATGAATTTTATAACTCGCTTACAAAAAATTATTATAAATTGCGCAATTTATAGTTTTGTAGGAAATGAACTGCTCTACAAAAATGGTCTCTTATGATTTGTCGATTAAATTAAGCGTTTAAAAGATATTCATCGTGAAACTTCAATGCATACTAATTTTCAATAGTTTTTGATGAATATTTCGAAAAATTTCAATTTAATTTATGAGTTTCACTAAAATTTATACAAATTTGAGTTCCTATGAAAAGAGAAATGTTTTAAACTATTTGTCTCATTTTTTTTAGTCCTACGTATGTTTGGTTATATTGAAAAAAAAATTAGTGCATTATTTCTAACTCAGAGTCAATGATTTATTAAATTTTGAAAAAAGAGAGATACTTTTTAATGAACAGTTATCAAAGAGGTATGATTTTTTGTTTCTAATACTGAGGAAAAAATGGAAAATTGTAAAGCGGAGAACCTTTTTATCAAAATTAAGAGCTCATATTCGGTGAGAATTTTCTAGAGGTGTCTAGCAACCGATTTTTTAGAGTATAAAGTAAAAAAAAATAGTCGGTTTTTTTGACCCACACATCTGGTTCCTAATGTTTCAAGTTGTATGGGTCTCACAGGGGCGCAGTTACATTGGTTCTAAATGTAGTGTTTAGTAGGTCTGGTTCCTGGGAAACAAAATGTTTTTCTTTCTAAAAACTTTTTCAACGCAACTTATTTAAAAAAAAATCATAAATGCAACTTCCTTTCAATAAAAAAATCCTCTGGTCCAGGAATAAATTTTCAAAATTTAGCGATGGTCGTTAACCTGTTAAGTAATTTTTTAGGAATACTATAGGAGACATAATTTTTCCATTTGCAATTTAAATGATTTGTGGTGCCATTTAACCGAATTTTAACCATTTATACAATAAAGTGTTCATCGGCGCAAAATTATTTTCAGTGTAGTATCTAAGATAAAATAATATCCGAAATTAGGAAACCGTCCGAAATTAGGCGACTTTCCTATACAAGGTGTTTGCAGTCTTTTGGTACATAATAAAGGGGATGATTCCACATCACAAAATATGACAAACAAGCGTTGGGACACAGGTCTGGGAACCAACCATAAGAGAGTTACGACCCTTTAAAATTGTACGAAAAATAAATAAAAATTAATTAATTAAATTAACTCTGGTGCCCTTTGACCCACAGCGGCGCAGTTTCGCATGGTAAATTAGTTTATGTTAATTATTTTTTTTAAATCTATCCAGAGGTGTGTCTAGATGGAAAAATTAATGAGGCTCAAGACATTTTTGCCTCGAACTGTTTTATGTGTATTTTTTATTTATTTATTTATTTATTTTTTTAATATAGATTCCTTGAGTAAAAATACATAAAAAGACATATAATGTAATACTAGTTAAAAAAATGCAATTAAGCGAAAGTAACAATTTGTGACACCAAAAAAGTTCCTTTTTAAAAGGCTATTACGCATTTAATATTGAATTTAGGTGTTTCGGCGAAGAATAATTTTGCTTAATTTTAGACTCGCCCTGCAGCATTAATTTTATTGGTGTTTTTTTTTGTTTCCCATTCAATAAGCCCATCTTCGAAGGGCCGTAGCTACCTTAGGGCTTATTTTCGGACATATGTACCTGTGTTGATTTTTCATGTTTTGTGATATAGAATCCCGTTTATTATGTACCAAAAGACTGCAAACACTAAGTATATTTTTTTTTAAGTTTTTCGAAAAATAAAATATTCTGAAATATTTAAAAAAAAAATATTACCCCCAGCTGAAATTTTTGAATAAAAAACCTATATTTCAAAGAAATGTATGGGATTTTGGACCAAACATGCAAAATAATAAGATTTTGCATACTGATAAATACATAAAAAATACTTTCCCAAAATGTCATCTCTTTTTTAATTTTTTTAATTGCAAATTCTTACAAAAGAAATGCAAGATATGGCAACATCGCAAGTAAGAGATTAAGAAAAAATAACCCATATTGGTCAATTTAATAGTATATTAAAGTACTAGTTTGGACTTATTTAACCAGAAAACGAGCCGCTTGCGGCGAGTTTTCTAAAGTACTAGTGCGCTAAAAACGTCTTATGAAACGAGTTCTTTATACAATTTTTTCTATTTTGCTCTAAAATTTAAAAAAACTTACATTTAAATTGGTAACTGATGTAGGGATTTTTGTTTTGGGTTGGCATTACAGTTTACACCATGTTTAAAATTCTAAGAACAAATGATATTTTGATATATTTTATCGTCATCTCTTCTCTTTTTACTGCAATTAACCAAGCCACAATTTTAACATGGTAAAAATAACCTAAACACAAAATTTTGTAGAAATTCAACTTTAAAGCGACATTGACATTTGCATAGGCCAGATCTGTTGCCAACCCAAAAGAACAAAAAGTACAGACCTCTTATGGGCCTTAAGAACACGCAAAATGCGTTTGATTATGAGTATAAGAGTCGCAAAATAGAAAAATATGTTTTTGTCATTTAACCCAAAATATCTTATTAAAACCATATATTCTACTTTGAAGTCTTATCTTGTCAAATGTCATGATATCACATAGTACATAACGTGTGTTTTCCCCTAAAATATTCACATACCTTTAACAACAGATGGAAAAGCTGCTATGCTTTGTTTTATTATACATTCTGATAAGTTTGGATCTTTTGAAGTACATGCTGTCATATATTTTGCTAAAAAATTAAAATTATGAAACATTTACTTTAATCGATATCATTCAATGCGCGTCTAAAGTCCTAATACATACATATAGCAGTTCTTTAAAGAACTGCTATATGTAGCCAATAGACATCCAAATTTTTCAATTTGAAATTTTGGAGGGTAAGAAAATAAAAAAATAAAATGCCTATCATTACGCCTAAAATAAAGCAATGTAGTGAATTTTCGAACTAAAAAGGGACAGCTCCGCCAATTTGAAAGAAAACTTTCTGATTTTTTTCGAGGTTATCCATTTACTATCCCTTTATACCGTGTCGAGTTAAAAAGATTTAAATAAAAAATTCTTCGGCCTTAAAAAAAATAAAAATCTTAAGAAACATATCTTTTTATTATCCTTCTCAGTCTGAAAATTTTAAAAAATTGAATAAAACTGTACTATTTACGTCTTCAAACCAAAATTTATTAGATTAATTTTGTATTTTCATTACAAGTTCGGTGTTGGTGTGGAAAACAGTGGGGCAATAAATGACGTACTTGTCAAATTTTATTAGTACATGTATATTATACAGTTGCGAATAAAATAATTTAATAAGCCCATTAACGCCAGAGATTTTTTGGTCTCCTGTGTAAAAAAATGTTATACAGTGCGGTCCAAAAGTCACCCCTCCCTTTTAACTTTTGAACGAGTTGAGATATGGACTTCAAATTTAGAACTCTTAAATAAGACAACTTAAACTATCTTCTGGCATATATTTGAGATTTTCAGCTCTTAAAATGTGGTCAGGGGGGCATGGGGGGACATTTAAATGGAAAGGGGGGTCGTGTGATACATCATTTTAAAGATTATAAAATTCTCTATTTAAACTAACATTTTTAAACTTTTTAAAAATGTTTTTTAAGGTTTTGATTTTTCAATTTTTTGTGCTAAAACATTCGATTTTTTAAGTTTTTATTTATAAATTTTTATTTATGTCAACTAAAATTAGTTTAAACGTATAATTGACATTTTTTTATGATGAAATTAGGCATTTTTAAAAAATTATTTGTTTTTTTTAGAGGAATTTTAGACATTAATACCCATTTTCAACCCCATTTTAAACCCATTTTTTTCTAATTAAATGGAGAATTTTATAAGCTTTAAAATGATGTATTACTCGACCCCCCTTTCCATTAAAAAAAATGTGCCCCATGCCCCCCTGCCCACAATTTAAAAGATAGTTTAAGTTGTCTTATTTAAAAGTTCCAAATTTGAAGTCGATATCTCAACTAGTTCAAAAGTTAAGAGGGGGGGGGTGACTTTTGGAGCGCTCTGTATATACTTTTAATAGATATCAAAATATTTGGTTAATTTAATTAAAGATACTACCTTTACTGAGTTAATTAAATTATTAATATTATTAATTAAAACCCTAGTATAAAGGTTGATTTACCCAATCATTAACACTAAGAGTTTAGACTAAAATTAAGAATTTAATTAATGGAAAGAGAGAAGTTCTACAGAAAGAGATAAAAGTATAATTATTATTGTTTTAAAATAAAATTATGCATATTTTAGGTAAAAATAACATTTTAGATTGTATTTTAAATTACATGAAGGTAAGACATTTGTTTTTTTTTTAAGTAAAAAGCAATTTTTTTAAATTTTTATAACACAGCTATGTGTACAATAGGTCTAAAGTTTCCTAGGAAACTTATGACCTACTCCTTAATTTTACAATCATTGATAATACCCCTTTGTGTGTGAAGATTTTGTACTTGTTTTTGTGTTTAATTAGCTGTTTTATGTATTCTTTAATAATTTTGCATATAACACAGCCCCACAAAAAAAAAGTCCGGATCTCTAGACCAGACATGTGTATCCTTATGTATTTTGGCCCGCTGAATCCGAATCCGAGGTCAGAAAAAGCCCTACACCCCAGGAATTGGCCCCAGAGGCCGAAAATGGCCGCTGAAAGGTGTGAAACGGGAATTTTCGGCCTCTGGGGCCAATTCCTGGGGTGTAGGGCTTTTTCTGACCTCGGATTCGGATTCAGCGGGCCAAAATACATAAGGATACACATGTCTGGTCTAGAGATCCGAACTTTTTTTTTTGTGGGGCTGCCCCACCGTGGCATTGATTAATCTGCCCCCTATCGACAGCGTGCAATAGGTTCTTGAAACCAATAACTGCTTCCTTTTTTGGACTGTCGATAGGTTTATCCAGTCTCTGCTTTTAGCAGTAGATGTCGCTAGCTGTTTTTGCTTTTCCTTACAACGATTTTTAAACTCTATATAGAGATATATGGAAAGGATTTGATTTTCGTAGTTGTCCCTACTACCGATATGTGGCTCTGAAGAGTGCTAAAAAGCACGAAATCGATCAGTCACTTCGGAGGGACGACTGCGTTAATCAAACAAAAGTCGTTTTAAGGAATAGTAAAATGTTTTATATAGATTTTTTAAATTTGTAAATATCAAACAATTTAATTTAGTTTAATTCTATAATAGCTGCATTAATATGTTTTTACGAAGTTTTATATTTTTTGGTATGATATCATAAAAATCAAGATAATAACTTACGCAAATGATGAGAAAATGCAAAAGCATTAAAAGAACCCAGAAATAATAACAAATGTAAACTAGTCATTTTTCAATATACTATAAGTAAATTCTTTTAAGAAATATTTAGCACTTTTATTATTTATAGGTAATTTTCTCATATATTATATTCTTATTATTTTTAATAATACATAGAAAGCATCTATTTACGCTAATTAGATATTTTGATTTACCTACATATATATTTATGGTACTGTAAGATAATTACTAATATTAATATAATTACGTGTTTACTTATGATGTTATACATGTTACGTTAAACACCTTTGGTTTATTATTAACCTTTTTATAATCTATTTTTAAATAATAAAATTTACACAGATCTAATTATAAGTTATTTTATATGTCTAAAAATGCGTCGTAATGGAGCGAAGCTTCCTTGAAAGTGGCTAAAAAATTAGTTTTTTTTTTAATAACTCAGGAACCTTTTTAGATACAGCAACGAAGTTTTAAATGTAAACTAATCTTAATAAGGCCTATCTTCGTATGCTATCTTGATGTATTTATTTTAAGCAGGGGTGTGCGAAACTGGGGGTGCCTTTTCAGTTTTTTGTCCAAAACTTTTTTTATGTGTAACTTTTTTGTAATTTTATTTTTGGGATATGATTCCTCAGATCAAAATACATAAAAAAGATACTCTTGTTATAATACTGTAGGATTAACCGTTTTTAATAAAAATTTATTTGGAGGTAAAATTTCAAGGTTTGAGGACAAAAAATTAAATACTAAAATATGAAAACCGAAATTTTAAAAAGTTGAATGTTCATCAGAAACTAAGAAAAAACCTTATATAGAGGTACTTTTAAAAATCAACCATAAGGGAGCTATGGTCTCCTGAAAATGCACCATTTTTAAAGGGCCATTAAGGGCTCCACCGGTTAGTATTGAAGATCTCGACTTCGTCTCTATCTCCAAAATAATCCTCAACCGGTAAAATGCACTTATGGACCTTAAAACTTAACTGTAAATAAATGTATTTATATGAATTTTATTATTTACATCAATTTGATAATTCTTGTCAGAATTATTTGAAATGTTAAGTATTGCAGATGTCTGTAAAATTTTTAGGTTAATATGTATAATTTTGGTGTAGTTTATTGGCCAGGAACGTACAATTTTTAGGTGTTAGACTTTTTTTTTGATTATCACTTTATAGGCGTATTCTTTCTTAACTTATCTTGAGGAACCTTCTCAGATATCTGTTTTTTTTTTAATCAGAAAAGTCATTGGTTAAAACTTTCCCTGCCACTCTGAGCCACTTATTTTCACTTCCACTTATATATGTATTTTCTTAAAATAAAAGAACGTACTTTATGTCATAGGCTATGCAGTGGATAGCCAATGATATAAAGTACCTATCATATTGAGAAAATATATGACTCATAGACTATGAGTCATAGTGAACCACAATCATGGAAAACTAAACTTAGTTTAGTTAGCTTAAAACTTAGTTTTAAACTAATATTCCATGGATCTAATTTTCAGAGTGATATTGGTACACTGCAGTTTGGGGCTACTGGCCCTCTTTGGTACCAAGAGTCCATCCTGTACGGCGTACAGTATACACTGATTGAGAAAAAAATACTTTATTCACAGGATTGACTTTTGGTACTGAAGAGGGCCAGTAGCTGGAAACTGCAGTCTACCAATATCACACTGTACGATGATTGAAAAATAGATTGGTGGAAAATAAATTTTGTACATTATGATTAAAATAGGTAGTTATGAGGGTGGATATATTTCTAATAAAACTCAAATATAACTATAAAATTTTTATAACAAATATAAATTATAATTTACAATTATATATATTTAATAAATAACAAATTTAACTTTAATTTTTAATCTTAGATAGAAAAGTAAAGATGTAACTGAATGTACAAATAATTTTTACGTAAGGTAAATAGTGGTATATTATGCAAGATGTTTTTTCTTAATTTAACTAACAGCTATTAAAATTTTAAATTTTACAATGTATATACTACGCTCGTCACAAGGAACTGGGACAAGTAGTTAGCAATCCAAACCAAACTAATGAAACTAATTTTGACGCAAAAAAAAATGAGGCTATTCTGTCTTAACATCTTGATGTTAGGTTGCTCTATGGACCCTGGAGAAAGTGACATTAAACTTTACACTTTTTGACCTTTAACGTCATTATATATAGGGTCCCTAGATTCCCAAATGGGCATTGCCCATTTATAAGAAAAATCATTAAAAAAACCGCTGTCCCACTTCTTTTTGGCGACCATAGTACAAAACAACGTCTTAAAACGAAATATGCAAAGAAAAATTAAAACAATAAACGAAAGTGTATGCACTATGTTCCTTAGGTTTCGTCACAATATAAATATTTATAAATATGAAAATATTTTGAAGGTAGTACAAGAGCTCACTTTATGCTAATTAGTCCACATTTACCTTAATAAATAATATTTATTATACTAATACCGTAATCTTATAACAAATGTTGGGAAAAAATCAGCATAATTGGTCTATTGAAGCATTAACTCGTCAATTGGAACTTTTCTTAAAAATCCACCGATAATACTGTTAATAACTTCTTCGACGGAAACTCTGATAGTGGCTCCTAAATCTTCAAATACAGCAGCCCAGTTTTCATTCAAAAATTTGTTCAGTTCATCTCCTAAGGTAAAACAGTCATTGTAATCATTTATAAATCATAAATTATAAATTATAATATATCAAATGGTCCTTGTCAAAACGGCATAACTCAAATATTCCAATTTACAATACGGATTTCATTATACACACTTTGATTGTTTATAAAATGTTTATTAAATATCATACAATTTGCTTTCAGTGTTTATAATAAACTACACTGACGTATTTGTTTTGTACTTAGTTCATATCGTCGCTTTCCTTGCAAAGTGGCTTATCTCACTTCATGTGATTTTTGATAATATCCTTACAAAGGGTTTATCTCAAAAAATTGCTAAATTGGGTTAGGCCCTTGGGTGGCATGAAAACAATAACATAACCGATTAGTAATATTATTATGAATCAGGGTAGCTGCAGATTACTGTTTTGCCACCCAAGGGCGTAACTCAATTTAGATTTTTTTTTGAGATAAGCCCTTTTATAAGGAAGGCGACGATATTTTCAAATTGAAGACCATTCCGATAGCTATAAAATCGCAGATACAGCCTGTTCCAGAACTCGCGTACAGAAATTTGAGGGTATATTAAAAATCCTCTGGAAAATGTGAAAAAAATTTCAAAAAAAATCCATCTTCAATACTAATTAAAAAGGAAGCTATTTAATCTGACCAATCCTGTTACTGATGTTAAATTACCTACAAATTAGTTTTTTTCTGCTTATTAGTAACTATTTTAATTGTTGACTAGTGCATTGTCTGAGACTTTCAACTTTAGAATCTTTTTAGGTTTTTAGGTATTTATGTCACATTAATCACCATGGCAACCTACAGAATATGTACCTGTAATAATTAAATTTGCTTCCATAGCTACAAATTCAACGTTTAAAGGTAATTTAACATCAGCAACAGTATTGGTCCACTTAAAGCGTTCTTATTTTTGAATTGAATGAAGATGGATTTTTTTTGACATTTTTTTCATATTTTCCAGAGGGTTTTTAATATACCCTCAAATTTCTGTAAGCGATCTGGAACAGACTGTATTTAAAAATATTTTATTCTGAATTTCAGCACATTCCTTCATGATGGCTACTTTTGATTCATCAACGATTGTAGGTTTTGTGCTGAAATTCTGAATTAAATATTTTTAGATATGGGCGAACTAATAGCTTCACGAGGCCAGCGCTGTATAGATCGGAATGATCATTAATTTGAAAATATAAACAAAGTACAAAACAAATACGTTAATGTAGTTTGTTAAAAACATTGAAAGCAACCTCTACGGTATTTAATAAGCAATAAAAGTGTGGTAACATTTTTTTGTGACACCCTGTATATTGTGAACCGAGGTTAAGTAAATCAACGGGTCATTCACCAAAAGTCTCGAGCACAGACAAGTATTTTATCCAATAAATTTTTATTTGTTATAATAATAAATAATTTATTAATTAACAGGGTGATGACTTTTGGTAGCAATTATGTTAGTTGTATTAAGGAGTTAAATTCAGGTTTGTTGTGGTTTTACTATTATTTAAAACTAATCTAAATGATATTAATTTTAAACATGTTAAACTTAGAACACACAAAAATACTGCTGCCAACAAAATAATACTTTCCCCTATGGGCTTAGGTTCAATAAAATCAAAAACAAACAAAAATAAATTAAAAAATTAAATTATTTTTTTTTTCAAAAAAGTTTCTTTTTTCGTAAAACGAAAAATAAAGTGAAAAAAATATGTTTTTGAAAAAAGTTGTTTTTACCCCATTTTAACCCCTTACCCCAACCCGATTTTTATGAAAAACAATCCCAGCCTAGAACTTTGGATAATTAACCAGTGGTCCAAATTTGAAGTCTTTAGCCCAAAGTGTTCTTGAATTGTCACAGCAAAATTAGATAACAATTTTAGTCAGATCCAAAGCCCTATTTCCCAAAAATCAAAAAGTTAAATTATACAAATCGGGCAAAAACTTTCAATTTAAAAAAGACAATTTCTGAAAAAAAAAAATCTGTAATATTTTGTGATGATATCAGTTTGAATATCTGTTAATTATACTTTAAAGTAATAATAATAAGCAATACTTATCCAAAGTTGTCGGTTCCAATTTGTTTAGCACACCACATGTGGAAAGGGGGTGAAAGGGGGTAAAATATATAATTTTTTTAATATTTTTCTTTTTTCGAAAAAAATGTATTGTTGGCATTCTTACCTAATTTCGAGTCTCCATTAAATAAATTTTTGAGATCAATTTTGACATTATGAAGTTTATGAGTAAGTTTTCCATTTACCAATTTTCCATACTTGACTCCTTTCTTTTGATACTTCTGTACGTCAACAACATATTTATATTCGCCCTTAACTAAAAAAAATATATTTTAATAATAATACTAGCTGTTTCGCACACGTTTCTATCTTGATTGTGGTCCATTGAAGTATTACGTAACACACTTTTTGGGCATTTTTAACATTCCCCCATACAACACACTTTTTCAATAAAAGTCCTAGGTGCGTTACGTAATACTTGAAGAAACCTTGAGGAATAAGCATCCTGATAATAATTCATTTGAGTTTATTTGATAAGTTAAATTATTAACAAGATTTCTATCCATAATGCAAACTGAAATAGGTATTTATGGTACTAGTGGGTAAAGTAAGATATTGCCCATGAGAAAATTAACCTGCGAGGCATCAGCCAAGCAGGTTAATTTTCGAGAGGGCAATATCGGTTTACCCATGAGTGCCATACAAGGTTTTATCCAATAAATAGCTTAGGAATTCATATTTTTATTAAAAATTTTAATGATATTTACAAGAAAATAATTTGACAAGTGACAGTTGAGTGGGTAAAATAAATAATTATCCACTCAATAAAGTAAAAGTCACTCGGGGGTTATTATTGAGTTTATCTATTTAAAATAAAGCTGGTAATTATCTGTATGTATTGGATAAATATTTTTTTCTACCATAATAGAAAAGTTAACGTTTCTAAAAAAATTTAAACAAATAAAGTCTTCAGACCGCAAAATAACTTATTAGTATTTTACTTTTCTGCTCGTTACCGTGACAACGAGCGCAAAATTGAATTTTGCCCTCCAGGTGTAGGCGACCGGGGCTCCAATGGTAAAACAGATGTTGTGGTGCCACATTTTTTAATATAAAATTATTATTTTGAATAAAATTTTAATTTCGTGTGCTAAATATTAGTTGTACACGAAGGAATTATGGAGAGTGACAGTGATGAAGATTTTACTTCTACACCCCCAGACAGAAAATTGTAAGTGCTGCGACTTTGTATGGTTATAAACTTACTGCCTGAAATTTATATATTTATTTTTTTTTTAGATCGTAGAAAAAATTTGTATGTATTAAGAGTCAAAATGTAATTTCTGTAATCAGTCATTTACAAAAATAACTATTTTGTTACACGGATTTTAAAATCTCACGAGCTAATTTCTTATCGTTATTTATCGTCATTTAATGACGATAACCGTAGCAACAACTCATTTACAAAAATAACTATTTTGTTACACGGATTTTAAAATCGCACGAGCTAATTTCTTATCGTTATTTATCGTCATTTAATGACGATAACCGTATAACAACTCTTAAGCAACCACTGAAAGAGAAAAGTTATACTTAAATATAATATCTAACTAAAAACATTATGTTGAATTCGCTTTAATCGGAGAGTTTTTTCTCCTACCTCCCCCTTTCGTCTTAGGTTTCTTACCGTGTGTCAGACTATACCTACTAAGAAACCATCATGTAGAAAATTGTTTCCATGGAAAAATAAGATAAAGGCACTAAATATTTTTTGCTGCAACTTTAGCGAATACGCAATAAAATTTACATTTAGTTTCTCGATCACCGAAAATAAATAAAAAATAATTATAAGAATAACAAAATAATTAAAATCCCAAGCTTTTCGGCATATTTTCGCGAGAGTATAGTTTGACGCACGGATCTGCGCCTACGGGAAATATGTTTGGAATGTGTGTGCAAGTGGGAGGCCCGATGTAGGCACACACGCCTTATAACGCTCTTGACGGAAAGAAGAGAGCGCGAATGATTCCCACCTCTTACGTCGGAGACTTTCTTTTATGCGGAGAACTATAAGTACGGTGAAACCAAACTATTTTTAGTTTATTTTGTATTACTTACTAATTCTAATGTCGAAGGGACCAGATCCTTCGATTGGTAAAATCAAAATTTTTCCTTGAGCTTCATAATTTCCAGTTAGTTTAAGTTCCGGTATATCAACGACTACTTCTAACTGAAGAGTTTTTGGATTAAGGCTAAAATAAAAGTATTTTATTATTATTATTATTATTACATAAGAATACAAATCACCAGCTCTATTGAGCTTTTGGGTGTACAAGATAAAACATGAAAGTAACATGTGGTTTATAGATAAAAAAGCAAGGAAAACATATTATTTTATCTAGAAGTTATTGTAATAATGTTTTAAGTTTATTTAAGCTAGGCATTCCGTTTATAAATACGGATTTTGGAATATAATTCCATAATGTGATTCCGGTTCCAAGTAGGGAGTTATAGCCAAAATTAGATTTATAGTTTGGCAATTTCAATTTAAAGCCGAGCATATTAAATCCCGAGCTGCGTAGCAGCGATTTATTTAAGAGTGCGAGGCTATAATAGTCTTCTCTACCCTGGTTTATATATTAGTTTTTTCACTACTAGCACTATTTAACTATTTTTATTCAAATAATAAAATTAATTATTAACAGAAATGATATTTCTTGAAATTTTCATAAAAATCAGGTAGCCTTTCTCAAATAAATACTTTGAACTGAAGTTTAAAAATTTAGTTTTTTTAATTTTTTTTTTTTCATAATATTTAGCTAATTGGTAATAATTATAATGAACTATATTAAATATTCTATTTATTAAATTTTAATAAATAGAAAGTTATTTAATTGGTTTGGTAAAAATTGCACAAAGAACTGAAAAAATTAAGTGACA
This sequence comes from Brachypterus glaber, assembly GCA_958510825.1. Taxonomy (NCBI): domain Eukaryota; kingdom Metazoa; phylum Arthropoda; class Insecta; order Coleoptera; family Kateretidae; genus Brachypterus; species Brachypterus glaber. Next base: position 18,331,453 of record OY294048.1, on the reverse strand, counting down.
GAAATCAATTGTTTATAAAATTTACTCCTACTAGGAGAGAAAAAATTATTATTGCTATAGGTGAAGAAAATTGATTTCACAGTCTGAAAACATGATAAATAATGGTATGTTTTAAAGCTAGTAGTGAAAAAAAGTATATTATGAAAAAAGTTTGCGACTTAAGTTTTAGTGCACGAGAATAAAAGTTTTTAAAGAACGCGCAGAAGCGCTGGCGCCAGCGGAGTGGAAAAACCTTGCGGGTGCACTAAAAGCCAGTCGCAAACCAAACGAACTTCGTACAATATTTTATCTACGTTCTACAGACCAAGCTTCAAAAAAACAAAAAATATTTAAAAAAGACCGTGTATAAGCTAGCACCTAATTAGGTAGTAGAAAATAGTATATTATGACTAAAGTTTTTAGAACTCCAGAATAAACGTTTTTTACGAACCGCCAGCGGAGAGGGAAAATCAGTTGTCAGTTTAACAAATAAGTTGAAAAAAGTTAGTAGTGTCTTATTTTTTTTACTATTGACCGTCGTCAAATAATGCTTAAAAACGGTTAATAAAAAATAAGTTCAATCATGTTATTGGTTGTCAAGGTTGTCAAGTCATCACGGTTATAATAATAGTTATTTATGGTACTAGTGGGTAAAGTAAGATATTGCCCATGCTGACCCCTCGCATGTTAATTTTCGAGAGAGCAATATCGGTTTACCCATGAGTGCCATAAAAGGTTTTATCCAATAAATAGCTTAGGAATTCATATTTTTGTTTAAATTTTTAATGACATTTACAAGAAAATAATTTTACAAGTGACAGTTGAGTGGGTAAAATAAATAATTATCCACTCAATAAAGTAAAAGCCCCGCGGGGGTTATTATTGAGTTTATCTATTTAAAATAAAGCTGGTAATTGTCTTATTATGTATTGGATAAATAAGCTATCATTTAATTGGGTAGTAGTAAATACTTACTTGACTGATTTTATGACAGCATCTTTAAGACCATAGACAAAAAAGTTTTTTAATTCCATGGTAAACTGGTCACTTGGTTTAATCAATAAAGATTTAATCATAAATTTTTCTAATGGCTGAATATGATATCTCTTATCACCTGTAAAAGTTCATATATATACATTTTTTTTAGAAAAACCATTTTTTTAAATTGTGTTCTTACCCCCTCCCTGGAGCCCCTTTACGTAGTGGGCTACCTCGTCAGAATGACAAGCCAACTAGCCACCTAGCGTGAGTTCGATTTTCACTGGCGCCGATTTGCCTTTTTTATTAACTAATAATTGAAATTTGCCGAAGACGATAAGTGAAGCTAGAAACTGCTTCGAAAGTCAGTTTAAGCCGGTGCTTCCCTCTACTACTAGCCCACACAAGTCCTGGACTTGCTTAAAATTAAGTGAAATAGTACGAAGTTAAACAAACATGTAATGTAATGTAGGTACGTTTTTTTATACAATAAGAATTTGTAAGCGTATTAAATATTGAACGATTTTTTTTTTGTATATGAAATCCCAAGCAACTTAAACTGTTGTTATTGTAACAACTCTAGGCAACTTTAATAACACAAAAAAAAATATCTGGACTTTTTAACCCATCATTTCCTATGTTTTTTGATGCGCTGAAACCGATTTAGCAATAAAAAAAGATTAATTTCGCAGTTTTTTCACAAATCATATATAACATGTATAAACTTAAATAATTTTACAATTTATATAAGATTTTTGAAAAAATTGCTCTATGAATCTTTTTTTTATGGCGAAATCGGATTCAGCGCATAAAAAAATATAATAAATAATAGGTTAGAACCATAGGACAAAGACTTTTTTTGTGACCCAGTGCATCTTCACCTGTGCACCAGATCACAAAAAAAATCTCTATCCTATGGTTCTAACCCATTATTTCCTATGTTTTTAGATGCGCTGAAACCGACTTCATCATAAAAAAAGGATTCATCAAACATTTTTTTCACAAATCGTTTGGACTTTTTGTATAAATTGTACAAATTTCAATAGATATTGAAATTATACACTTTATACAAGATTTGTGAAAAAACTGGGAGATTAATCTTTTTTGTGGTGAAATCGGATTCAGCGCATCAAAAACATAGGAAATGATTGGTTAGAACCTTAGGACAGTGATTTTTTTTTGTATACTTGTGTAAAGTTGCTTAGGGTTCCATATACAGTGTGCTAGGGCATTTCAAAAAACACGATTAAAAAAAGTCCTCCCCGCATATCGTGAGTAATACCATATCAAAACCCTGTGCCAAATTTCAGCTCAAAAAAAATTAAATGTACATAATAAGTGCAAGGAATCTAAAATTTATTTTTTGAAATTTACAAGTCGATATGGATGATATCGATATCAATTAAAAAAATAAATAAATATCAAATAAATTAATTAATTGAAAAATTTGGTACATTTTTAAAAATGTAGAAAAATATATTTAGGATTCAGTTGGCAGCAAACGTCCACCGTGGCATAAAATTCTGCCCCCTATCGACTGCTTGTATTAGGTTCTTGAAACCTTCGATTGCTTCCTTTTTTGGAAGTTCGTTAGGTTTTATCCAGCAGATGTCTCTAACTGTTATTGCTGTTCCTTATAATTATTTTTTCTACTCCATATAGCATATGGAAAAGATTTGATTTTCACAGTTGTCATTACACTAATATGTGACTCTGATGAGTGCTAAAAAGCACGAAATCAATCAGTCACTTCGGTTTGGATGACTGTGTTAATCAAAACAAAAGTAGTTGTAAGGATAGTAAAATAGTAAATTATTACAAATATCAAATAACTTAAGTTATTTGATATTTATTTATTTTTTTGAGTACTTGAGAACTGTTAATTTAATTTTTAAAAACAAAAATGACACATGATTTATACTATACTGCCACATGAATTATAATTTTTTATACCACTATGATATAATTATAAGATACGTGGCACAAAAAAAACTCTATAAAGAACTTAGGTATCATCAGAATGATCAGAAATTAAAAATTTACTTTACTTACTCTTACAAGAAGCGTATACAGTGCGGTCCAAAAGTCACCCCCCCTTTTAACTTTTGAACGAGCTGAGATATCGACTTCAAATTTAGAACTCTTAAATAAAACAACTTAGACTATCTTTTAGCATATATTTGATATTTTCAGCTCTTAAAATGTGGGCAGGGGGCATGGGGGGACATTTTTTTAAATGGAAAGGGGGGTTGTGTGATACATCATTTTAAAGCTTATAAAATTCTAAATTTAAACTAACATTTTTAATTTTTTTAAAAATGTCTTTTAAAGTTTTAATTTTTCAATTTTTTGTGCTAAAACATTCGATTTTTTAAGTTTTTTTTTTATAAATTTTTATTTATGTCAACTAAAATTAGTTTAAAAGTATAATTAACATTTTTTTTATGATGAAATTAGGCATTTTTAAAAAATTATTTGTTTTTTTTTAAGGAATTTCGACATTAATACCCATTTTCAACCCCATTTTAAACCCAAAATGTTTTTTTTTTATTTAAAAATATGGAGTTAAATGGAGAATTTTATAAGCTTTTTAAGCTTTCACGGCCATTAAGATATAAAGAACTTTCACTTTCGGGTGTAGACCGTGTTAATGGATTTTCACTTTCCGACGTTTCGTCTCTTACTACTAGAGACATCTTCAGGGATTAATCTGAAACTGAAACTGAAACTGAAACAGTTTCAGATTAATCCCTGAAGATGTCTCTAGTAGTAAGAGACGAAACGTCGGAAAGTGAAAATCCATTAACACGGTCTAAACCCGAAAGTGAAAGTTCTTTATATTTTATAAGCTTTAAAATAATGTATTACACCACCCCCCTTTCCATTTAAAAAAATGTGCCTCCATTTTAAGAGCTGAAAGTATTAAATATAATATATTATACTAAAAGATAGTTTAAGTTGTCTTATTTAAAAGTTCCAAATTTGAAGTCGATATCTCAACTGGTTCAAAAGTTAATAATAAATTTTAATATTTACCCTTTATGATGAATTTAAAGGCCTCATGTGCATTTTTAAGAGCACAATCGTTTAACTTTGGATCAGATAATTTACATGGATTCATATAAGAAGCTAAAAATAAAATAAATATTAATTATTAATTTAATTAATTAAGTTATTAATAAATTAAATTAATCGTTTGGCCAAGTAGAATTTTTCTCGTTTGTAAGTACTGTGTACATTTTGGGAACTGGCACCTCCGTGAAATGTAAAAAAATTCAAGGTCACATATACTTTACATGCTATATTTTATCTCTTCTCTTCCCCTTACCTTAGCTCACAGGTGCCAGTTAGTATTGTGACAACATTATGTTGAGTAACTACTTAAATCGAATATTTTACTTGATTGAAGCTGAATATACATCTTACTTAGGCCAAGAGGTTACAATTTAAATCAAGCAAAAGTTCTCAATAAAATATTAGGTATTGTTTTAAAGTAGCATAAATGAAATATAGCAAGTGTATATTTATTGTTATTTATTTATTTTTATATTTATAATTTCTTGGAAATAAGTACATTGAACTTGAAACAAACTATTGAATTATTTAAAATTAGTAAAATACGTATATATCAAATACTTTATACAAGAATATATTTTCTCTTTGTAGACTATGACTATTTTTTAAATTTATTCATATATGTATTCGTATAAAAAAAATAAACTGTAATTTGTTCTGTAGTAATAATTACACTAGGCAACACGGTTTCTTGCCCTGATTGGAGTCATATGTTTTTTAACTAATTTTGGGTCGCTGAGGCCGAATCTGGCCTTTCTATTACCTAAGGTTTCTGAGAAAAATTAGATAAAAGTGGTAAAAAAATCATTATTTTAGCCCTCTTTTGTTTTAAAATCACACTAGATAAAAATTTTCCGAGGACAAATTTAGATTTGGCGACTCAATATTAGTTAAAAAATACCCAACTTAGAATATGGAAACTTTAAATTCATAGGTAAAAAATAAGATGCGCTGGATTTTTTTTAAGGTCAAATTTGGATTCTGCGCCTTTAAATTGATAAGAAAAATATATTTTTTGAGCTCGGGAAAAAAGTTTACACTGTATGCTTTAATTTTATTTCTTTTTCATTTATTTACTTTTTACGAACAAACTAAGCAAAATAAAATAATATTTGTATAAATATTTTTGTAGGGAATGTTATAATATACAAAAGTTCTATAAAATTTTTATACAAATTTGATAGTTTTGCCACAAATGAGCAATTGAGTAAACTCTTCACTTTCATTTTAAGCTATTTTGTTTTGGCGTACTTACTGTGACAGTAGGTCCTTAGATTTTTGAATTCCTCGTATTTTTTTAATATACTCAAAAATATTCAAAATCCTACTCTTATTTTTAAAGAATTTGAAAAAAATGGTCATTATTTCCTGGACTTATATCTCAAAAATTTTAGGTGCTGGGATTTTTCTAAGGTTAGATTCGGATTCTACCCCCTCGAATTAGTAAGAAAAATTTACTTTCCGATCGGGGCAAAAAAAAGTTGCGATATGTTGCCTAGTGTTATTATAATTAATTATAAATAAATAATTAAATAAATTAAATATAATCCACATTAACTAAGTATTTAAAATTAATTTATGAATTGTTAAAATTACATTATAATGTAATTTTAGATAAATGATAAATGATAAATACTTATTGTGGTAATTATGGGTAAATGTAGTTTGTAATTTTAAACTAATTTTTACAATGTTTTTTTTTAATACTTACGAACTTGCCCATAAACTAGTGCAATTGCAGCACAAAATAATACCGATTTAAACATTTTTGGTATATTTCAATTAACAGCTTATTATTAAACTAAGAGTATGAATACTTTTCAATTTGACTTGGCTTCATATTTATATTTTATATTGATTTGATATTTTTTGATTTTATTACTACACTCTCCGCTACAACATGAAAAGTTTTTGAGAATTTGGATTACACCGAGAAAAAATATACATATATTTGTGACAAATATAATTTTGATATATGTTATTATTTTTTATTATTACATATGAGATAGGTAATAACATTTAAAATTAAAATATAAAAAAAAAAAAAAATATTAAAAAGTAAAATAAACTATAAAAAGAAAAGTTCTTCCAAGTATAATGTAGATGGCAGTGTCCCCATAATACTAGCCGCGTTTCCAGTTTGAATTGCCAAACTAATTTTTTCTACTAAAAATTTTTTGAATGTCTTTCAAATTTAGAAATAGCGAGCTTTTTCCCAAAGCACTGATGAACTTTTTAGCCTCATCAAACCATGGACCCAGAGACAGACAAAGGAACAAAAATATATTGATCATCACAATTTAAAAGAATAACTAAATAGAGGGCAAGTATATAGCATATTGGTGGTAAATAAACTTTATCCAATACATACAGATAATAAGACAATTACCAGCTTTATTTTAAATAGATAAACTCAATAATAACCCCCTGCGTGGCTTTTACTTAATTGAGTGGATAATTATTTCTTTACCCACTCAACGTTCACTGGTCAAATTATTTTCTTGTAAATGTCATTAAAATTTTTAATAAAAATATGAATTCTTAAGCTATTTATTGGATAAAACATTGTATGGCACTCATGGGTAAACCGATATTGCCCTCTCGAAAATTAACCTGCTTGGCTGACGCCTCGCAGGTTAATTTTCTCATGGGCAATATCTTACTTTACCCACTAATACCATAAATAACTAATTCCTAATTTATATTTTAGTTACTTCAAAGACCATTGTTAATTGTAATAACTATAAAGTTAAATTGTGGTAATAACTTTAATTAATTACCTTTAATATATATCTGACCCTAATATTTTAGAGGAAACCAAATAAACTATCTTTTTATAGCAAATAAATTTTTGATTTTGATTAATAAAATTTATTAAATACTTCTTTTTAATTTTCGTGAATACACCACAGGCCTGCGATGAAAGACCTCTCTAGGATTTAAGAGGTTATTTTAATAGATTTTATATACATAACTTATTTTAAGACATTTATTTTAAGACATAACTTATTTTAAGACATTTTTAATTAAAAAAAATGCATTTGTAACCTAGTAAATTATTTTTAATTAGATTTTCTTTAAAAACTTTGACAATAAACATAGTTAAATATATATATATATATATATATTATAATAAAATATAAGTATTATTAAAATTATTTTGTATTCTTTTTTATCTTGTTTTATGCATAAACAACACGACTGAAAAAAAATAAAGCCTATATTCGTAGTCAGCATCCTAAAAAATACTAAAAACAGTTATTAAATCTAAAACAGCATTTTTGGACCCAACATTCGCAGGCTAGTGTTATTTGTTTAATTTATTTACCACGAATATACAATTTATTAATGTTTAATAAATGTGTTATTTCAGTTATATATTTGGGGCTATTATTTTGTATATATTTGAAGCTATGTTATATTAAAATAACTATTTATTATACGTAAATAGCTAATGTTGGGTAACTGATTAAATTTGTTACAAATATTTAGGTGTTCTACTATAAACAAAAATATGATTAAGTTTATGTTAAATATGTAGTTTATTTTTCCAATTATTAGTTTTGTTGTAAAAGTACCTCTATTTGTAGCAGTGAGTGTAACACCCAGAAAACCAACCTATTTTTATGGCCTAGAAATATCCTTAAAATGTCCCAAATGCACAAAACTATCCCTAATAATATAGCTCGCTTTTTTATTTCTATTTTTTATCCATTTAGAAACCTAAAATAGCATTCTATTTTAGTCATATAATTATATTATAATAGATCGAAAATATCGACCTAAAATAGCTCCTGAATAGCATGCTATTTATGACCTAAATTAGGTCGAAAATATCATGCTATTTTCTGCCTAGTTTAGCAGTATATTTTTGATCTAATTTTCTATAGAAATAAAACAGGTGATATACGTAAAAAAGGTTTAAACAGGAGGATCAGAATAGATATAATATATTTGTTTGTGGTTCAGACTTTTATCACAACATACATTTTTTGTTGAAAATTTAAATTTTCACATTCATGTTCTTTCTGACTGCCATTACTTTCGCTTTCACTCTTATTTACACAAATTTTCAATATCATTTTAACTCTCATCTTCACTATTTCACTACTTCTGCTTTCACCACAACAGCTCTCTTATACACCTCCTGTATTCTTCTAAAACTTCACTGCATTCACTAAGGTCACTTTTACTTTTATTCTGTACTTCTTTACTTCTTAGAGAAGCTAAATAATCAAATTTTCTTTTTTTTTCGACAATTTTTAAAAGACCTGAAAATAATTTACAATCCATATATTTGCAAATCCATTCTGAAAACTTTAGTAATACTAAACATCTGTTAAGAAAAAATAAACAAAATAAATACTGTTTTGAAATATTTGCTTGCATTTAGTGCGAAAAATAGAAGCATTATTAGCGAGCTAAATTGAGAAGATATGAGCAGTATATTTTGGACGTAAAATAGTTTATTTATAGCATGTTCTCTATTAAACCAATATAGACTATATATTTTCGACATGAAGTTGGTCATTGTTAGGTCATCCTAAATTTTATCAATAATATAAGTAATTTACCGTCTAAAACTAGGGAGCATTTAGTATTAAAAATGCAACTTATAATAATAAGACCTTGAATTAAAATAATAAGCATACATATTTCGATATAATTATGAGCGCTTTTAGACTTACAATTATAGCGTTTATTTTTCTTTTAACTTTTGAGAAATATTTTGCTATATGAAAGCAAGTTAAGGATGCTATATACTAGACTCTCAAGCTGGTTTTCTGAAATAAAGACGCTTTTCGACGAGTTATGTATACCTTTTTCTTATAGGATATAGGATATAGGTCTACAATCCAAAATAATTTAACTGAAAATTTTCTATACATTTTAATTTATTTTTTATTATTGATTAAAGTCTTATTATCAGTATTATCATCAAGTTATTAGGCCTTATACTAAAGCTCTTTTCAGCAATCAAAAAATCCAAAACCCTTCTTTTAAATCTAGTTTTTGGAAATTTATATAAATATCTAGCTTTTAGTGGAGGTTTAAGAAAGCTTTTAACTATAAAAACTTGTTTTTTTTTTAAATCAATGCAAGGCTTTCGAGGTAAAGACCCCTACCCTTCCTAGGGGAAAGTAATAATTAAAATTTTAAAACGCGTGTAATATTAAGGATAATGATATGGATAATATTTATATAATTTGTTATAAACAATGAATATACAATACAATATGAAGCAATTTTGTAAATTTTAATATAGTGGTATAAACGAACATAAGAGAATAATAGAACCATTTTTATTTAATTTATTTTACCTAGACGAAACATAAATATTATTTTATTTATCTGCTAATTGCATATTTCATTGACCCCAGTTCAATCACTTATTTTGAAAACATAAGTCACAAACAGTAACACCCTATTTTGCATGACCCTGCTTGAAAATTCTCAGTAGTAATATCATAAGTGCATGTTAAATTATCGATAATTTTTTTACTGTATTAGAAACATATTTTGCTTGGCAATTTCCTTAAGCAAAATGTTTTTTTATATACAGTAAAAAAATTATAATTCAACATGCACGAATGGTATTTTGAAAGACTATTTCACAAACAAAATAAGGAAGTATATAATTTTACCATGTTAAATGTTGTTTCATATTTAAATTAAAAATTTAAGAGCTAAACAACAATATTACTTTACAACTATAATTAAAACTTTAAATTTGCCGGGCTTTTTAAAACCAGGTTGTTCACTTGTTCGATAATGTTGGCAAGTCTAAACTTTGCTTATTTTATGCTTGAGATTATTCCAATAAAATAGTTGGTATCATATATTTTAGCATTTAAATAAAAATCATTGCTGTTTTTGTTTAAAAAGTTTAGTTTTCAACTGAAAAGAAATAAAATAACGATTGTTTCCACCCGTAAAAAAATAATTTGCGATCGGTTTATAATAAAGTTTGTCAACGCTGCACTGGTACCAGCGCAGTCATTTGATGTTTTGATTTTCGTCATTTAAAAGAAGTAAATTATTTACTTCTTTACTGTAAATATATGTTTAAATTAGTTTTGAGTGGCCTGTTTTTAATACCAAGATTCAATTAAATAAATGAAAATTTATGAATATCAGTGATTTAAAGCTAGGATACCTAGGATGTTTTGGAAATAAAATAAGCATTTATATTGCTTATCAATAAAAATAAATCAACTAAAGGTAAGCTTCACAAATTAAAAACACATTTTGCAAAAATATAACATTTATTAAGATGTCAGTAACTGTCAGTTTCTTGGTTCCATAGAAACCAAGTGATAATTGCACATGTGCAAAAATTTTCAGATTCATTTTGATCTGATTGGTCAAGAAACTAAAAATGCAAGGTTTGGCCTATATGTTTTTTTGTGAAATAGTCATAAGTAATACACCGAAAATTTCGCATATGTGTGTATTTGCAGGACTATTTTTTAAAATAATTTTTTAACAATTTAAATCTTTAAATAAATAATTAATAATAACACTGTGCGATAGAAAATTTATGCAAGAGATCTGTCAACGACAGTTGTTAATTTAGGACCACTATAGTCGAGTCCCCAAGGGATTTTACTACTTTAGGTCATTTAAGCGTTTTTTTAATTTAAAGTTTCCAATGTACCCTAATATGCAAGACCCATTATCAAGTTAGGTTTTCATAACTTTGGGAGGTGAATTCCTATCAAAAGACATGAAAAAAAGTTCATATAAACTTATGTCCAAAACTGCCTCGCAAGGGAGCTACTGTCCTTTAGTGACATTCCCGCAAATTAGATTAATATCTCAGGAACCCTTTGAGGTACAGAAATTATTTTATGCATGTGTTTTTATATCAACAAGGCCTATTAATATATACTGTTTTCATGTTTTAATTTTAGCCAAGGGCGGGCCAAACTGGAAGGACCAAGCACTTTCTTGCCCAATTAATTTTTCAGCCTTTTGCTGTTTTTTAGTTGAATATGATCCTATACTAAAAAATACATAAAATAGGTCATTGATGTAATCATCTAAGATTCACTGTTTACGAGAAAATGCAATTAAAAGTAATATCTTAAGGTCGATTCAGGCATAATTATCACTAACTTCATTAAACTGAATTAAGAAATTAAGAAATTAATAAAATTAAGAAACATATAACCTCAAATTTTCCGGGGTATGCAATAATAAGGTAACTGGCAAATAGATGAAAAGCATGTGTAAATACGACTGAATAAGTAAAACAAAAACAAATATCTATTGCGTAGGACAATATTTGCAGTTGTTGGGTCTAAAAATCGTGTTTTAAAACCAACTATCTCCAAAAGTACCTTTTATTTTCTTATATAACTACTGTGTTTTTCCTTAAACTGAAAATGTACGAATTTTAAAATATAAAGGTGTCGCCATCTTCATTTTTATTTTGATACTTGTATAACGTTTGTTTATAACATTTTGCACAAAAATTAGTGTAGTTCAGAAATTCTTCTTTTTCTATGGTTTATTTTAAGATTGTATCATTATTTTATGGTATATTTTATCTTTTATCTTAATTGTTGCATACCACGAAAAATTTATTATAGAATTTGAGGTTATGTTCCTTAATCTTCTTAATTTCTAAATTTCTTAATTCAGTTTAGTGAAGTTAGTGATAATTATGACCTTTAGGCTTTAGTGACTAAAAATAAAAAACAATCCGTAAAGATATGTAATGCATCGCATTCCATAGTATAATCTTTACTCTAAATCGTATATTGCTTTTTTTCTCGATATACTTTTTAGTTTTTTTTAGAATGTTCAAGTATTACGTAAAGCAAATTTTGGTCATTTTGGACTGTAACGCTATGTTCCTATACTATTATAATGGGCGTAACATTCCAAAAAATATCTATTGCTTAGATGTTTTTTAAATCACATTTTTTCGTTATGTTTTAGAACTAAACACTCAAAATATTAAATTAAAAAAATCTAACTGACAGATTTTTTTTTTTAATTTGGTCTTACATTAACGAGGAGACTCTTAAAAAAAACACATTTTAACAAAAACAGAGATTTGTTTTTTTTATAGCCCATTTTTAAACACGAAAGGTAGATACGATATAGAGTAAAGTAAAACTTATGTAGGATGCTCATTAAAAATATGAAAGCCCAAGCTTTTAAATGACTGTGGTAGCTAAAAAGATTATATCCTACTTCTTAGTGAATTTAAAATAAAAACGAGTTTTTTTTATAATTTTTATCCACGGCCGAGGGGCTGACCGCGTCTGAAATTTGTACAAAAGAGTTCCTTTTTGCAAAGAGTTCCTCAAAGTTCCTCGGAGTTCCTCCAGAGTTCCTTGGGAGTTCCTTCTGTGTTCCTTAAGAGTTCCTCTCTGGAAGAGGTAATTTTTGGCAAATAAACCGTAGAAATTACCGCTATGCAAGCACTACTGCCAATAAGGCACCCTCAAAAAGAAGCTTTGTCCCTGACGGTTTCAACCAAACTTGGCGCCCCGAATAAAAAGAAATTGGCCCCAAAAAAATACCTTCATGAAAAAAGCTTTGTCCCTGACAGTTTCAACCAAAGCTTGGGGCCCCAAAATTACCTTCAAGAAAAAAAAAATCTGACGGTTAAATAAAAAATGGCACCCCAAATTTACCTTCAAGAAAAAAAAGCTTTGTCCCTAGCGGTTTCTACCAAACTTGGCGCCCCTTCAAATGTTTTGATAACACTGCTCATCTAGTTTGAAAAGAAAATAAAAAAAAACGTTAATCCGCATGGGTAACAAATAATAATTGTTTCTGACCACGTCTGAAATTTGTACAAAAGAGTTCCTTTTTGCAAAGAGTTTCTCGGAGTTCCTCTGAGCTCCTTCGGAGTTCCTCCGGAGTTCCTCCGGAGTTCCTCGGAGTTCCTCCAGAGTTTCTCAGAGTTCCTCCATAGTTCTTCAGAGTTCCTCCAGAGTTCCTCCTGAGTTCCTTTGGTTTGTACAAAATATTTCCTAGCGGTCAGCCCCTCGTCCACGGCCCTGATTAATAGGCCTATTAATCACGGGTCTGTTAAAATAAATTGTTTAAAATTGACCATGACCATGGATAAAGTATAGTATTCTACTCGCGTATAATAGCTCTTAATCATTCGGGTGATTAGGTCACTCGCCTTTCGGCTCGTGTCCCAAAATTCTCCCTCATTGATTAATAGCAATTAATAGCAATTATTATATGCTCATTGAATAATATACTATTATCCACGGCCGTTATTTATAGGCCTATTAATCACGGGTCTGTAAAAATTAACCGTTTAAACTTTAAAACGGCCGTGGATAAAGTATAGTATTAAATGGCTGTGGTAGCTAAAAAGATTATATCCTACTTTTAAGTGCATTTAAAATAAAAACTAGTCTTTTTTATAATATCTATCTACAGCCATAATTAATAGGCCTATTAATCACGGGTCTGTTAAAATAAATCGTTTAAAACTTAAAACGACCATGGATAAAGTATAGTATTCTACTCAAGTATAATAGCTATTAATCATTCGGGTGATTAGGTCACTCGCCTTTCGGCTCGTGTCCCAAAATTCTCCCTCATTGATTAATAGCAATTATTATATGCTCATTGAATAATATACTATTATCCACGGCCGTTATTTTTAGGCCTATTAATCACGGGTCTATAAAAATTAACCGTTTAAACTTTAAAACGGCCGTGGATAAAGTATAGTATTAAATGACTGTGGTAGCTAAAAAGATTATATCCTACTTTTAAGTGCATTTAAAATAAAAACTAGTCTTTTTTATAATATCTATCTACGGCCATAATTAATAGGCCTATTAATCATGGGTCTGTTAAAATAAATCGTTTAAAATTTAAAACGACCATGGATAAAGTATAGTATTCTACTCGAGTATAATAGCTATTAATCATTCGGGTGATTAGGCCACTCGCCTTTTGGCTCGTGTCCCAAAATTGACCCTCATTGATCAATAGTAAATATTATACTCTCGTTGAATAATATACTATTATTCTTCTTAAAGGTAAATGAAAATAAAGAAATATTTTGCCAAATTTATTAGAAAACTTTATTCTTTCGATATCCGTAATATACGGATTATACAATACATTAAAAAAAAAATAAAATTGTTTTCTTTAAAAGCATAATAATTTTCATTTTGCAGATGTCCCTGAACCATATTGTATAATAATAACAACACATGAAAAACAAAAAAATAAAAACCGATTTTCACAAAAAGCACGATAATTTTCATTCTGCAGATGACCCTGAACCATATTGAATAATATAATAACACTAGGCAACAAATCGCAACTTTCTTTTTTCCTCGATCGGAAAGTATTTTTTTTTACTAATTCGAGGGCGTAGAATCCGAATCTAACCTAAGCAAAATTCCAGCACATTTTTGAGATATAAGTCCAGGAAATACTGACGTTTTTTTTTCAAAATCTTAAAAAAAGAGTAGGATTTTGAAAATTTTAGGGTATATTAAAGAAAATACTAGTAATTTAAAAATCCATATGCGAAGGACCTACTGTTACAGTATGGGAAAAAATAAAACGCTTAAAATTAAAGTGGACAGTTTACTTAATTGCTCATTTGTGGCAAAACTTTCAGGTTTGTGTAAAAATTTAATTCTCTACATAAATATATATATATATATATATATATATATATATATATATATATATACAAATATTTTTTTATTTGGCTTAATTGTTCCCAAAAAGTTAATAAATGAAAAAAAAAATAAAATTAAAGGACACAGTGTAAACTTTTTCCCAAGCTCAAAAAATATATTTGTATGTGAAAAAAAAATCCTGCCTGTGTTATTTTTTAAATTTTAGAACAGGAAACTATATTTTTTTAGCATGAGTACGTGGCGCTTAGCTTGTTCCCTTAGAGGAAGGATCTCCTCACCTCCACCTCTACTTAGTTGTGTCACAGGATCCATTTTTTTTTAATATTTTTTTTTCTAGGATACTATTTTTTGTTACCTATGAATTTAAAGTTTTTATAATCTAGGTTGAATATTTTTTAACTAATATTGAGTTGCCCAATCCAAATTTGCCCTCAAAATATTTTTATCTCCTATACTTTTAGAACAACAGGGCTAAAATAATGATTTTTTACCACTTTTATCTCATTTTTCTCAGAAATTTGAGGTAATAGAAACATTCTGAGGCCAAATTCAGGTTTAGCGACCCAAAATTAGTTAAAAAGCATATGACTGCAATCAGGGCAAGAAACCGTGTTGTCTAGTGTAATTATAATAATTCAGTTTCTCTCTCGACTTTACTGACAGATCTGCTTGTGTCTGTGTCTAAATTTTTATGTTTTTTAATAAAAATACCCTAGGTGCATGGCTTTATAATAATTAAATCGTTGAGTTTTAAAAGGGGGTTGTAATATTTTTTTATTAAATTGAGTTAATATCGTATATGATATCTTAGACCATATTGATTACTATCAGGAGAAAAAAATTGGCCTCTTTTTCATGGTCTAGAAAAATTATTGAGTTTTAAAAAGAGTTACTACTACTACTACTACAACGACTTTTATTTCTGAGATATTTAAAATATAATTATGAATACAAGGAGATAAATGGCCATTTTCAATAATTTTTTTATCATATAGGCTAACCCATAAATTATAGGCTTGTATCCTGGAATATTAATGAACTTAAATAGTTGTCGTTATGTTTTGTTGATGTGGTTCAAATTAGACACTTTTGTGCGACTTAAAAGCTATATATGGCCTTGTATTTTTAAATGTCTCAGAAATAATGATCAAATGGTCATAATGCTATAACTATTATATCAAGATTTGGTTTTATTTTATATGATTTAAGCTAAGATGGGATCAGGATTTTTAAAATATAGGTTAGTTAAGAAACATAAATATATGCGATTTTTTTCTAACAAAATATCAAATAGTATATGTTTAGATTTGTTTGTGAAATTTTTTTTATTGGAAAATTCCGGATCTTGCCCCGAAACGCTTTTTTTTTTCGGTGGCCACTATTTTTTGAAAACCAATTTACCGATCAATCTGAAATTTTTAGGTGTTATTCCCAATTACAATAGCTAGTTCGTGAATAAAGGGATTTTACTTGAATGAAAATGTCTACTTTTTCCGGCCGGAAAACTTAATTTTCGGAACATCGAAAATCGATTTTTTGGGAAAATCATGGCGATTTTCTTAAATTTTTTTGCAAAACAATTCCTTCACAAACTAGCTATTGTAATTAGGAACTACGCCTAAAAATTTCAGATTTATTGGTAAATTGGTTTTCGAGAAATCGTGGTCACCGTAAACGATAGAAAAAAAGGCGTTTCAGGGAATAAAGTTGTGATCAATGAAAACCCTTAATTTGCCCAAGCCGGTAGTTATATAATCCCTTAGGAGTAAATAGTTCCTATAAAGACTGTTCTGGAAATGAGCACTAAGGAAGAAATGCCCCTCCTAAGATCCTAGGAGTCAATCCAAAATTGTTTTTATTTAAACTATATTTAACCTTTTATCACAGATTTCTTTATATTTTCTCAATGAAATAAGATTCCTTACATAAAAAAAGGTATTTTCTATGTTACAGAGAACTAAACGTGTTCTATAAAATTGTAGTTAAAAGATAATCACTCTGCAGTATAAAAAATATTATTCACAAATGTTCGCAAATTATTTAATAAAAAATCATATTTTAGACAGACCATAAGGGAGACCAACCTTATAGGAACTTTTTTTTTATATTAAATTAAAAGGGACCTCTTTTAAGGCTCAGTCTCTAACAAAGATTTTTTTGGGTAGAATCACTACGAATAATTTTATATTTTTTACTATATGTCATAAGGTTTTAGTTTATTTTACTAGATTTTTTTCTGCGTAACCTAAACAATTGAACAAGTGCGATTTTGTTTGCATGTCATTCAAAAGTTTGTTATTTTATAAAGTTTAAATAACAAGTCGGTTAGGTATGTAATGCTACGCATTCCATTATATACTATTCATAGTGGATGGTATACTGTATCAGATAATTAGTTCTTGTGTTCTCGTGCTTACAAACATCGTAACCTTAGATAGACGGACGGACAGACGGACAGACAGACGGACATTTTTAGTTTCTCATTTTTTCATGAAACACATTTGTATCCAAAAATTTTTTGTCTAGGTAATTTTTTGGTGATTTTGGGAAATTCGAAACTACCGTAACATAAGTACTATTCTAGCGCTTACGCGCTGCAAAAAGCCTATAATATATTATTAATAATAGTATATGTTAATCTATTATATCAAATGCTAACTCACTTTAGCAATCAACGCCCAGCCCAAACCTCTGGACCTAGAAACTTGAAATTTGGAAAGTTTGTTTCTTTTATGATGTAAGCACCCACCAAGAAGCAATTTTTAGAAATTCAACCCTTAAGGGGGCGAAACGGGGGTTGAAAGGTTTTTAAAAAGTAATCATATCTCAGAGACCTCTTAATCTGGAATCTTCATATTTGGCAAAAATGTTCTTTATTGAAATCGAAAAGATACTTGTTTCAGGATTTTTCAATATTCGACAACTGAGGTGGTAAAAATCTTCATATTTAAGTCGAAAGTGGTAAATGATCTAAATATTACC
Organism: Brachypterus glaber; assembly: GCA_958510825.1. NCBI lineage: Eukaryota > Metazoa > Arthropoda > Insecta > Coleoptera > Kateretidae > Brachypterus > Brachypterus glaber. Next base: position 18,313,793 of record OY294048.1, on the reverse strand, counting down.
GTTTTTAAAAAGTGTGTATCTCAAAGACCTCTTAATCCAGAATATTCATATTTGGCAAAAATGTTCTTTATCGAAATCGAAAAGACGTGTTTCAGGTTTTTTTGATATTTTATTTGATCCCTAAGGGGGTGAAACGGGGGTTGAAAGGTTTTCTAAGAAGTGTGTGTATCTCAGAGATCTCTTAATCTAGAATCTTCATATTTGGCAAAAATGTTCTTCATCGAAATTGAAAAGACGTGTTTCAGTATTTTTTGATATTCGACCACTAAGGGTGTAAAAATTGTAATATTTTTCAAGGGGTAAATAATTTAAAGATTAGACATTTTTAAAATGTGTGCGTATCTCATAGACTTCTTACTTTACAATCTCTATATTTGGCAGAAATATTCTTTATTAATATCGAAATTAAGAAAAATATACTGCCTTGTGCCCTTGATTGCGGAAAAATTATTATGAAATTTAATTATATAACTAGCCCGTTGGAAGAACGGGCTTCACGGCTTGTATTAGTATAATATTAGTTATTCTTGATGTTGTCTTTTAATTCTTTAACAAATAACAACTGATATTTAATTGCAACAACCATTTTCACTGCAGGTATGGCGCCAAAACAAACAACATGTTTTATTTATTTTGACAAGATTTCTTTATGTTGATCGTATAGCTATATACAGGGTGGCCCAACGAAAAGTTGACATGGGAGTTTTTGGTAATAATAGCGTAGATGTAAAAAAAAAATGCTCGGACAGGTCGATTTAAGTTTGGAGGGAGACAATTTTTTTTTATCTGCAATATCCTCACGCCAACCCCCGGGCAGTGGGGTGAACAACCCCTAAAATTTGAATAGGGAAAAGGGGTCGAGTCATAAATCATTGGAAAGCCTGGTGATCGTGGGGCTATTCTATGAAACCTCTCCTCCCGAACCACTGATCCGGGAGGTGTTGATCCAAATACTGACGAACAGGCAGAGCATAGTCGATCGGTCTGTCCGGAAAATTTTGTGTGCACGATAACTTAGGAACGCTTTAAGCTAGAGACTTAAAATTTGGCAAACAGGTATGTTACCAAAAGTTCTCGCTCAGTATTGCTTTTGGTGAACATTGGGGTGCGGCAAGGGGGGCAAACATACATTTTTTTAGAAAAAATTTAAAATTGCTATATAGGGTTTTTTGAGGTCGCTGAAATTGAATTTAATAATAAAATTTTTCTCCACCCCGAGGGGGTGAGGAGGTAAATATTTTTAAATATTTTCAATATTTTCTTCAAAATTGCTATACAGGGGTTTTTGGGGTCGACGAATCTGATAATAATTTTTTTCTAATTTCAACCCCTGAGGAGTAGGGGGTAGCTAAAAGTGAATCAGATAATAAAAAAATTCTAAATCCACCTCCTGATGGGCGGGGGGTAGTTTTTGTGAAAACTGGTATATTGGGGTTTTTGAGGTTGCTGAGAGTGAATCTGATTATAAAAAAATTCTAACTCCACCCCAAAGGGGCGGAGGGTAGTTTTTGTGAAAACTGGTATTGGAGTTTTTGAGGTTGCTAAAAGTGAATCTGATAATAAAAAAAATCTAAATCTACCCCCTGAGGGGCAGGGGGTAGTTTTCATGAAAATTTATACATTGGGGTTTTTGAGGTCGCTAAAACTGAATCTCATAATAATTTTTTTCTAATTTCACCCCCTGAGGGGTGGGGGGTGGTTTTTGTAAAAATTGGTATATTGAAGTTTTTAAGGTTGCTGAAAAAAAATCTGATAAATCTCCAAACCTAAGAGGCGGGGGGTAGTTTCCCTCAAAATTGGTATATTTTTAAGGTTGCTAAAAGTGAATCTGATAATAAAATAGTTATTTTCTTAACTAGTGTATTAAGTAGCAAACGAGGCCGTCAGGCCGAGTGGGCTGATATTCTTAAGTGGATAAAATCACTTAATACACGAGTTGAGAATTTAATTTTATCCAACACCTTTTATTTTTAATATTCTTTGCGTGAATAAAATGCTAATTAATACACTAGTTAATAAATAACTATTTACGAGCGGATGTGAAAAATGGGAAAGCTCTATTACTGGGCAGTGTATTTTTTTATTTTTTAAAATTATTTTTCACACTTAAAATAAGTATAAAATGTTTTAGACTTTTGTCCAGGCAGATTTAAATTTGGGACCATAGTGTGACGCGGCATATCAGATTTGATTTTTTTTGTGCCAAGTTTGGATGAACTATAATCAATTGAGAAACTGAAACTAAAGTTTTAAAAATCAATTGTCCAGTGACGTACTGTTTGTTACTTGTAAATATCAAACAGGTTCAGTTCCGAAATTAAAAATCCATTTTTTTGAAAACGGTTTACTTAAATTTAAAAAGCCGTGTACCACTGTTCACTATTCAAATTTTAGGGGTTGTTCATCGCACTGCCCGAGGGTTGAAGTGACGATGTTGCAAATAGGAAAAAAATGGTCCTCTTTTAAACTAAAATCGACCTGTCCGAGCGTTTTTTTACATCTACGCTATTATCACCAAAAGCCCCCATGTCAACTTTTCGTTGGGCCACCCTGTATAGTATAACTATACAGAATAGTTTCGCTGTTCTATAGAATAAAAATTTTAAAAATATTTCTCTATATTTTTTAAATAATTACTTTAAGTATAAAAAAAATTGTTGTGGACGCCACATTACTTTCCCGGCATTGTAAATCGTTGAAACCTGATCCTAACATTTTGTTGAGAACGCTTTGCGCGAAAGACTTAAAATTATTAAAATTTTTATTATTGTTTTTTTAACATTGGTTTTTCAAAAAATTTTGATAAAAAAGAAAATTTCTTCATTTTTTTTTGATAATCAAAAACTAATGGTGGCATCCTACGACCAACCGGTGCTTGCATACAAAAATTTAAGTCAATCGTATAAACTATTGAACAGTTATCGTAGAGGACAGACAGGAGGCCAGACAGACAGAACGTATTATACTCTTCTAACGCTTGCGCACTCTGGATGAGAGTATAATAACTTTAATCTGATTAAGTTAAATTATAATTAACTTAAACCGGTCAAAAAATCAACGGCTAGAAATACTTTCCTACAAAATTACAGCCTTGCATACCTTAAAGTCAAAATATTTAATATCAATTTTTAATATTTAACATAAAATGGGGGGTTGCACTACCTCGGTGCATATCCTGAGAAAAAATATAATGTGTAATACATGTATGCACACTGTGCACACTGTGTATCATATCTACTCATGAATTTGTTTAAAGTTTACTTTAATAAAACGGTCTTTAGTATACTCACACTATTACCCTACTATTTGAATAAAGACAGGGTAATTTCTTGTATCTGACAAGTGGTAATTTTCCAGAAACGGCGCGCCGCGGCATTTGAGAATTCAAAAGATGATACGCATCTGTTTAAAGGTAGGCCTACTTTCTAGCAATACTTGAAAATCCTAAGCCTCATGTATTCCATAATAAAAAAGTAAAGTATATATTATAAATCAGGGGTATTGTCACCCTCTCAAGAGGAAGCGATCTAAAATATACGTTCTTGCCTGCAAAATAACAGCTTTCTAAGCCTTTAGCTTTAGTAAAATTTAGGTGTATAAACATATAGGGGGTTGCGTCCTTCGAGGTACCGGCTTCTTGCAAAATTTGAACTACCTTATGGTTTGCTAAATATTAAAGATAAGTATAGAATGTTAATCGGTCTGAAATATACTTATGTACTTGTTTTAAGTAAGGACTTCCTAGGCCTTATAGTTTTTGAGATATAGAACTGTCGACTTTGAAAGTTGAACATCAAAGATCAACATGTAGTTAATAATAATAATAACTCGATTTATTTCATAAAAAATGTTTTAAATACAATACATATAGCACCTAAATAAAATCATTGATTGAAATATTGTCAAATAAAGCTTTAATTTGGCTTGTATGACTCAAATTCTTTCATAGAATAAGGTTCCAAAGCACAAATGTATGTAAATAACAGTTTTTTAAAAGTTCTATTATTTTTATGTATTTTTATGTGTTGTGGTAGTTTATTAATTAAATACATAGCTGAGTAGTAAGGGCCTTTGTGTGCTTTGGAATCTTACAGTCCGTAACTCTGTCAGAGCTTGGCTCATTATTAAGAAAAAGTTCTTTATTTTTTACTAAAAACATGATACATTCATAAACATATAAACCAAACACAGTAAGTATATTTTTTGATTTGAAGAGACTTCGACAAGAGTCAATATTTTAGACCAAAAATTGCACGAAGTGCCTTTTTCTGACATAAAAAAACAGACTCAATATCTTTACATCTTCCCCAAAAAATAATACCATACCTTAAAAGACTCTGAAAATTGGAATGATAAACTAGTTTTAATGTATGAATCTCCAAGTATCTCCTTAATATTAAAAATGAGTAGCTAACTCGGTTTAAATTTGCACGTAAATGGTCCACATGTGAACACCAGCTCAGGCCCTGGTCAATATCCAGCCCCAAAAATCTAACATCGTTTGCAACCTTTCTTTCGCAATTATTGACATTTATTGCTGTTTGTGCATCACGACGCAACTTAAATAACATAAAATTTGTTTTTTCTTCATTTAATATAAGTTTATTTTTAATAAGCCAATTTTTGATTGCTAGGAAAAGTATATTAGCATCAGAAATTAAAGTTTTAAAAGAGTTAGATTTAATTAAAAAGTTAGAGTCATCTGCAAAAAGTTATTAGGATAGATTATGCAAACAAAACTACGAATCAGAAAAACTGCATGAAAAAATTAATTTAAGTCATGGAATTACCCTATAATATAAAACACAAAGAGAAAAAAGTCCTTACCTAATCTTTCGTCTCCGTTAAACAAATTATCCAGATTAGCAACTATTTTTCCCACTTCAAGGTTGGCCATAGAATTGGCAATAAGGCCAAATTTTTGACCATTTTTTTCTACTATTGTTAAATTCATTACGTATGAGTAACTTCCATTATCTAAAATAATAGTATGTTATGATACAAGGATAGAAAATACCGTTTTCCTACGACCTAGTTAGTAGTGCCTATTTCCCACCCGTTGCCTATGACAACGGTTGGGAAGTAACAACCAGCTGATTTTACATATCCAATGTCAGAAAATGAGTAAACGTCAAACACATAACCTTAAATTAACAAACTAATTTTAAGATAATATTGCGTTTTTTTGATGTTTAGGTGTTAGGTGGTAGGAAAAATATTATACCCACCTCGACGCAAATCATTTCAGTGCACCCTCGTGTGGGAACGTTCAAGTATTACGTAACACAAAATGTACCAAAATTCATACACTTCATACCTCGGTTCTCGTGTTATTAAAGGATGTAGAGATTTCATATTTTGGATACCCCCCCTAACACACCCCTATTAGGGGGGTAGCCAAAATGTGAAATCTCTATATTCTATAATAAAGCGAGAACCGGGGTATGGTGTATGAATTTTGGTACAATTTTCGTTACGTAATACTTGAACTTTTCCTGTACTAAAAACTAGGTTTGCGTACTCGGTGCGTAATAATATTATTACTACAGTCAATATAGGTTTCAACTGCTAAAAAATTCCTCAGTCAAAAAAAAGTATGTATTTCTATAGATTTTTATTTTATTTATTCATGTGATACAATACACTTTAAGTTATGGAGAGCCGCAAATAAGCCTAAGCTTGTGCTAGGGGCTCTCCATTAATTTTGAGAAAGAAAATAATAAGAAATATAACCATCAACGAACTAATAACTCTTTTCTCTAGAATACACATACAGTCCAAACCATACAGCAAATTTAGGAAAACTTCAAAGTATTCTTTAGTTTTTCGTCACCGGGTAGCCAGTGCTAAAATGTTCTAACACCGAGTGAATTACCACTTTAAATGCTTTATACCTCCCAACCAGTAGAAACTAAGGAAAAACTTTATAAAGCAATTTTATTATATAACCTCAAAATATATGTTAACTGATTAATCTGTATTTATCCACTAAAATAAATTAAAAACACAAAATTTCAATTGTAAAATCAATTTTAATATTTATAATATTTATAGAACGGTTTCAGAAGTATTATTATTTTTATAACAGACACATTTTAACAGAAATTAATTAATTAATCACCAAGCTATAGCTTTTTTAATTTGAAAATGATACGGCACGCAAAAGAAACGATACAATTCTTTTTTTAGCGATTTGATTTGATAGCAATTTGTCATGGTTAACTAGATAATTAATAAGACAGTAAAAAGAAATATTTTTTGCCATTTAAAATTAATAATTTATTATAATTAGTAACAATCGAATAAAAAATATTGTATAATACACGGGCAAAAAGTTGATTTTCGATTTCGTAAGTTTATTAACCTCGGGCCGGCCCCATCGGCAGGCTTCTAAAAACCTACTCAATCAAAAAACTTAACTTTTTGCCCTTGTATTATAAATAACTATTGCGTTTTCCTTAGTTTATGTTGCTTGTTATATGTTATATGTATATTTTCCAAAAAGAAAATCAAGAATGTATAAATTTAAAATAGTCCAGTTAATAGAATTTATTATTATTTAATACTCCAATATTTAGATTTAGTTTTAGATCCATAATTTTGGAATTTATTCATAGGTTATATCCCGAGACCTAATCATTTAACCGGATTAACTGCAGTGTTTTTGCTGTTTTTGTTAATTTTGCTTAGAAAATGTTTGAAACTAAATAATTCATTACAAAAAGTTTGAGCGCAGGTCGAGAGCTTTTTTATGAATTAGTAACCTATAAACATTCGCTTAAAAATAAAATTACCAAAAATACTGCTATTTGTAGTTTAGGTGGTTAAATAATTAGATGGAGGGGCATATTTTAAGATTATATCCTGAAAAAGATCATTTAAACCACCTAAATTACAAGCAGTTGTATTTTTGGTAATTTTAAGCTGTCGGAATAATAGTCACTTATCTAAATAGCGAGATGCTATTTAATCGCTCTTAAATAGCAAGTTGCTATTTAATCGCACTTAATCCTTCGTTAGGTGCGCTTGTTTTAGTTACGAAATTAGTCGCGTGGTCTACACTTGTAGACCATTTTATTTTTTGTTAAAAAAAAAACACATTTATATTTTTAAAAACCAAATATCTTATTTATTTGGTTGTATTTAAAAGTTATTTACATATTTTTTTCAAATTATTATGTTTTTAGTAAGTATTAAGGGTAAAAGAAAAATGATATACAATTCTAACATATATTTTAAAATAATAATTTGTAAAAAAAAATAAAAATAACTTAACAAACTTTCTGAAACTAAAACATTTGTTTTTTTAACATGTACGATTATAAAAAAATAAAAAACACCTAAATTAAAAGAAAAAAATATTATAAAATTTGACTCGAAATCATGCAATATTTTAGTAACTCATGCGCCTTGTACATGTGCTCTTTGCAATCGTAGTTATGATATTTTGAGCATTTTTTTTTCGACTTATTTTTCCTTCTTAGGCACATTTAGTGTCCAAAGTAATTTTTAGTTTTATAGAACAGAAAATTACCTTATTTATCAAAAACATTAGCTCTTTCATGCCCAAAAAGACTCGTGCCAGTGTCCTATAAACCGCTATTTTTTTTTTGGTGGTAAAGACATATTGTAACTTTAATTTATCTTTAAACTAATAAACTAACTTTGAAAGACAATATTCACAAAAAGAAACCATAAAAACTTACACAAAATAAAAAAATGCAAAAATAAAAAAGGTAACGTGGTTAGTCGCGCGGTCTACAATTGTAGACCAGGCAGGTGTCAATATGAATAAAAACAATATTATACCCATTCAAAGTGTGAATTATTACTGATCTAATAGGTTGATGCATAATGCACAGCTACTCGAGGGGGCGCAAGCGTAAACACTCGTGTAAAAAGTTACCCAGCTAAAAAAAAGCATGGTCTACGATCGTAGACCGCGCGCCTAACGAAGGGTTAAAAGGATTGGTCAATTATGACATTTTCTTGAATTTGATTGGTTTAAAAAATAAATAATCAATTTTAAATATTTACTTCCATATTTTCATTGAAAATTTAGTTTGTAGTCGTGTGTAACTTTTTTTCATATTTTTTTATTATGAATCACTTCGTAAATGGAAGTGCGTCAGTTCTGAGATACCCTGTATAAAAATAAAAATACTTACAGATTGAAAAATGTGAGTTTCCTTTCCCTTGAATCGGTAAAACCAAAATTTTTCCATTGATTTCATACTTTCCATCTAAATCTATCTTTGGTACTGTAGAACTCATTTTCATTTGTCGAATTTTCGGGTCATAACTAAAAAAAGCTTTGAAAATTAGTTTTGCATTGTAAAGCTAATACACTGTAAATATCTTTCCTGTGCGGATAACTGTAACAGAATTTAGTCAAAAAGTAAAATGAAAATTTTATATTAACTTTCGACTTTAAAATACAAAACTATTGTCCAACCTAATTTTAAAATATTATAGCAATTTGAAAATTTTACTTTAAAGTAAAACTTTGGTACTTCTTTGTCATCGTAAACGTAAATTAAAAAATAAAAATAAAATGACTATACTCGGTGTATTTGAAATAGGGTCCGAAATTTTAAAGGGTGATTCTAAATCAGAAAATATGACACAAAGTTCCTATAAACATATGTCTATGTAGGTGAGCTACGACCCTTAGAAAATGGCTAAAAAATCGGTTTTTATTTAATGACGCAGGAGCCCTTTAAGATATAGCAACGAGGTTTTGCACCTGAACTAATCTTCATAGGGCCCATCAGGCCCATCTTCATATGTTATTTTCATGTACTTATTATAACCAGGGGTGTGCGAAATGGAGGGGCCTTATTAGTTTTTGGTCTCAAACTTTTTTCTGTGTAACTTTTTTGTAAGTTATTTTTGGTTTATGATTTCTCAGATCAAAATACATAAAAAAGGTACTCTAATTGTAACACTGTAGGACTAACCGTTTTCGAGAAAAATTAATTTGAAGATGTTAAATTTTACGGTTCGTGGACGAAAAATATATACTCAGCAATACAGTCGATATTTCTGTGCATTTGCCGCGTTTATCCTAAGGAGGGCAGACCTTCCCCTAAGTCGTGCAAAAATGGTAGTATTTCTAAACTTGTATGATTCCAACTTTTGACTTTCGTTTTAAAATGCTTGTGTTTCTACACTTGTTATGTAATATACTAATTATCTTACCTGATAGATGTCAAATTTACATTTTCAAACCCTTTAACATTAGTATCTATCAACGTAATATTTAATGTATCGCTAGGAACTATCTCTGCCTTGGGAATAGTAAAATCACTCACTTTTAAAATATTATATTTTTTATCACCTAAAAATAATTAAAAGTATAATGTTATTATATGTGTATTATTATTATCTTAAATAAAAGTTAAAATTTTATCAAAAAATTGTACCTAATTATCTCGAAAAAATTTACATCGTAAGGACGTTACCTAGCAATATTTTACCTCGCATGGACATTACATCGCATGGTCAATACCTAGAAAAGGACATTACCTCTAAAGATTTTACCTCGAACGGTTTTTACCTTAAAAATTGTATTTTTTTAATTTTTTATCTGTTTCTTTCAGATTATTTTATATAATTGTTTATTGTAGTTTTTTGTTCATATATTATCATTTTTTAGTTATTTTTTTAGCTAATACGGGCAATTATATGCTTGTAGTTTTAGTACATTTCAAAACGAATTAGTTTACATATGTAACCCTGCACAGATAAAATGTAATTTCGTGGTTGATGGTGTTGTTTGGGATTAATTGACCAGGTATTTTCTGGCTAGGTAAGGTCTTTTTGAGGTAATTTCATAGCGGGGTATAACTTTTTGCCCGGCCGGTGCAACACGCTGGGACCTTATAACCTTTTTGTATAATTGGTAAAACTGTTTTAAAATTAACAATTTTTTAAAATTTTGTTAAAGATAAAATTTTATTAATTTAAACTAAAATCAATGAATATAAATTATTTTAAAGTAAACAAAAAAAACTTCTGGAAACTGTCAGTCATTGGTATCACTCTGTACTATGATTAGAAAATAAATTGATGGAATAATAAATTAATGTTTTTATAATTTTGTTTAAAATTAAAAATTTATATCCTTACGTAAATTTAAAGGTTTTACCTTTAAATTTACGATGATGACGTAATATCATAATATGAAGTTTTAAAATTACAATGCAATTTTAAAATTATGCTGTGAAATCCCTCAAAATTTTACAATTTTATTTTAAAATTCCTGTAATTTAACTGCAGAAAATATTTTTTACAGTACAGCGCTATAGCACTGATGAAAAGCATTTACCTTGCAAAAGATATGGGACGGCTTCTAAACCATGTTTGTAGGCACATTCGTCAAAGTTTTTCTTCACGGAGCATGGTTTTAAATATGATGCTAAAAATATTTTTATAAGAAATATACATAAAATAAACCGACAGTATGTAAAGTTTATGAGCGCGGACCCGTAGCGTTGAGCGCGTAATTTCCGTAAGTGCGTAATTGCACTGTTGCCGCCAAAGGCATATCGTCTCGTTATCGTCTCGTTATCGTTGAACAGAAAGATTGCGAGAGGTGGAAAAATATCGTATCGTTGTAACGATAACGAGAGGCCTCCAGCCCGTACCGAGACCAAAGAGAGAGCGACAACTATCGTACAGTTAAAGACAGTCGAATGTTGAAGCCACCTAAAATCAGATAAAAATATTTGACACAAACGTCATTATTTAATTTTTAAATTTAATGATTTTTAAAATGCAAATATATTCTTTAATAGGCATTATACATTAGCCCATTATAAAAGGCATTTATCTTTTAAAATTGTATCGCAGGCAGAAACTGCTTCAACATTATACCATTTTTATAGCAGATATAAAAATATGAACTCCTGACAGTTTGCACTAATGATTTTTAAAATGCAAATATATTCTTTAATAGGCATTATACATTAGCCCATTATAAAAGGCATTTATCTTTTAAAATTGTATCGCAGGCAGAAACTGCTTCAACATTATACCATTTTTATAGCAGATATAAAAATATGAACTCCTGACAGTTTGCACTAAGTACCTAATTAGGCTTATAGTAAGTACGGTAGTATCTGACTAATACGAGGGGTAATTTAAAAGAAGGCAAAAAGGCCAGAGTTGCTGTTAGTAGTATTTGAGTGCTAAAAATCAATGTTAATAGTCTTTATATATTTTGCTTTCCCATTTTTACTTTCTCATAAAGAAAATCATCTTATTTTTTTCTGAATGCCGAGAGGTAAAAGTGGAAAGCAAAATATATTAAGACTATTAAAATTGATTTTTAGCACTCAAATACTACTAACAGCAGCTCTGGCCTTTTTTCCTTCTTTTAAATTACCCCTAGTATTAGTGAGATAATACCGTACTTACTATAAAGTTAATTAGGTTCTTAGTGCAACTGCCAGGAGTTAATATTTTTATATCTGTTATAAAAATAGAATAATATTGAAGCAGTTTCTGCTTGCGATACGATTTAAAAAGATAAAAGCCTTTTATAATGGTCAAATTTATGCAGCAAAATATCACTTTACGAAGATATATGCATTTTAGTAATTTTTGATATATTTTTTTAAAATGTGACATTTGAGTCAAATTCATTTAACTAATATTAGATGGCTGAAATATTCAACTTTTACACTGGAAAGATAAGTATCGTTATCGCGAGAGGTAGGCGATAAAGAGAGGCCTCTCGTTATCGTTTGTGCGAGACGATAATTTATATTAAATTAATATTAACGATATTTTTCTTATGTATTTTTGGACTCTGAAAACGAATTTGACAATGAAAAGTCTTGCTGACCTCAAACTTTTTCAAGAAACTGCAAAAAGTATAGAAAAATCTGCGAAAACAATAACAAAATGTTTATATAAATAGTCTCACTTCAGGGAGTGTCATAGGTGGCAGACTAACATCCCTACTTCCTAACATCCATACTCCATAATATTTCTACTCTACAACAACTCTATTCCATAATAACCCTACTCCGACACATCCCTACTCCCCAGCAACCCTAATCGGCATTATATGCACTCGATTAGCCACTTGACAAATCTTAAAAAAATGTATATCATGGTAAATCATTGCCAAATATGTATTTGGTTTATTAATTACTTATTTATTAGTACACCTTATGAGAAAGCGGACACAGACTATTAAAATGAAACATTTGCGATTATTCCAGAATTTTACGTAGACCGGGACTTCTTAGGAAAAATATAAAATTATATGAAAGAAGAGAGTCCGTTGTTTTGCGAACCACTCATTAATTTTAAAGGTGACTAATTGAGGAGCGCTTATGTGCAGCTCTTTATGCCGCGTTTTTATAAACTGCGCATGCGCACGCGCATGCTCTGACCGTTTTTCAATATGTTATTTTAAATAAAAAACATTTTTTTACAAAAAAAAAAAACCAAACAGACGCCAAATCAATGTTAACGTAAACTAAGGCCCCTCATTAACAAAAAGTCCAAACCAAGAAAAAAACAAAACAAACTCCTGCACAGAAAGCTGCAATTAGGCCATATGTACTAATTGACTGTATATAGTGAGGAGTAGCTTTATTGGGAAATAGGGATATTATTTATTTATTTATTTTGTTTATTTATTGATATCCTTTTTACAAAAATTATGTACACTATAGTTAAACATGTTATATGGTAACTATAATACTCAACTGGATACTTATAATTAATATAATACTTTTTAACTCAAAATTAATGTTATTTTTAAATTTATTTAAAGTTTAATAAAATATATCACAATCATTGATTGTGTTTATTAAATTGGTCATTCCACATAAAGGAGAGTGCATTCCATAATTTCTTCGGTGAAATGGAACAAAAAATAAATTATTAAACCTTAGGTTTTCTAATGAAACACATGGAGTAGGGTAATTATTTTTTGTTCAATTTTACTTTTATATTTTAGAATTTTAAAATTAAAAGCATAAAATACACATTTTTTAATTCTTTTCTTCAATTCTTTTAGGCAGGTCGGAGGTTAGTTTCCTGAAACCTTCCAACTCCTCGATGGAGATTTATCTCAAAGGTAGAAAACCTGGCATCTCCTTTTTAATTCAATAAAAATCAAGCCCAAATTAACTTTATTTTATAGTTGATAGTTATTAAAGCGTCTAAAACACGCTAATAAAGAAAGGGATTTTTCATTTTGTCATATAATAATTATAGAAATAATTATAAGGTTTTTTTCGTCTCCTGTAAAGTTTGGTCAAATTGATTTAGCGGGTTAACACTCTGAGCCAAAGATATTCTTATCATACCTATTCGCGGATTTTTTTCCAGTTTTCTGAAAACGTTTGGGTGTAAGCGAGCTTCTTAGATTTTTTTTTTGCACTTTTTTGAAAAAGTTTTCATTGTAAAGTTCTTTTTCAGAGCACAAAAATACTTAAGAAAAATATAGTCTATAGTTTTTTTTGTGGGCCTGTGTTATTAAACATTTCACGCCTTATATTTGGCAGGAGAATATAGTAATTATAATTATTTGGACATTAAAATCAAGGTTTTGTTATATAAGATATAATTATATTCATAAGATAAGATAAATTTATTTTAAGAATCTCGAAAATTTTACATTCTATGTAGATCTTTCTTATAATAAACACATTATATAAAAAATATATAATTTTAAATTTATTAATATTTAATATTTAATTTAATATAATTTAAAAGTTAGGGCAATGTATGTAAATTTAAATTGTTGTCGATCTCACACTTCTTTACCTCAAAAAATCCATAAACTTACAACACTGCTCAATATTAATTGTATTTTCGGTATCAATTTAATAATTTGATATACTTTCTCGTTTTCAACATTTCTCCAAATACTTTTACTCATTTATATCCATATCCAAAGAGTTATAGTAAAAAACATTTAATAATGCAAGTTTTGACAACTAAATAACATTGGCACTAAAAAACACGTTGCCAGGGTACTTTAGCAACGAAGAACAATAAGCTGGTAAAATCTTTTTCCTACGAGCGTGCGGAAAGATCACTCTTTCCGCACGCATATGCGTGTGGATTTATTGGGAAGTGACAATCAGCTGATTTTACATATCTGCTGTCAGAAAATTTGTAAACGTCAAACACATAACCTCAAATTCACAAACTATTATTTAGATAATTTTTGCTTTTTTATGTTTAGGTGTTAGGTTGTCAGCAAAATAGTATACGCACCTCGACACAAACCATACCAGTCCACATCGAGTGCTTTTTCTACTCTGCTGCGCTTCGTAAAAAAAGCTCTCTCGTGCACTAAAAACTAGGTGCGTACTCGGTGCGTAATATGTATACTATTATTTTTACCATGCCTGTGATAAACTAGTAACCAGGCAAATTCTTAATTTATATTGGTTGTCAATTATATTCTCACACAATTAATGTCGAAATATTACATTACGCACCGAGTACGCGAACTTAATTTTTAGTGCACGAGAGTGCTTTATTTTAAGAGGCAGCATAAAAAAAAACGCAAAAATTAGTTTGTCAACATGAGGTTATGTCTTTGAGGTTTACTAATTTTCTAACAGCAGATATGTTAAATACACTGATCGTCACTTCCTAGCCTTTGTCATAGGCAACGGGTGGGAAATATGCACTAACTATTAACTAGTTTTGGACTTTATAAGCACTCTCGTGCACTGAAAACTAGATTTACATACTCGGTGCGTAATATTCTATTTCCTTGTGTAATCGTTGAATTTGAATCGGAATTTCTCACAGAACACTCGTAGAGGTTTATTTAATAAAAAGAGATAGGTAAAACTTTATTTTTATTTAAACAAATTAGTAATTTATTATAAACTATTTTTACTTTAATTTTTTACCGAATAACTTATCCATCTTTTAGGTCGTAAATTTTTAAGGAAAACGCAAAAAAACATGTCGTGCGAAGCTAGAAAAAAGATCGCTGGTGCGTCCCTGCGTTGCACTATGGAACGAACCGGGCCATAGGTTGGACATCGGGTAAAAAACAAAAATTCAAAAATAGGGGTTTAAATTTGGTTTTATTATATTTAATCATATTATACATTGAGTGCAGGCAAAATTTTTATGTATAATTAAGGTTAGCCAGAAAAATTAGAGCTTATATAGATGTCTAAATTATGCCTACGAAAATTTTTAGTCTTTTTTTTTTCTTATCATACTATATAATCTTTTCCTATTAATTGCGTAATAATAACAACATTAAAGTGTATTATATAAAAAAATAAAATATTATGTACATCTCCTATTTTTTGTTTTATCGAATTTTTTTTTAATTTTCCGACATTTAAATGTTTTTCGTTAAAGTCCCGCAAAGTCCCGCACATTTGTTATTACTACAATATAGTGGACTAAGTAAGGAAAGAAATGATGTAGAGATCAGACCCCAGAAGACCCCAGAACCCCTTTAATTTAAATTTTTGTGTTAAAAAACAACTAAAAAAAAATTACTTTTTACATAGACTTTTACAGATATTCTTTGTGGTGGATAAATTTATTGGGAAATTACGTTATTATACTATTCACAGCACGTAAGCGTCTGTTCATCCGCCCGTCTGTCCGTGCCATGTCACTTTTTTGTGGACAAGATAACTCAAGAACGAATAATCCGATCGACTCAAAATTTTCAGGAAAAATCAAGTTCTATCAGGGGATGATCCCTATTGTTTTTTTTAATAATCCCCCCGATTTTTTTTGAATTTTTTTTTCCGAGAAAATGTTTTTTTTGAAAAAATATTTTTTTTTTAAATTTTTTTTTTCGAAATTTTTCGACAATTTTTTCATACTCAATACTTGGCTAAATGTTTTACTTTTTCTCGAAAAAGCCAAATTTATTAGCTAAAATTATAATTTTACAAGTTACACACATTTTGCAGATTTTTTCCAAACCGTATTAAATACATAGCTAAATATCTTGTATGTACACTAAATGGTAATTAACCATATAAAAGAAAAATAAATTTAATTTTTTTTAAGTTTTCCAGATTTTCCAGATTTCCAGATTTCTTCCCAAAAACGAAACCTAGTTAAAATGCTTTGTCGTACCTAAAAATGGCTGCATACCAAATTTTATCAAAATCCCAGTTATCGTTTTCAAGAAAAGTATGATGTCCGGCTTACGGCCCGGTTCGTCCCATAGTGCGTTGAAGTCACTCGCGCTTGCTTTCAATTATTAAAGTACTCTTTTCCGTGTTCCCGCAGCACAGATACGCACCAGTGATTTTTTTCTAAAAAGTCCAAACGAGTGTCCTGTGAGAAATTCCGGTTAAAATTCATCGATTACACTAGGCAACAAATCTCAACTTTTTTTTTTGCCCCGATCGGAAAGTAAATTTTTCTTACTAATTCGAGGGCGTAGAAACCGAATCTGACCCTGGAAAAATTTCAGACCTAAAATTTTTGAGATATAAGTCCAGGAAATAATGACGTTTTTTTTTCAAAATCTTTAAAAAAAAGAGTAAGATTTTGAAAATTTTAGGGTATATTAAAAAAATACGAGGAACTCAAAAATATATATGCCAAGGACCTACTGAGTAAGTACTCGAAAAAAAAATAAAAAGCTCAAAATGAAAGTGCAGAGTTTAGTTAATTGATCTTTTGTGGCAAAACTATCAAATCTGTATAAAAATTTTATGGAACTTAATTTGTAGATTATAAAATTCTCTACAAAAATATTTATACAAATGTTTTTTTATTTTGCTTAGTTTGTTCGTAAAAAGTAAATAAATGAGAAAGAAACAAAATTAAAGTACACAGTGTAAACTTTTTTCCAAAGCCCAAAAAATATATTTTTCTTATCAATTTAAAGGCGCAGAATCCAAATTTGACCTTGAAAAAAATCCAGCACGTCTTATTTTTTAAATTTTAGTACAGGCAGTTATGCCAATGTAAAAACAATTTATAAAACAAAATATTGTGTATTTTTGTTTGTTTTTTTAATGGTTCTACATCATAAAAGTGTTACCATATTACGTAACATTTTTTTAGTTCATTTTTGACCCCCTAGTAATGATTTTTGTAAAATTTTAGCATGAGTACCTGGCGATAAGCTTGTCCCCTTATGCACCCTTCTCCTTACCCTCCACCACTACTTACTTTTTGTCACATTATCATTTTTTTTTTATTTTTTTTTTCATAATATCCCCATTTATTCTACCTATGAATTTAAAGTTTCCATGTTTTAAGTTGGGTATTTTTTAACTAATATTGAGTCGCCGAATCTAAATTTGTCCTCGGAATATTTTTATCTCCCATGATTTTAGAACAAAAGAGGGATAAAATAATGATTTTTTAACATTTTTATCTCATTTTTCTCAGAAAACTTAGGTAATAGAAATATTTTGAGGCCAGATTCGGTTTCAGCGAACCAAGATTAGTTAAAAAACATATGACTCCAATCAGGGCAAGAAACCGTGTTGCCTAGTGTTATTTATGAAAAAATGCAATTGTTTATCCGCGGTAGATATTGCAATATTATTGTTATGGGTGTAGCTCCGCTGAAAACGAATTAATTTTAAAAGTTACCGTTGGCAATATTTATTTTAACCCTACTTAAAATCTTGCAATGAAAAAAAAAATTAACCCTCTAAGTGTGAGAATTAACGTTGTTAAAAATTTCATATTTTTTTTTAATCCATGAAAATTTTGCAATGAAGAGTATGTCTAATTAATCCGATCGTGTTTTTTGCGAAGGACATTGCATGTTGCAATAACCATGTTTAAACAATTTCATAAGCGCCGTAAATTAACAAAGGGCCAGCCCAAAAACGGTTCGGATTTCAAAAAAAGTTACAAGTGTTTTTTGAGAAAAACCACATGTGTGCCGACTAATTGCAATATAAAAAATTAAGCTCGCATCGCACATATGGGGACTGTTCACCCAATGTTTATAACAACGCAAAAGCGTACACAAAAATTTAGACAAATGGAATTTTTCCTTAACTAAATCCTAATATTATTGTTATAGTTATTAAGAACCAAGCCACAGAACTTTAATATGCAGTTTGTTTTTTTAAGTTGTTGTGAAAATTGGCCATTGTTATTTATTTTAGAAAAGTTACACATAGTCATGGAGAGCCCCAAATAAGCTTCATGCTTGTGCTAGGGGCTCTCCATTAATTTTGACAAAACATAATTTAACAAGGACATTTTCGTAGTGGATCACAACAAATTTTCTATCAGGATTTCTGATCATATCTTCAAATATCTCTTCATATCAAATCATGCTCGTTTTCAAAAAAAACTAACATAATTACAATTTAGTTTAATTTTGTAAAAATTAAATATTTTAACTTATATGACGTGACATTGATAATATATTATTAAATTACACAGTCCCACAAAAAAAGTCCGGATTGTTAATGAATACTATGGTATTCCTATACATTTTTTCACGCTGAAACCTTATCTGATATTTAAAAAAAAAGTGGACCCTTTTAAGGGTTAAAAAAAATTAAGCTGGCAATATTTTGAGGGTCCACGATTTTTTTAAAAATCAGATTTGGTTTCAGAATCAAAAAATGCATATGAATACCATAGCCGGTATTAGACCTCCGGACTTTTTTGTGGTTATTACCATTATTCGGCGTAAACTCAGTTATGACTCATCAACCTTGAAAAGAAACACAGAAACATAGGCTTACGGAATAATTTTGCCCAATTATGAGGGAAATTTTTATAAATCGAAACATTTGACAACTAATTTGTTACCCACAACAATATTAACTATACATACGTATATATATATCGGTGTTTTTCAAGGAAAAAAACGACATTCGATTTTTATCTTTTAAGAATGCGAAAGTTTTTAATTTTTATTTATCGATAACTTTTTTCCCATCTTACTCGTTTAAAAGGAATCATTAAAAAAAATCAAGATAAAAAGGAATTAAAATGTAAATATTTAAAACCTCGCCTCAACGCTAGAGTCGACGTGGCGCCTATGCGAGTACTGGTTATTACTAACTAGGGTTATCGGGAGTAGGTAATGTTAGTCTGCCTTGAAAATGACATATTTAGAGAACTTAAATGAAAAAAAAATATATATATCTTACGTGGAGGTATACTTAAACAACTAATCAAAACACTAAGAAATATTGTAATCCTCAACATTCTGCACACAGTGAATTCTTCTTCTAAAAATCGGAAACTATATATACATACATATAAAAAATTTATTCATTACTTTTAATTTATTCAAATAGTTTTATAATCTGTTTTGTGGACTTGACTACCTTGCTAATGGATTTATTTAATCATCGTTTAATTATTAATTAGTCTTAATCTAATTAAAATACAATTTACAGGCCCGAATAAAAAACAACAATATTATTTAATTAGTAACTATGGCAGGCGCGTAGATATGGGGGGAGGGTAGGGGGGTATTTCCCCCCACCAAGAATCTTTATTTGTTATATTTTTTTTATTTTAAATAAGGAATTTAAAAATTAAAACAATCGCAGGTGTTTTTTTGCTTCTTGCAAGCAAAAAAACACGGCTCCCCCCATAGATAAAATTAAATCCTTGTTTTTGAGAAGATTCTTTCAAAGTTGGTTGAATTGATCCTTATAATAAAAGTTTTTTTTTAATTACTTTCAAAAACAATAGGAATATTCCCCTCGCAGAACTTATTTTTTCCTGAAATTTTTATGTCGATCGGATTATTCGTTCTTGAGTTATCGTGTTCACAAAAATCGTGACAGCGGACAGACAGATGGTCAGACGGACGGACATTAAAAAAAACTGCTTATTTTTTAATTAACCTTTATATCCAAGAATTTTTTGTCTAAAGTTTAAATGTATTTTAAAACAGGTCAATCATTAAATGAAATGAAATAATAAGTAGCCTTTATTTTAACATAAAAATTTATTTAAAAAAATATTTATATTTAAAATACTATATACCATAAAAAATAATAACTAAACTAAACTAATCAAGAATTAACTGGTCAATAGGCACACGTTTCATAAGCTGTGAAAGAATTAACTTAAAAACGCTTCCATATGCTGCTCCAATTCCAGGCCCCAGATCTTGAGTGACGCTTTGCCATTCTTCATTTATTAATTTATTGGTATTTTCAGCTAAAAGAAGTTGTTAGAGTATTAGGGCATAAAGAAAAAACAGTTTTTTTAAAGATTTAAGTCCCTCCTCATGTTGGATAGATGTGGACAAAATTTTAAGATAGTGCTGTTATTGGTTATTGGAAATAAAATAAAATAGAGTACCACGTTGCGTAGATTAGATCAGTGATGAAACTCGTGCCAGTTTTTAACCGACTTCCAAAAAGGAGGAGGTTATCTATTCGTAGTGTGACTTTGTTTTTTTTTATGTTTGTTCCCGCATAACTTTGGAACGAATGAACGGAATTTGATGAAACTTTTTGCAACTTAAAGAGGGCATTCATGAGTCCAGTCTTCAGGTCAATAAAAGAGGCTTTACCTGGAAATAACTCAGGGAGTTTTGATTTTCGGTTTATTGGGTAGGGTTAATGGCCGCAAATAAAAAAACAATTTTACTACCTTGAACTCGATTTGGAACTGTTATTTTTTTAACCGGTTTAAAACGGATTATTAAAATATCTCTTAAACGTTACACTATACGTTTTTAGATTTTTATTATTTTTTTTTTTCGAAAAACCAAAATTGTTCTTTATCATCGGTTAGTCATGCCTTAGAACATTTTGGGTGAAAATTAAAAAAATCTATTTTCTTTTTAATTTACCTAAACTTATTTTTTTTTAATAATTCACACATTAGTGCACCATTATCTCGAGTAAACCGATTTTCGATTGAATCACCAATGTATTAAGCATAAAAAAAACTTCCTAACCAAATCTAAAACCATACAGTGTAACGTTTAAGGAGGTGCCGTCAATTACCTATAAGTGGTACAAAAAAATACATGACACAAAAAATATTGGAGATCTGGTCCTCTTTATTTTCATATCAAACGTTTTTTGTCCTAGCATGCACCGATCTTGAGATATTTTAAAAAGTCCTTTTTTTGTGAAAAATACGTTAAAAAAATGACAGTTCCAAATCGAGTTCAATGTAGCAACATTGTTGATTTGCGGCCTTAAACCCTACCCAGTAAAACAAAAATCTAAACTCCCTGAATTATTTTTAGGGAAAAGCCTCTTTTATTAACTTGAAGACTATAACTGGAAATACGTCGGGTACTGCCCATGTGGTCCCGTTTCAATTAGATGCTCGGATAATGCCGGGTAATCCGGATAATTAAGATAAATCTAACCATTTTAACACAATTTCACTAAAAATGGCTTAATTTGGTTCTATTACCAACCAAATTTTTAGAGAAATATGGGATAACTCGGATAAGCCGGATAACTTGATTAAGGGGTAACTCAAATACTACGGCACACTAAAAATCTTTTAAATGCCCCTAAACTTTATTCTCTGGACCTGCAATATTAAAATACCAAGAGAAAATGAATAATTTTGTGATTTTACCAAAAGGCGTTATTTGATTATTACTTAACGCTTAAAGTTTAACAAGATTTTCTTTAGTATTTCGTTTCAAATAAGGTTGGTTGAACTCTTGGGCGCTGAAATAAAAATATTACTTTTAGTTTTTATCTTTAAGATAATGACGTCACAACGCACTAACAGGGCGTTGTAACGACAGCGGCTTGCAGAGATTGAAGGACAACTATAATTTAGCTAAGATGACGTTACAAATCTACAAGTTCTGTGCCTCTAAAAAGTAAAAAATAAGAAATACCTAAGTCGGTGCCAATTTCACAGAAAACAATAATAAACAAATAATTGTTAGTAATTAATCTAGGGAATGTTGAAATTGGCACCGACTTTTATTTTTTTATTTTGTTACTTTTTAGAGACATAGAAGTCGGTTAATTTTTTTTGCGAAAAGTTTTTATGATCAAACCTACACTGCGCGCTCCAAAATTTTATTTTATTCCAGCGAACCAATAGAATGGCCAACTTGCAATTTGAACCACACTTAAGCAAAAGAAGAACAAAGACTCAATTTTTTATTCATAAAAATTAAAGTGGACTTTTTGGTGTATAAGCGGCTAAAAATATTTAATTTTTGACCTGAATCCATATTTCTTAATATTTATTAAAACAAGAAACTCATTATCTAAAAAATTTTATCCAAATGACAAGATTATTTAAGCGGAGCACTGACAAGTGGTTTTGCCGTTATCTGAAAATTTCAAAACTGTATATCTCATGAGCTCAAAGACCACAACAGATAAATGTTTAACATTTATCCCTGAATCATAGTGTCTACGTGTAGGCAAAATTTACTCGAAATAAAGAATTGATGGGAATGATCGAGTTGGTCAGTCTTGGACACAGTGCTACCCTATTATTCATCAAAAAGTATTAAAATTAGTATGCATTGAAGTTTGACGTTGAATATCTTTTAAACGCTTAATTTAATCCACAAATCATAAGAGACCATTTTTGTAGAGCAGTGAATCTCCTACAAAACTATGAATTGCGCAATTCATAACAATTTTTTGTAAGAGAGTTATAAAATTCATAAGCAAAACAGAAATGTCTCTTAAAATAATAAAACTTTAACCTTTGTTATCTTTTAAACGGTAAGGTTTACGAACAAATTGTAAGAGACCTTTTTTGTAGAGCGTTCGATTTCCTACAAGAATATGAGGAGAGATACTTTTTAACGAACAGTTGTCAAAGAGATACAAATTTTTGTTTCTAATACTGAGGAAAAAATGAAAAATTGTAAAGCCGAGAACCTTTTTATCAAAATTAAGAGCTCATATTTGTTGAGAATTTTCTAGAGGTGTCTAGCAACCGATTTTTCAGAGTATAAAGTAAAAAAAAGTCGTTTTTTTTTACCCGTCCTATTGTTGATAGTAGACTACCCTAGTCGCAGCTTTTTTTTTTGGTATTATTAGAAAAAAATCAATTTTCATTAATACTATGGCAGTACCTTACTGAAGGTAAAGGCAGTCTAGTATCAACAACCAAAAAAAATTTGGGTGGTCATTTCAAAAAGCCTAAACTCTCACTGTGCGTCATCGAGAATTTATTGGCCGAAAACTACCCGTCGGCACGATCCGAAAATTTTGAAAATAGGGAATGGTCTCCAGGTAGTACTTTACATAATACGGTAAAAATTATTTGGTAGATCAGTTTGTTTATATTTATATTTAAACAAACAAAAAAGATAAATACCGCCATCGAGCATTTGTTGGTTGAAAACTGCCCCTTAGCACGATCCGAAAATTTTGAAAAAAATAGGGAATGGTCTCCTGGTAGTACTTTACATAACAGCGTAAAAATAATTTGGTAGATCAATTTGTTTATATTTTTGAACAAACAAAACAGAGAAATGCCGTCATCGAGCATTTGTTGTTTGAAAAATACCTCTCAGCACGATCCCAAAATTAAAAAAAAGGAGATTGGTCTCCCGGTAATACTTACATACGTATGTTATGTAAAGTACTACCGGGAGACCATTTTTAATTTTTTCACAAAATTCTGGGAACAGAAAAAGCTAAAAATCCCCCAAGAAGGAGCAGCTACGATTTAGTTAATTAGTGGTATGTAATGAGAGGGTAGTCCACTATCAACAACTAAAGGAAAATTTGTGTGGTCATTCCAAAAAACCTAAACATAACAGGGTCGCACTGTATAGAATTGCTTTAATTTGAATTTTTCATTTGTAATAATGAATTCGGTTTCAGTATTCTCAAAATATACCCAGCTTGATCTTTGTAAGGGACGGTTGTGACCGCTTCGGCGGATTTATTCCAGCATTAGCATGGCAATCATTGATATGCACAGGACTTGATTAATTTTATTTTTTATTTTATGTAATGTCGTGAAAGCGTTCGTTTAATTGTAAAGTTTTAAGTGAGTCGTGATTATTAAAATGTGATTTTAAATTTAAATTTAATGTATTTCGTTGTACACGTGGATATTTTTTTATGAATTTCAAAGATTTAATTTTTTTTATAAGTTGATGTCTGCGCAAACATCACTACAGAGTGAGACGGTTTTGCGTAGACCGAAAGTTATACTAGATCGAGCTGGCCAACTACCCAAAGGGAAAAGCCATAAGGGAATTGGATTGGATTGGATTATCAGGGGTAATATCATAAGTGATACTAGGTTAGGTATCGGTAGTTTTTTACATAAATTTTACGTATATTAATCCCAATAACGAATATGCAACGACTGCTTCAGCAGGAGTTGCATTTTCCAAAAATTGGGATTAATATGAGTAAAATTTGAAAAAAAAGCACAGGTACCTAACTTAGTATCACGAATTGATATTTAGGGAGAGAATATAATTTATGTTTAATACACATACCTCTTAATTATAACGTATTAATCCACAAATAAATTATATTTTATAAATTAAAAAGCAAACAATAAGCACGATTTTAGATTAGAGAAAAAAATGGTAAAAAAACCATCGTAGGGGTAAGGTATTTTCACTTAGTAGTACAGCATACTACTACATATATATATATATATATATATATATATATATATATATATATATATATATATATATATATATATATAAATTGTATTCTCATATTAAATACTTACACAGTTTTGCATCATTTTGGAACAAGTTTGTAAAATGGAAATAAACTTTTTCCTGTTTGAAGTCAGTTGAGTCATTTATAATTTTTGCATAATCTTTTCCGTTCCTTCTTTCTATATCATAATCAAAGTAATAACTATAATTTCCATTAACTAAAAAATATTCGGGGTTAGTATGTCTACGATTTCGTGAATTTTGATGCAAATGTTTGACATTACACATCTCTACAACATGAAAAACATTCCATGGTGCCTGGGTTCTGTTAACGGATTTTGAATCTACCTAATGCCTAACTACTAGTCTGATAAAAGTTTTCTACTACACACTGATTTTGAGATAATAATTCCAAATATTAATTAGAATTAGAATTAGAACACAATATGTTTAAAAATGGGTGTCCTATAGTTTTTGAGGTTGCTGATACTGAATCTTATGTTAATAACTCAAAATTCATAATAACGGTTTTGACGCCATATTGCATCAGTCAGTTTGAATTTTGAATTTTTAACACCGAATTTGGTTTCAGCGACATCAAAAATACTTGATCAGTAATTTTTGGTAAACAATATTGATATATTTAAATTTTAGAAGCCATATTTTATCCGCCATTGTGAATTTTGAATTTTTAATACATATTGTGTAACACAAACAGGGGTGCTTTGGGCCACAGTTAAACTGCCTCAAATTTTGATAATTTGTAACTTCGGGGGTAAAAATTAAATTAGCAAAATTAAAGCTAAATTAAATGACCAGTTTCGGAGAAAAATG
The DNA here is from genome assembly GCA_958510825.1 of Brachypterus glaber. Taxonomy (NCBI): domain Eukaryota; kingdom Metazoa; phylum Arthropoda; class Insecta; order Coleoptera; family Kateretidae; genus Brachypterus; species Brachypterus glaber. Next base: position 18,288,394 of record OY294048.1, on the reverse strand, counting down.
CTTTTAAAAATATAATTTTATGACATATTTCTTTGACCTATACTAATTATTTTTTATGATACTTTCATAAATATCACGCCATCGTTGTATGTCCCTCTATAATATGATGATATAAAATAGTTTTTTCACTACTAGGTTTAGAACATACCATTATTTATCATGTTTTCAGACTGTGAAATCAATTTTCTTCACCTACAGCAATAATATTTTTTTCTATCCTAGTAGGAGTATATAGGAAATATATTAAGATTTACTTACTTGCCGTTATATTGCCCACTCCAACGCTGTTAAAAGAAATAACTAATATTTTCCCTTGACCTTCATAAGATCCATATAAATTTGTTCTTTCCATAAAAAGAACAGCTTCTCCATGACGTTTTGATTTGTCAATTCTATAGAATAATAAAAATTATTAAAATAAGTTAGTTTTTGTACTATGGTAGAAAAACTAACTCTTGATAAAATGACCATTTTCTTTAGAATCAGGCCAATCTATTTTTACTCTCTCATAAAAGAAAGTATTATTATAAAAAACAAAATCATTTTTTTCTTCTGTCTCTATCCACGATAACTTAAGAAAGCTTTGAGGTAGAGACTTGAAATTTGGCATGCAGATGTATTTTTATATTATCTTGGAAATATTCGTATTTGAGCAAAAACGGCTGGGGTCGGGTTAAAAGGGGGGTTAACTTTTTCTTTTGGTCCTATTTTTTTATTATTTACAATAGAAATTACAAACCTCATAAAAGGTAAAATAAAATTCCATAAAATGAATTTTATTATCGTTTTTTTTTCACCTAAAAGATAAAATAAAATTACACAAAAAAAAATTATTATTATTTTTTTCATGACACCCCGCAGCCAAAATGTAGTAATTTTTTTCTGGACATAACTTTTAGTATTCACAATAGAAGAAAAATTTAAAAACTACCTAAAAGGTAAGATAACATTACATAAAATATTTTATCATTTTTTTCACGACCCCCACTCCCCAAAATATAATAAATTGTTTCTGGACATAACTTTTTTATAAGAAAGTATTCTCGCTCATTCGAGACTGCTGGTTTATAGTTTTGTTATTTAATAGAATCCGAGATATAACCCTTATAATTGTCTACAAAGGAAGAAGAACAAAAAAAAACTTTATAAGAGTAAAAATACTGCTGCCAACAAAATAATACTTTCCCCTATATACATGGGCTCATTAAAACAAAAAAAAAACATTAAAATCAAAAAGAAAAGAAAAATAAAAAATAAAAAAAATTTCAAAAAAGTAGTTTTTCAAAAATATTTTTTTTTTTCAAAAAAAAAGTTTCTTTTTACGTAAAACGAAAAATAAATTGAAAAAAATATGTTTTTGAAAATAATAGTTATTACCCCATTTTACCCTTTTACCTCAATCCGATTTTTAACAAAAACAATCCCAGCCTAGAACTTTGGATAATCATCATGTGGTCCAAATTTGAAGTCTTTTGCCCTAAGCGTTCTTGAGTTATAGTGGTAACAACTTTCCCAGACACAGACCGACAGACACATTTTTTTTTTTTGATAGAAATCATATTTTTTGGTTATAAAATGTTCAGAAACGTAAAAAAAAGTTGGCGAAATATGATATCAAAATATCATATTTCCCCAACTTTGAACACATTGACCGAAAATATGAAAACGCCATATGCACTGTGAAGAGTATACTGTGAAATGAGAGCATTACATATCTTTAAGGCTTGTTTTTATTTGTCGAAACTAATGAACTTGATTAGTTAAAGAAGAAAGTTTAACAGTGTTTCTTAATTCTTGGCCAGTTTTTAATCAATTTATTTAAAAAAAATAAAACTGCTCTATCTATTGTTAATTACACAGGCCCACAAAAAATTTCTGAGTCTTGGATTCCAATATGATATTCCTATGTATTTTTTTCCGCTGAAACTGAATCCGTCCG
>OY294048.1:18172348-18286255 GCA_958510825.1 Brachypterus glaber | reverse complement strand
TTGGATTTTCACAAATTAGTTCAGGGATATGAGCAAAAAAATACCCTTTTGGGGATTGTGGCTCATCCAGAGGTATGTCAAGTTTTTCAGGTAATACAGCCCAAACTACTAGAGCGATTTTTTCGATTTAGGCAGCAAAAGATTTATCTTGATTACTAGAGTGACATAGTTAATATAAATGTTAAGACACATATTTTCATACGCTCGTAGAAAAAATATTTTCACGAATATATTTGTAATCTGCGCATTAAAACCCAGTAAAATTTTATAATTTCAAAGTTACGATTTTATTTGTTTTATTTTAGAGGCAGAAAATATCAAAATACAAATTTGAAAAAAAAAAATAAGAATATGTTTAAGGTGATACAAAACGTTTTAGTATATCGTATCGAAAATTTAAATTAGGTAAATTTTGCTTTTTTTAAAATGGTCTAACTCAGGAAAAATGGTTCTCCGGGGCATAAGATATTGTTTTAGAGGTCTCAAAAAATATAGGGTATATTTTTGAGTTAAACTATACATAATATAACCTAGGCGCGCCGATTATCACTTTCGCGGGGGGGCGGGGTCGCGTATTCCTAGTATGAAGTACGATAAGAAAAAGTTACAACCATAAAGAATAATAATAATAATAATAATAATAATAATAATAATATATTGATTCTAATCTTGCTTTTAAGAACACAGTGAAAAAACTCAAAATTATAAAGCCAACGTTTCGTCCCATATTGTTGGGGCTTCTTCAGGGCAAATTTATTAAAACAATATAATAATTAAATTAAACTAGTGTAAATGGTAAAAATATTAATAAATTAAATTTACATTAAAAAATTTAAAAAAAATTATGGCAGAATGTCAGTGTCAATCAAAAATGACAAAATTAAACTTTGAAAACTGTCACCCTTCACATAAATTTGACAAACTAGACATATAATTATTTAAAGTTAACATAAATGTCATATAACTGACACTAACCAACAAACCAACAAAACAAATGTTAATGAAAAACTATGTGCCAAATTAATTAAAGAAAGTTTTGAAACCATAGGTCTTGCACTGCTAAAATTAATTAACACTTCTTTGTCTACAGGGGTTTTTCCAAAATCATTAAAAACAAGTACCATTATTCCAATTCCTAAGATATCTAACACAAATCAATCTGAAAACTTTAGGCCGATTAACACACTTCCTTGTATTGAAAAATTTTTAGAAATAGCTGTATACAACCAGTTGAGTGAATATTTTAAAACAAATAATTTATTGATTGAAAATCAGTCCGGATTTCGTGAAAATCACTCCTGTGAATCTGCGTTACAATTTATTTTATCAAACTGGATAGACAAGTTAGATAACAAAAAGTTTATAATAGCTGTTTTTCTTGATTTTAAACGTGCGTTTGAAACTATTGATAGGAAAATACTAATTAAAAAGTTAAAATTATATGGTATTGAAGGTACTGTTCTTAAATGATTTATTGATTTTTTATCTGTTAGATATCAGGTCACAAAAATTAATAATATTTTTTTAAGCGCACAATTAGTAAATCATGGAGTACCACAGGAAAGTGTGTTAGGACCCCTACTATTTTTGATTTATGTGAATGACATGGCCCTTGCAACAGATATTGAAGTGTTAAAGTTATTTGCAGATGATACACTTGCAGCTGAAAGTGATTTGGATCTTGAAACTGCAATAGTGAAAATGAACCAAGAACTGAAAAAAATTTCAGAGTACCTTGCAAAAAATAAACTGAAACTTAATGTTCAAAAATCTAAAGCAATGGTAATTTCAACCAGATACAAATTAAATTTAATTAATTTTAATAATGTCAATTTATATATGGAAAATACCCGAATTGAAATAGTACCCGAAATTAAGTATTTAGGATTTATTGTTGATAATCAACTTACTTTTAAAAATCATTTTGTTTATATAAAAAATAAGATTTCAAAAAAATTGTATTTCTTTTCACGTATTTCAGCTCATTTATCTTTAGCAACTAAGGTAACAGTTTATAAAACTATAATACAGCCGCACTTTGATTACTGTGGATCAATTTTATATCTTTTAGACAATAATTCCAAAGATGTCTTGCAAAAGCTTCAAAATCGTGGAATGAGGATTATTTTACGATGTAGTAGGCTAACTTCTATGAATTTAATGCTCGGTACTCTGAAATGGATGTCAGTAATACAGCGACTGAATTTTTTGACTATGTGTTTTGTTTATAAGATTAAATATAATCAAATGCCTGTATATTTTAAGATTTTTTTTAACTATGGTAGAGATGTTCATAGTCCAAACGAAACTAGGAACAGAAATAATTTTTATATTAATAGAGTAAATACCACAAGGGGAATAAATTCTTTATTTCACAAAGACTTTAATGCATTTAACAATTTACCAATTGTTATTAAGGATAGTCCGTCATTAAGAATTTTTAAAAATCGTCTTTCTGAACACATTTTGTTGTAACTGTGTTTTGCTTTACTTTGCTTTAATATAATCTAATTATACTAAGGTCTCTCATTACTTCTCATTATTATTTATTTATTTTTTTTTCCACCATCTCTCTTTTATATTTTTGTTTTTTTTTATATCTTTATATATTCTATTATTTTTATTTTGTTTTAATATTTAATGTTTATTATTATAACATATTTATATTTGTTTATAAAGAACATTGTATAATTACTTTTGTGTATATTAGGCAAGTCCTATTTAATAAATTTCATTTCATTTCATTTCATTTCATTTCATTTCATTTCATTTCATTTCATTTCATTTCATTTCATTTCATTTCATTTCATTTCATTTCATTTCATTTCATTTCATTTCATTTCATTTCATTTCATTTCATTTCATTTCATTTTATTTCATTTCATTTCATTTCATTTCATTTCATTTCATTTCATTTCATTTCACTAACATGATGTTAATGTCACAATATTAAATTATATATGTTTATGGTGTTTATAAAAAAAATTGAATTTTTGATTTATATTGACCTTCTGTCATAATTTTGTTTAAATTTTTTAATGTGAATTTAATTTATTAATATTTTTACCATTTCCACTAGTTTTTATATTTAATTATTATATTGTTTTAATAAATTTGCCCTGAAGAAGCCCCAACAATAAGGGGCGAAACTTTGGCTTTATAATTTTGAGTTTTTTCACTGTGTTCTTAAAACCAACATTATAATCAATATATAATACATAAAGAACAAGAAAAATAATTTAAAGAATAATAATTATTATAATTTAAAGGTATACGAACCATTTATAAGACTTTTTAATACTTTATTACTGCTATCCAGTAAACACTGTGTATCAGTTTGGTGACATGGAACGAGGTAGCTTGCTGAAAAAAAAAAGAAATAAAATAAGTAATACATTTTATACTACAGGAGAAAAAAAATTTATGTAAACGTCAAAGTTTTTTTGCCAAGAAAGTGTTTATACAGAGCGTGTCAAAAGTCTGCCCCCCTTTAACTTGAATGGTTTAAGATATCAACTTGGAATTTTAAATTTTCTATACCTAAATAACATACACAAATAAATTTTTGGTATATATTTAATATGCTTAGAGGGCACAATGGAGACAGGTGGGCTAGGTAGAACATATTTTGAAATGGAAAAGGGGATCGTGTGATATCTCTTTAAAGATAATAAAATTCTGCATTCGATCGTGTACTGTATATTTTTATGTTTTTAACATTTTTTAAGGTTTTCATTTTAATTTTTTTTGTTGCTAAAAAAATCGATTTTTGAGATTTTTTTTGTAAATAAACCATTATTCAAAAATAGTTTGATTTATTTAAAAAAAATTGACGAAAACTTTCATTTTATCCACCATAAATTACCGGGAAAAAATAAAATAAATATATGTGGGCAAATTTTATAAGCTTTAAACTAATATATCACATGACCTTCCTTTCCCGGAGGTGCACCTAGATGAAAGAAACATTTTTTTTTAAACCTAACACTACACTAATGTATAAAATTGTGAATACATAATTAAATTGTTTGGCGGCCATGACCCTGGACAAACTTGACCATGGCCATCATATCAATATGTTAGTTTATAAACCAATAAATAAATTTAATTATTGTTTTTTAGCATTCAGTTTTTGTACTGGAAATATACCTAGGTTATACAGAGTATCCTGCTAGCAAAGAACTTCCAGAAACGCCGCGACATCCCGCACTATGTCGTAAAAGGGCTGAAAAAGCGGACAATTTTTTTTTTATCTAAAATTATAAGTAGCTTTCGAGTCTCTGGTCTTAAAGACTCCATAATGTGCCTATAAGACTTTTATAATATAAGTATAAGCTTCCATAATGTATGACCCCCTTTACCGAATTTACCCCCAAATGATGGCTGTCTTTTGCACTATTTTTGTTGACGTATTACGTCATTAACCCCGCATCAGTTTTGTGGGACATACTACAACCCAGATAAAATCAATAAAATAAAATCAATAAAATCAAAATTAGCTAAGTATGAGAGCTCTCGCTCCCAGTAGCTGAAGATCAGAGACTTTGCAATGCGGTCAAGTTGCATCCTGCTCTCTATTTAGCGTAAGTCATTTGTCATTTGTCCTAGGACAAAGCTTTTTTAGTAAAATGTCTTATGAGGAAAAACAGAAACGACTCCAAGGGCTTTGGGATGATTTTTGAGAGCTTTCTAAGTCATCATCTTGCATGGAACACGTAATTTTACATGCATAAATTGTATCATGTTCAAAACCAAATAACTTTTTAATATTGTGTGGAACCGAGTTAAAAAAATATTGATGGGCGCCATGGTTCACCTAGGGGATCTTGGGTAGTTTAGTAAAACCAATGGATTAACCGAGATATTTTTATTGAACACAGTCAGTTGTAAGTATGAAAACTCTGGGGAAGAATGACCATCCGTACTTCTATGAAGTATGTAAAAACTAAAAGAAATAAGAAACCAATGACTTGGTGTCCAAACCAATAAATAAATTTAATTATTATTTTTTAGCATTCAGTTTTTGTACTGGAAATATACCTAGGTTATACAGAGTATTCTGCTAGCAAAGAACTTCCAGAAACGCCGCGCCACCCCGCACTATGTCGTAAAAGGGCTGAAAAAGCGGACAACTCTTTTTCTTTTTTTTTATCTAAAATTATAAGTTGCTTTCGAGTCGCTGGTCTTAAAGACTCCATAATGTGCCTATAAGACTTTTATAATATAAGTATAAGACTTCCATAATGTAAGACTCCCCTTTACCGAATTTACCCCCAAATGATGGCTATTTTTTTGCACTATTTTTGTTGAAGTATTACGTCATTAACCCCGCATCAGTTTTGTGGGACATACTCCAGATAACATCAATAAAATAAAATCAATTAAATCAAAATTAGCGAAGTATGCGAGCTCTCGCTCCCAGTAGCTAAAGATCAGATACTTTGCAATGCAGTCAATTTGCATCCTGCTCTCTATTTGTCCTAAGACAAAGCTTTTTTAGTAAAATGTCTTATGAGGAAAAACAGAAACGACTCCAAGGGCTTTGGGATGATCTTTGAGAGCTTTTTAAGTCATCATCTTGCATGGAACACGTAATTTTACATGCATAAATTGTATCAATTTCAAAACCAAATAACTTTTTTAATATTGTGTGGAACCGAGTTAAAAAAATATTGATGGGCGCCATGGTTCACCTCGGGGATCGTGGGCAGTCCAGTAAAACCAATGGATTAACCGAGATATTTTTATTGAACACAGTCAGTTGTAAGTATGAAAACTCTGGGGAAGAATGACCATCCGTACTTCTATGAAGTATGTAAAAACTAAAAGAAATAAGAAACCAATGACTTGGTGTCCAAACCAATAAATAAATTTAATTATTCTTTTTTAGCATTCAGTTTTTGTACTGGAAATATACCTAGGTTATACAGAGTATCCTGCTAGCAAACTACTTCCAGAAACGCCGCGCCACCCAGCACTATGTCGTAAAAGGGCTGAAAAAGCGGACAACTCTTTTTCTTTTTTTTTATCTAAAATTATAAGTTGCTTTCGAGTCCCTGGTCTTAAAGACTCTATAATGTGCCTATAAGACTTTTATAATATAAGTATAAGCCTTCCATAATGTAAGACTCCCCTTTACCGAATTTACCCCCAAATGATGGCTGTCTTTTGCACTATTTTTGTTCACGTATTACGTCATTAACCCCGCATCAGTTTTGTGGGACATAATCCAACCAAGATAACATCAATAAAATAAAATCAATAAAATCAAAATTAGCTAAGTATGAGAGCTCTCGCTCCAAGTAGCTGAAGATCAGAGACTGCAATGCGGTCAAGTTGCATCCTGCTCACTATTTAGCGTAAGTCATTTGTCATTTGTACTAGGACAAAGCTTTTTTAGTAAAATGTCTTATGAGGAAAAACAGAAACGACTCCAAGGGCTTTGGGATGATTTTTGAGAGCTTTCTAAGTCATCATCTTGCATGGAAAACGTAATTTTACATGCATAAATTGTATCATGTTCAAAACCAAATAACTTTTTTAATATTGTGTTGAACCGAGTTAAAAAATATTGATGGGCGCCATGGTTCACCTCGCGGATCGTGGGTAGTTCAGTAAAACCAATGGATTAACCGAGATATTTTTATTGAACACAGTCAGTTGTAAGTATGAAAACTCTGGGGAAGAATGACCATCCGTACTTCTATGAAGTATGTAAAAACTAAAAGAAATAAGAAACCAATGACTTGGTGCAAAATATTAAATAAGATTAACTTACCTAAACACCAGGATATTATTTAGGTAATAATAAATAATATATCCCAGAGGATATGTAGAATAAACACAGATCACCAAAGCTGAACGGTTTTAGTGTAGGATAAGAACAAGATGGTGTTCAGGAAGTTGAAAAATGTAGGTTAAGTATCTAATCTTATAATGGTGTAAACTAAATATCCCTAAATATAGGTGAAGGTCATTCTTCGGTGGAGTTTTTGACAGGTGTTGAAATTTAAACAAAAGAGATTCACTACTATATCAGGTAAAACTAACTAGGTTTGGTTGTGGTTACTTGTTACCACAATATGTCGTTAGAGAACTAACCATTGCTCTACAAATGCTCACTTATTTAAAATCAACATTAAGGAACACCCGTGGTGTGAATGCGGTAATGTTCAAGATGTTAAGCACATCCTGTTTGAATGTCCGAGATACTCCCAACATTCCTCAGTCCTATATGAGTCCCTAGCGAAGATCTGCCCAACCCCTATCAGCCTAAATACCCTGCTTGCTGATCCCAACAAAGCCATAGCAGTTGTAATAACCAGATGCTTGCAAAACATAGACCATAAAATGTAGAAAAGTAGAAGAAGAAGCAGAAGAAGAAGAAGAAGAAGAAGAAGAAGAAGAAGAAGAAGAAGAAGAAAAAGAAGAAGAAGAAGAAGGGAGCTATCAAAATTCAGACGCCTACGGGACCTGGCCGGAGAGCCTAGAGCAAAGGCCATTAAACCCGAATTGGAATTGGAATATTAGGTAAAAATTATTACGGTTTTTTTTATTTTATGTATCTACTATTTAATTTATGAGAAAATGGGCATTAGATTTCTTTTGTGTTGTGATTTTTTTTGTTTTAGTCTAATTATGACTGTGTTTTTTATTTTTTGAATTTTACATTATTTTCGTTATCTGTTTTTTTTTTTTCAATAAAGTTTATGATAAAAATGTTATTGTTCTATAGAAGGTATACATAACTAAAGTATATCAAACTGGCAAAGAGCAATTTTTTTTTTCTAAATGTACCTAGGACTTTTCTTATTGGGTTATGTCATTCCCCACAACACTTACCGTGTGATTTTTTTCCACCACACTGACCGGGGTTCAATGGAGCTCTTTACAACTAGAATTATGAAACAAAAGACGTCTAGCCTATCTCTATCTCATTTTTGCTACACTTTCCAGCCAACCAAATAAATACTGTATTTGTTTTTCATACAACAAATACAGTATTTATTTGGTTGGCCGGAAAGTGTAGCACTGAGCGGCACGAAAGAACATAGCTAATGTAAATCTGTAGAATAAGATAATTCTACTAAAATTTAGATGGCGCCAGTAAATAAAATAATATAGTTACACTTTTGGCCCGGCCAAGTAAATATTGTATTTGTACAACAAAGAACAAATACAGAATTTGTTTGGTTGGGTGTAAGTGGGAGTGTATGTATGTCTTCTATCCTTTTTGGGTAGAACTTTAGTCCCTGTCTAATCTAACGGGAGAAATCGCCATTAAAAATAAAAAAAAAACAGGAATTTCTTTTAATTTAATTAATACTACCTATATAGGGGAAGTTGGCTATGAGTGGGACATATTATTGAATGGGACAGTGCCTGCTTCGTAATGTTTGGTTAACCAAGCTTAAATCTCCCCAAAATTTAGGTAGGTTTTTAAAAAATTTAATAAGTCGAGTTTACCAAATCAAAAGTATATTTTTTAATAATTTTGAAAGATATTTTATTAACGAAATTCAAAACGAAACTGTTTGACTTTAAAATGTAATAGTCTAGAACAACACGAAACATACACCAAATAATCGAATATTAGACAAAGGTAAATATTTTTAGCCTAATTCTTTTAATAATTAGGTAATAATGATAGTATTTTTGAATGGGACAAATTTCGCTTCCTTGAATGGGAAAACTATTTCATTGCATTCTTCATTCTATCCATCACTTTTAGATAAGAAATTACACTAAAAGGACAAAAAGTGTCTAGGGTACTACCCATATAACAATTTGAAACAGTTAGAACCTTGCTCAAATCCGAACCTACCATGTCTGTCATCGAAACGATTGTTACAATGTTTCCATAGTAACGGAGCCTCGCTCAAAGTTAAACCAGGTTTTGATATTGATTTGAAAAAACATGAATCATAGTTTGGTAAAATTATTTAAAGTAAATTCTATATAAAAAAAGAATTTAACACTTTAACCGCTATTTTTTGTTACGAAATAACATCATAGGTTTATTATTATTAGTGAAATAACTATATAACACTATAGTGATAATAACACTAGGCAACAAATCGCAACTTTTTTTTTTGCCCCAATCGGAAAGTAAATTTTTCTTACTAATTCGAGGGCATAGAATCTGAATCTGATCTTAGAAAAATTCCAGCACCTAAAATTTTTGAGATATAAGTTCAGGTAATAATGACGTTTTTTTTCAAAATCTTTAAAAAAAAGAGTAGAATTTTGAAAATTTTAGTGTATATTAAAAAAAATACGAGGAATTCAAAAATCTATATGTCAAGAACCTACTGTCAGAGTAAGTACGCAAAAAAAAATAAAAAGGTTAAAATGAAAGTGCAGAGTTTACTTAATTGCTCGTTTGTGGCAAAACTATCAAATTTTTTTAAAAACTTTATAGAACTTAATTTGTAGATTATAAAATTCTCTACCAAAATATTTATACAAATATTTTTTAATTTTGCTTAGTTTGTTCCTAAAAAGTAAATAAATGAAAAAGATATAAAATTAAAGTACACAGTGTAAACTTTTTTCCCGAGCCCAAAAAATATATTTTTCTTATCAATTTAAAGGCGCAGAATCCAAATTTGACCTTATGAAAGTTCAGCACGTCTTATTTTTTAAATTTTAGTACATGCAATTATGCCAGTTTAAAAATAATTTATAAAACAAAATATTGTGTATTTTTTTTTGTTTTTTTTAATGGTTCTACATCATAAAAATGTTACTTTATTACATAAGAACCATAATAGGTAACATTTTTTAGTTCATTTTTGACCCCCTAGTAATGATTTTTCACAATTTTTAGCATGAGTACGTGGAGATAAGCTTGTCCCCTTATGCACCCTTCTTCTTACCCTCCACCCCTACTTAGTTTTGTCACATTATCCATTTTTTTATATTTTTTTTTTCATAATATCCCTATTTATTCTACCTATGAATTTAAAGTTTCTATGTTTTAAGTTGGGTATTTTTTAACTAATATTGAGTCGCCGAATCCCAATTTGTCCTTGGAATATTTTTCTCCCATGATATTAGAACAAAAGAGGGATAAAATAATGATTTTTTAACATTTTTATCTTATTTTTCTCAGAAAACTTAGGTAATAGAAATATTCTGAGGCCAGATTCGGTTTCGGCGACCCAAAATTAGTTAAAAAACATATGACTCCAATCGGGGCAAGAAACCGTGTTGCCTAGTGTAATAGTTATTTTCATGACTTGTTATCTTTAATTTGATATTTTGTCCCATTTAAAAATAGCGTGTTCTTGAATGGGGCAAGTTATTATTTTTTTTTAAATGCTTGTATTTAGTTTTATTTTAGTGTTTTTTTTATTTCCAAATGTGACAATTAAAACAATATGTATAAAAGAATAAAAATAAAATTTTGGCAGCCATTTAAAAAAAGTATCCCATTCATGGTAAGATCACCCTACCCATATATATTTTTTTAAATATTGTGCTTTATGTCTCTAGAGGCAAAAGGTGGTACTATTGACCTATTTTACTATAATTCTAAATAGTACACACAGTAAGGAATAATTTGTTTACGTCTGGAAAATTATGTAGTCGATAAGACTGTTGACTGATGTACAATTTTAAATAATATTAACTTGTAACTTGTAACTGGGAAGTTAAAAAAAATGCTCAGATAGGACGATTTTTATTTTTAATTTTGCAAACTTTGGTTTAAACCAAATGTTATCCCAATTTTCACCCCCCAATCAATTTTTTTTTCAAAACAGCCACCCATTTTTAATAAGCTCTTTGTCAAGTAAGCCTTAGAAAGGCGTAGGTTCCTATTTGAAAAAAAAAACTTGTGATGAGGGTACAAGGGGGTGAAAATTTTGGTAACTTTTTTAAAACCAAAATTTACAAAATTAAAATCGACCTGTCCAAGTGTTTTTTTAAAAGACTTATAACTGAAAATCTAATCGGGTAATTACAGATTTAATGTACGCACTGTTTGAGACGTAAGGATGATTTTGAAAAAAAAATAAAAAAAATATATATTTAGAACTTTTTCTTATTGAGCACAAACCCTATATTAGGATGCTTTTTAAAATGCGAAAATTCAAAATGTTAATGGACTATAAAAAATGCCAAATTTTGCCAAAATTGAACCATTCCTAGAAATCGCTACTAGCAAAAAAGCATTTTTTAATATTTTTTTTTGTCATAATATGACACCGTTATTAAAAACAAAACAGTAATAAATAGGTTATTAAGCACAAAACAAACTTGTGTTTTTTGTTATTCATTTTAACATTATAAGAAAATTACATTGCCAACTTTCAAGGTGCTAATTTGGCCTAGGCTGAGCCATAGAGTATCTTTCGAGCTCGAATTAAAAAAATTTATTTTTTTTATTAGGTTTGGACTTTCTTTATCTGTTATACTCTTGGAGGTAGCAAGTTTTGACATTTTGTAAAGATCGTCAAAAACACTTGTGAGTATTCTATTTAAATAACAGAACCTACAAAAATAATAAAAATTAAATATTTTGTCCTGATCATATTTTTGAAAAAGTCCAAACAAATTGTTTGTTTTTAAATAAATCTTTATGCTAGTTAATGGCTTTTTTAAGTTCAAAAACATGTTATCTCCAAAATTAATTTTTTTAAGTTGCACCAAAACGGCTACTTTAATTTTCATGAAAAAAAAAATATATATGTAAGTGATTGCTGTACTTTTGACTACAGCTTTGTTCGGGATACGCTAGAATCAGTTCTGGACTACTGTTTATTGGTTATTTAAAGTCACATGGTAATAAGGATTAAACCTCCATTGGTCAGAACCAGTTCTGAACAGTTCTGAACTCGAATCTCGAAAAAGCCTTACGTGTAATTAAAATTTCAAAATTGTCGTTTTATTTGTTTGTCTGGAATTATTTAAAATACAGGAACGCGCAGATTAGATTTAAGTAGTGGTGAGCCCCTCGTAAGTTTTGACCGAATCTAAGATGCGCGCTTCTGCATTTTTAACCGACATCCAAAAAAGGAGGAGTTTACCAATTCGACTTGTGACTTGGTTTTTTTTTTATGTTTGGTCCCGCATAACTTTGGAACGGATGAACGGAATTTGATGAAACCTTTTGCTACTTAAATAGGACATTCATTAGGTAGTTTCGTTTTATTTGACGCTCGGATAATGCCGGGTAAGCCGGAATTAAGATAAATCTAATCGTTTGAACGCAATTTCACTTAAAACTGGCTTAATTTGGTTCTAATACCAACCGAATTTTTAGAAAATGATCGGACAACCCAGATAAGTCGGATAACTTGATTAAGGGGTCACTCAAATATCACGGCAGGCTAAAAATCTTTTAAATGCGGCTAAACTTGATTCTGTGGACCTGCAATATTAAAATGCCAATAGAAAATTATAAAATTTGTGATTATACCATAAGGCGTTATTTGATTATTACTTAAAGCTTAAAGTTTTACAAAGATTTTATTTAGTATTTCGTTTAAAATAAGGTTGGTTGGACTCTTGGTCGCTGAAATAAAAATACTACTAAATTTATTTTTTAGAAATTTATCTTTAAGATGATAACGCCACAACGCACTAATAGAGCGTCAGAGATAACATATAAAGGTTTAAAACTTATTCCTGGATCATACAGATACAGTATCTATGTGTAGGCAAAATATTACTCAAAAATAAAGAGTTGAGGGAAATAACTGAGTTGATCAGTCTTGGAATTGGTGTATTTAGAATTTTTTTTGCAATACTAACGATATTTAGGATAAAAAATAATAACTTACGCGTATTTGTATAAACAAAACTAACTAAACAGGAAAATAAAGATATTTTAAGTATCATTTTTACCAAGTGCTGATTTAGATAATACTAAGACAATAATAACAAAAATTCCGGAACAGCTCTTATTTATGTAAGCAAACTGTAAATTTTATGCGAATTTTTTTCAAAGTGAATTTTTTAATAAGAACCAGTTTTTGTTTGTTTGTCAATATACATGGTTATTCTTTTATTTACTTACAAGCCGTGAAACCCGTTCTTCGCACGGATTACTTAAAAACTAAAATCTCTTAACTAACCTTGTATAATAATTTACCAGCAATCAAGGGGGTACGAAAGACTTTTTTTTTATTTTACTTTTATACTTTAGATTTCTAAAATAAAATGTGTTGAAATACACATTTTTTATTTTTTTTTTTAGGTTGTTTTGGGGAGGTACACTATGGGGCCAAATCCCCAAAACTTGGGCAAAATTCCAAAAAATTATATCCAGGGATTTTCGAGGGAGCTGATTGCGAATTTTGGGTGAAATTTATTTTCATAAAATGGCGGACCAATATGGCTGACCTTTTTATCTAAATATTGGTATAATTTAAAGAAAATTTGTATAAGGGGGGTTTTGGGGACGCCGATTAGGAATCTTTGTTTAAATATTATTTTATCAACGCCCAGCCTAAACCCCTTGACCTGTAAACTTGAAATTTGGATAGTTTGTTCCTTTTATGATGCTAGCACCCATAAAGAAGCGATATTTCGTAATTCAACCCTTAAGGAGATGTAACGGGGGTTGAAAGGTTTTTAAATTTAGCAAAAATGTTCTTTATCGAAATTGACAAGATACGTGTTTCAGAATTTTTCGATATTTGCCCCTAAGGGGGTGAAACGGGGGTTGAAAGGTTTTTTAAAAATTGTCCGTATCTCAGAGACCTCTTAATCTAGATTCTTCAAATTTTACAAAAATGTTCTTTATCAAAATCGAAAAGTCACGGGTTTCAGGATTTTTCGATATTCGACCCCTAAGAGGGTGAAACGGGGGTTGAAAGGTTTTTAAAAGTTTGTGTATCTCAGAGACCTAGAATCTTCATATTTGGAAAAAATATTCTTTATCGAAATCGAAAAGATACTTGTTTTAGGATTTTAAAGGGGGTTAAAATGTTTTTTAAAAGTGTCCTTATCTCAGAGACCTCTTAATGTAGAGTCTTTATTTTTGGCGAAAATGTTCTTTATACGTGTTTTAGGACTTTTCGATATTCGACCCCTAAGAGGGTAAAACGGAGGTTGAAAGGTTTTTTAAAAAGTGTGTGTATCTCAGAGATCTCTTAATCTAGAATCATCACATTTGGCAAAAATTTTCTTTATCGGAATCGAAAAGATACGGGTTTCAGGATTTTTGGATATTTGACCCCTAAGGGAGTGAAACGGGGGTTAAAAGGTTTTTTAAAAAGTGTGCGTATCACAGAGACCTCTTAATGTCCGGTTACTTGGTTGTTAATTTCTGGTTTTGTTTTGTTTGGTATTGGTTTTGTATATACCGGGTGTTTTTTTTTTTTAACCTGAAACTTTCAAATATCTCGAATACTATGCATTAATGTCGGACAAAATTTGTTTATTTTAATGGTGGAAACAAAATGGCTTATTTTTTTTACGGAAATTTACGTTTTCAAGGTCAACTTTGTTTTTTTTTCAGTACAAACATATATTTTTTTTTGCTGTTATTTAATTTCCCTCAAAAAAATAAAAATCTTTTGTAAAAAACTTTTTTTGATCGGACTTTTAGTTGCAGAGATAACACATGTGTGTGTGGCGGCAGCCACACAAAATTAAAAAAGTTGCATCTCCGACGGACTTGACTAGTCAATTCCTATTTATTTTGAGCCGCTGAATCCGAATCTAAGGTCGAAATTTAAAAGTTAGCTCTCATTTTTACCATAACCTCAAAAAAACGTATATCATTGCGATAAGTATGCTTTTTGAGGTTCTGTTGAATATGGGAGCTAATTTCGACCTCAGATTCGGATTCAGCAGCTCAAAATACAGAGAGATTGACTAGTCAAGTTCGTCCGAGATTCAACTTTTTTAATTTTATGTGGCATATCTCTGCAACTAAAAGTCCGATCAAAAAAAGTTTTTTACAAAAGATTTTTATTTTTTTGAGGGGAATTAAATAACAGCAAAAAAATATATGTTTGTACTGAAAAAAACAAAGTTGACCTTGAAAACGTAAATTTCCGTAAAAATAATACGCCATTTTGTTTCCACCATTAAAATAAACAAAAACTCCATTTTTTATTTTTTTTAAATTTCAGGATCAACTACTAATTAAGTGTGCTTTTCATTAAAAAAATAAAAAATAGCACTTTTTTGTCTTTTCTTTTCTAGAACCAATAATATGGCCAAAAAACGGAATTTTACTAACTTTTTTGAACTTTATTCGCAGTAGGGTGGAAAAATTCTTGGTTACCGGTTAAAACTACTGCCCGCATGTCATATTTTATGCGTCAAAACAAATTTGATAAAATTCAATAGAAAAAAATATGATTTTTTTTATGGCGAAACCCTCAGTTATCTAGGTTAAATAGTTTTTGAGTTATTGCACGTCAATGTCACATTTTCGAGAAATTCAAAAATTTTGAAAAAAATTTAAAAAATCATATTTTATATATTTTTATTATATTTTGAAAAAAAAATCCCTTTGAGATTTCTCGCTAACATCGGTGGGCTACACATAAAAAAATAATCAGCCAAATCCGTGACCCAAGCCCTCAGCCCTGCCTGAATCGGTGGGATATCAATTTTCATCTTTACCTGTTTGTCTCCATTACTCTATTATTGTCTATTTCCTTCTATTTTTCTTTCCTCGCACACACTATTTGCTATATACTAATTTCAATTTATGTTTCTTAGTTTGAAATCTTAGAATTTAGGTTTAGTTAATAAAATTTGTATTAAATATTTCACAAAACAGGCTTTGCCTAGCGTGAAATAAATGAAAAAATAATATTATAGTAAGCTATTTTTGAAGTAAAAGTTTATTGAATTTAACAAATATTTTGGTATGAGTGCTCCCAACTACACCAACTAGAAAACAATTCTAGAAAATTGTTTAATATTTTTTTCCCATGTGGGGAGTTAGGGGGGTCGGATGTCAAGTTTCGGATTCAGACCCACTGAGCATGCAACCTTACCAACGTTGCTGTGAGCGTCTATTTGCAAGATTTTTAAAACGTTTGTAAAAAAACGTTACGTCAGTCAAGCTTTATATTCCTAACTTAGCAACCTGTCAAATTAAAACTTTAAGAAAGCTTTTTGAAACTTTACCTTAACCTTTAGAGGGCGGGGAAATTTCAGTTCAAATCAAGTGTCGATTTTCCCCGAAATTTTCATAAATCTTCACCGTACTACTCAAGACAAATGTCCGACTTGACAGGTGGTAGAAATTTCTACCACCCCCATCCGCAACGGAAAAGCCAATATAAAAATCATTTTAGCCTGAAATTTGGTATACCCATATTTTTTAATGCGCTGAGTACAAAAGTGAAGAATATGCTGGAGGTTCCCTTTACCTTGAAAATTGATATTTCAAGGACAAATTGACCTCAGAAATGGCTATTTCCGGATCAAAATTGTTTTTTTCACTGTATTAACCTCAAAGTTGGTGTACCCATGCTTTTTTGTGTGCTGAGTACGAAAAAATATTAACCTAAAGCCACTACTTCCAGTACTAGTTTCGCTCTTAGCTTTAGCCAAAATCGACGACGTGGACGTGGCTAAATAACTATCCCTTTGGGGTGCTTGATTTTCTTGAGTCCCCTTGCCTCTCAAGTTGGGGTGCTTTATTTCCACGAGTCCCATTTCTTTTTGAACCTTGAGCATTTTTTTCACTTTTTTTTTATACTCAGAGCACCAAAAAACATGGGTATACCAACTTTGAGGCTAAAATAGGGAATGAAATTAATTCGACATTGGGATGGTATTTTCAAGGTCAAGGGTTGCTCTAGGATTTTTTTTACTATTTTTACCAAATTTTGCTTAAAAAACATATTGATGTGCCCGAGGTCGTAGAAATTTCTACCAGCCCCGCCCTCTAAAGGTTAAGCTTTATTTTACTCATAGCAGGTTATAAATCAAAGCTTGAAAATGGCTTTCATTTAATTAAATTCTTGAGTATAAGAATATAAGCTTATAGAAAACATGTCTTCCGATATAGTTATGGAAATACACCCCCGAGTTAAACTAATTTGGAAAAAAATAAACATAATTAAAATTTTTTATTTTTGAAATATTTTACTCCACTTTAAGCATGGACAATACATTACATTATATAAGTAATAATTATTGGTATTGGGAGGCATTAATTAATAATTGAAATTTGGCGGAGGCGATAAGTGAAACGGACACTCCCTAGAAACTGGTTCGAAAGTCAGTATAAGCCGGTGGTTCCCTCTAATACTAGCCCACACAAGTCCTGGATTTAGGGGATGCTTAATTAAGTAGAATAGTACGAGGTTAAACAAACATGTAATTATAAAATTATAATTTAAAATTTATTATAAAATTATAATTTAAACACTTAATTGTGGCTCTTTTATAATTTTTACATAATTTTTTTTTATAAGCACATTAAAATATACTTTGTATATTTAAGTGCATATTAGCATATTTCTTGAAAATTATTTATTATTTATACTATTTTGAAATTTAAATGCAATAATAGTATATTGTGGACCTAGTATGCGAACTAAGTCTTTAGTATTCGAGACTTAAGTTTTTTTGCTCAGACGTAGTCGAGACAAAACATCAGTCTAGAACACTTGGGACAGTTCGCATACGTGGTGCATTTAATATTTTTTCTACTACCTAAATCTAAAAGTCCAAATATTAGTTAAAAATATAGTTTAAAAATTATTTTGACATAGCTTGACATATAAGTTAAAAAAAGTTAGTGTTGGCTTAAAATTTTTTCATTATTGACCGTCGTCAATAAACAATGCTTAACAACGGTCAATAATAAATGAGTTCACTGATTTTATTGGTTGCCAAGGTAAACAAGCCTTGACCGGTAGATAATATGTAAGCTAGCACTTAATTAGGTAGTAGAAAAATATTATTATTAAATAAAATATTTTCTGTATATATATCATGATCATCAGTAGTTTGTTTGGATCTTTAAGAGACAAGCTCAGTGCTTATGGCTCATTTGTATAAAATAGAATTAGTTTGAATGGATATTTGAGTCTCTACTCACTGATGCTGGACTTGCATCTGTCAGATATATGCTACTAAAGTTTCTATTGTTTGTTTACCGAAAATGATGTGATATCATATCATATTACTGATATCCAATATTTGTATACAGTAAAATGATTGGTTGAGTATACGCGCAGGCACACAAATCCTCCTTGTCAGAAAGCCACATGTGATGAGTTATACCTGTTATTAATGATTAATGAATAAAAACTGTTAAAGTTTCGAAGTATTAACCAATTTATTCTCCTTTATCTGACCAGCCAGCACAAAAGTTACAAAACTCACCGTTACAAGCTTTAAAAAGGGCTTAATTATTTTTAAATATTTACAATATTTTCTGAAAATTGGTATATAGGGGTTTTTGGGGTAGCTAAAACTGAAACTGATAACGAAAATTTTTAACTCCACCCCCGCGGGGTGGTTAATTTAGGGATAGTTTTTTTATTCACACAATTCTCCGCCCGACTCGTGTATCTCAATCGAGATATAGCCCGAATAAGTCTGGGCCAATCTGTATAATAATAGGTGATTTTGTAGGTAGTAGACATGCATACTTACCATTTATAATACTCTTTAACACTTTGTTATTGTTCTCCAATAAACATTTTGTATCGTTTGGTGGCATGGATTTAGGTAACTTGCAAAAAAAATTAAACTATTTCAATTTCACAAGTTCAAATTACACAGATTACACTAGTGAAATATTTGTCTTGTTAAAATTTGGGTCCATCAAAATATACTTCGTGCAACTTTTTTGTGTCATTCATGCTCTTCCAAATAAAAAAAAATTAAAGCTCAACAAAATAGAAAACAATTCGGCTCCGCCCCGTTAAAAAATAAGTACTCACTCTCGTGAACTGAAAACTAGGTTCGCGTACTCGGTGCGTAATATACTATTACAAGACTTTTGTCCTTCTTATCTGTGTCACTTTTAATCCCTAGAGAGTTTTGTCTATTTTTAATCCCTACGAATTAAAAGCGATACTTTAGTCCCGATCAGGGGTAATATAGTATTTACTTTAGTCCCGAAATTGTTAAAAAAATAAAAAAATTAAATTGTCCAAAATGTGCGGTACGTAGTACTTGAACTGTCCCAGGTATAAAGTTTGTAAACTAACTTAATGGATTTTGCATATAATTAAATATATTGTATATTATTGTTCTATAGAATATACAGAGTGATCAGCAACTGCCATGCCAAAATTTAACAGGTGATTCTACATCCAAAAATATGAAAAAAAGTTTCAATAAAGGTTGGTCCGGAAATGAGCCCTAAGGGAGCTACGGCCCTTCGAAGATGACATCTTGAATGGGGAATAAAAAAAAAAGATCAATAAAATGTTAATACTGCAGGGTGATTCTTCATTTAAAACTGAGCAAAAAAGTACTCCAGCAAAACACCTAAATTTAATATTAAAGAAGTAATAGCCTTCCCAAAAGTAACACACCTCTGGATAAATTCAAAAAAATAAATTAACATAAGCTTATTGCCCTTATTAATACTAGTACAGATGCAACATCTCGTCGCTCTGGCTAAAAGGGTACCAGAGTTATTACTTAAAAACCTTATTTTTATTACAATTTTAAAGGGCAGTAGCTCCCTTAGGGCTCTTTCCTGACCAACCTTTATAGGAACTTTTTTAAATATTTTTGGATGTAGAATCACCTTTTAAATTTTGGCATGCCAGTTATTGATCACCCTGTATATATTAGAGATTACTTTTAATTAATGAAACTTACGTAAATTTCCACAGTATGTCACACCGATGAAGAAAACTGTTGTGAAAATTGTTAGCTTCATTTTCAATATTATAATATCACCTACAAAACACAACTTTTTATATAAAAGGTAGGTCGAAAAAAAATAATAATTTATATATAATTGCTGTAGCACGTTTTCGTAACTATTAGCACAGTGGGAATAAATACAAAAAAGCTGGCTAAAATCCGAAAATTAAAATTTGATTTGGTAATTTATGAATATTAAACTTACAATGGTTTTATATTTCTGTTGATTTTGACGTTTTCTTCTTTATTTTTAAAAATCAATTAACCTACATGGCAACATAAATAATTTTTTAATTGTTTATTCTGAATCCAAAACCAAATTCATAAAAAATTCCCCACTACCAGTTTTTTACTCATTTTAACATTTTGGATGCTACACTATAATCTGGTTGCGTAGCCTGGTGCTATTGGTATTGGTATAGGTATTTTTTTGTATATAAAGATCGTACACTCATATGTCGGCCGAAGCCGACATGCGTACCCGGTAACAGCCGCATATGTCTATGAGTAGAGTCTAGAATATAATATGCTAAGCCACAAGCTGACACATGCGCATTTACCTCCCTACAACGCTGCTTCAAAACCGATGCCTGGCTCCTATGAGAGTCGTGCAGGCTGTGCCAAGGACGGAGCCGACTCCCAAGAGAGGCATGCGCAGTGAAAGTGTTAAAGACATACTAAAATATCTCGAAAACGTAACTCAAAAAAATAATTTTCATGAAAAAACATACAAGAAAAAAATATGTAATAGATATGGGCAATTCTATTCCAAATAGGACCCAAGGAAAACTTTGACTTCTTTGATTTGCCCTATTTTCGACTCAAGTGTGCTATGTTTGTCCAAAAAGAACCTGTTTTTTTTTTTCATATTTTTTTGACATTTATTTTTGGAGTTATGGCCTTTTTAAGATGACAAAAATGCCCAATTTTTCTAAAACGTATAATTTTTAAACGGCTGTATCTCCATAACGGTAATATAGAGAGACTTCAGACAAAGTTTATTTTAAAGTTTGTTAGTTGAAAGTTATTTTGATAATAAAGTAAATTTAAGTTTGGTGATTTTGGTGATAGTCACCAAAGTAACCAATTTTTACTCAAAATACGCCATCTTCTATTTTCTTTTTTTAAATATATGTTAAACTACAGACATTTCTCTAACAGTTACCCAAATTTCAAAATGGGACCGCCATATAGTCGTCTTTGGTAAATTTTTAAAAATAGTAGCAACTCAATTTTTTATTTATTGGTAATATTATGACCACAGTTTGATGTACTTTGTATGTTAACTTTACCTCAATCAAATTTAAACTAAAATTAACTTTTTCGCAAACGGAATTATAAGTTAATTGATTAATTTTTTTAATATAACTAGCCAAGACACCCGTTTTTCGCACCGAATTTTTAATAATTAGATTTTTATTAAAATTAGGCAAGGTATTATTTTTTTTTAATAATTAGATTTTTATTAAAATTAGGCAAGGTATTATTTTTGCATTTTACAGAATGTTTTAGACATTCATAATATTCTATAATTTGTTTAAATAAGTAATTAATTATAACTAGCCATATTTTGTAAAGCCTACTATGTTTACTTAACATTGTTTAATGTCAAAAGAATCTAAAAAAGGCAAATTCTCATTAAGCATGCATAGCATACGTAGGTATTCTATATAAGCCAAAAATCAGACAATTCGATGAAGTCTGTGTTTAAAATTAAATATTTTTTGTTTGGTTTGTCATGGAATGAGCCCAAACGTTTTCAGCTGGAATTGTTTTTGGTAAATGTTAAGGTGGAGCAAGGGGGTCAAAAAATCCTAGCCGAATTGTTTGAATAAGTAACCTATATTTAAAACGCTCAAAGCGTTCTCAAGTTATAGTGATCAAAAATTTTCTTGGACAGACAGATATACAGATTGAACGACACACAGATTTCTAGGTAAACTTTTGTTTTTTGTATATTAAACGACGAGAAAATAAAAAAAAATAAAAAAAATTACTAACGCAGTAGAAGAAAGTAAAATTTAAATTAGATTTCCCATGCGAAGATTGGGTATTACAGCTAGTACATATGTATATAAACTCAATTTAAGGTTTTCCAAAACATATTATGTAAGTATCTTATTATTGCATTAAAAGAACTGATGTTAGTTTGATTAATTTCTAAAACTAAAATTCCGTGCGAATAACGGGTCCACTGCTAGTATATATGTAAACCAGAAGTAGGAAAAAATGTTGCAGATAAATATAAAATAGTTATTAAATATATCAGTATTTCCATTTCAAAAATACAGGGTAGTATTATTAAACTCTGCGTTAAAAAGTGGTTGGGAAATGAAATTTTGATTTATATCTTTAATATTTTGCCCAAGGCAATCCCATGGTCGTCCTATTATAAATTTTGGCACATGGTTAGAGAAAGATCTACAGATTATTATATCTTTTTATTAAAAAAATCAAAGATGGCGTATTCTGAGATAATCGTCACCAAACATTGGCGACTTTGGTGACCATCACCAAAATCACTAAATTTTACATATCTTTAAAACACAACAAAATGGCTTTAAAATATATATATTTTTAAATCTGTATCTTTTAGCGTTACTGAGATAGAGCTGTTTAAAAACAGGCTGTTTTAGTTACTTTTGCAATTTTGGCCAATTTCAAAAAGCCGAACTCCATAAATAATGGCCAAAAAAATCTGAAAATTATATGTTCTTATTAATCATACGTAGAGCAAGTATACCAAAAATGATTAAAATCGAAGAAGTCGATGTCCAAAATTGCCCTTTTAGGGTCCTATTTGGAGTGGAATGAGCCATATATATTTTTTAATTTAATTTTTTCGTATATTTTAATGATTTGAAGTGAATATCACGAATATTAACTTTAAGAATTAAATTTCTAGACTGATTTGGATTAAGTACAAGAAAAAGGTATGCATCCTAGGGTTAAGAAAAATACTATTTTGATTATTTTCCCAAAGCCCTAAAGTTCGAAAGTCATACTTTGGTCCATAAGTATTTTGTTTTTCAAATGGAAAGAGGTTGGCCCATTAGGTTTAAATAAAAAATAATTTTCTTGAGTGTTTTAATAATTGAAAAGTTTATTTGGAAGGACTTGGCATTAAAACAATAAAGATTTCAAATGAAATTTTAAATAAAAAATGACATTACCTGTTAAAAATTGACAAGTGACATACGCTTGTTCTCAAAATGGATTTCTGAATCGAAATAGGTAAAAATATACAGAGTATTCCATTAAAAAAAAATATATTTATGCCACTTTCGTCGAAACGGGAGGTGAAAAAAAATTAAATCCGACATTTTATAGACAATGCAAAATTATACCGTGCTGTCCAAAAGTCACCCCTCTTAACTTTTGAATGAGTTAAGATATCGACTTAAAACTTGAAACGCTTAAATAAGACAACCCAAACGTTTTTTTTGCATATATTTAATATTTTCAGCCCTTAAAATGTGGGCAGGGGGCATGGGGAAATTGTTTTTTGAAATAGAAAGGGGGATCGTGTGATACATAATTTTAAAGCTTATAAAATTTTCCATCTAATTATATATTTTTAAATTATTTTAACCATTTTTTTAAAAGTTTAAGAAATCAATTTTTGAAAAATTAATTATTTTATGTTGCAAAACCGTAAAATATTCTTTTAAACTAATTTTAATTGATATAAATAAAAATGTACAAAAACAAATATTAAAAGGAGCATTTTTTAGTAAAAAAAAAATTAAAAATTAAAACCTTAAAAATTCTTTAAAAAATTAAAAAATATATAGTTAGATAAAGAATTTTATAAGCTTTAAAATTTTGTATCAGAGGACTCCCTTTTCTATTTAAAAAATATCCCCTCATGACCCCCTGTCCACATTTTAAGAGCTAAGAATATCAAATATATGCTAAAAAATAGTTTGGGTTGTCTTATTAAGGTGTTTCAAATTTTAAGTCGATATCTCAAATCGTTCAAAAGTTAAGAGGAGGGGCCGACTTTTGGACGGCACTGTATAAATCAACAAAGTTTTGTTTTTATTGAATGAAAATTAATCCTAATTTTAGGGGTAGACATAAATAAAACTCACGCGGTATACCAATTTTGACAAAACTTGATATCATTTAAAAATATTTACCCCCTCACCCCCACGGGGTCGGTGCGTCGTTCAGTAGGACGGTCGGTCGTTCTGTCCGGGAAATATTGTGGCCACGATAACTTAGGAATGCTCTAAACCTGAAATAATTTGGCATTGGTGTTACCAAAAGTTCACTTTTGAGATTTTTTTTTGGTAATAATAATAAAAGTTTTTTAACAAATATTTAAAAATTGCTATAAAAGGGTTTTTGAGGTTGCTGAAATTGAATCTGATAAAAACAACTTCAAGGCGGTAATTTTTTTAAATGTTTTCAGCTTTTTCGTTAAAATTGGTATATAGGCGTTTTTGGGGTCCAAAAAACTAATAACAATAAAAAAATTCTAACCCCACCACCACCAGTGGTCCCAGAAAAAAAAAAAAGTGACAAAAGTCCGATTTTTTGCATGGGGCCATTTTTTGCGACATTAGGCTGGCTCAAAATTTTTGAAAAATGTTTGATTTAGCTGAAATTTGGCATAAAGGCTTCTTTTGGTAATAATACTAAGGCCCTATACACAAAAACTTAAAAATTAAAATGGGGGAATAAATATGGCCGATTTATTTTTAAATTTTTGTCAAAATTAACAAAAATTAGGCACAAAATAAACTAAAATTGAGAGATACAACCCAATTTCTTATGAATTATTTTCTTTATATATATACTACTAATTATTGTAAAAATTTTATGATTTTCTACTGGCCCGTTTTTTTTTAATTTAATTTTGAAAAAAATATATTAAAAAATTGGCAAATTATAATTAATTAATCATAATTATGAATGTTTTTTCTATTCTATTCATTTAATATATTATTATAAATAAATTTAATAAATTAACCCTAAAATAATTATAGATTTACGAAGAAAAACTATTTAGTCCCATGACAATTTATTTTGAATATTTAAGAAAGAAAAATCATAATAGAAAACATTCAAATTGGTACCAGAAAAAAAAAATGACACAAGTTAGTTTTTTTGCATAGGTCTATTTTTTGCACCGCTGATTACGAAAAAAATAATAATAATCTGAAAAAAAAATTGGCTTCATTAATGTGGTTCAAAATTTTTCCATAAGTCCGATTTAGCTGAAATTTGGTATAAAGGATTCCTTTAGCAATATAAATGCGGGCCAATACTCAAAAACTTCAAATTAAAATTGGCCGAATAAATATGGTCGATTTATTTTTTAAATTATGACAACATTAAAGAATATATGGCACAAAACAAACGAAAATTGAGAGAAAAATAAACCATAACAGAATTTGTTGAATCGCTTATTTTATGTTTAGTTTGTTTTATGCCATATTTTGGTTAATTTTGGCAAAACTAAAAAAAGAAATCGGTTATATAAATAGAAGATAATGCAAAAAAAAACTTAATTGTGTCACCTTTTTTTTCTGGGACCCATTTGGATATTTTCTATTATGATTTTTCTTTCTTAAATATTCAAAATAAATTATCTATGAAACTAAATAGTTTTTCTTCGTAAATCTGTAATTATTTTAGAGTAATTTTGTTTAATACATGAATAAAATAGAAAACATACTCATATTTTGGCAATTTTTTAATATATTTTTTCAAAATTAAATTAAAAAAAATATAGAAAATCATTTTTACAGTAATTAGTAGTATATATAAGGAAAATAAATCATAAGAGATTGGATTGAATCTCTCAATTTTTGTTTGTTTTGTGCCTTATTTTCTTTAATTTTGGCAACATTTTAAAAATAAATAGGCCATATTTATTCCGCCATTTTGAGTTTTAAGTTTTCGGGTATTGTTCCGTATTAAAATTGCCAAAAGAAGCCTCTGTGCCAAATTTCAGCTAAATCGGATATTTTTCAATAATTTTGACCCACCCTAATGTCGCATTTTTTTTTAAAAAAATTTTCACATTTTTTTTGTAATCAGCCGTGCAAGAATTTAATGATTTAAGTGTAAAAATAAAGCTAAAATTTAATATAAATATTATAGAAGTTAGTGCATAATAGTGTGTAGTGCAGAGTTAATCTAATCTAGTTTTTCCAATAGTGCCGATCTTTTGAAAAGGTGGTTGCAACTTTTCATCTAATTTAGATATTCAAAATAATTTTTTTTTTTCTGGTCAGTTAAAACCTTGATTCACTTAAATGAATAATGGGTAACCATTGTCTAGAAAAAAAAAATAATTGACTGTTAAATCAACACGATTATACTTTTAATAGCTACTTTTTATAATTTTTTTTTTAGTCGAGGACCACAGTGTGTTAATTTTTATATACCTTCTGGCTCGGGAAAATTAGGAATTTTTTTCAGGTATGTAATCACAACTTTATTCAAACGACCTACAAAATATCAAATAGTACATATTTCGATATTTTTGTAAAAAATTTTTATTGGAAAATTCGGAAAATTGTGGAATCCATGGCCCTTGCCGCGTAACGCCTATCGTTTGCGGTGGCCACTATTTCTCAAAAACCAATTACGATAGCTACACTAAAAAAAACTTTGGTATTTTTACAAAAAAAAATACTAACATTATTAAAGCGATTTTATATTGTTATGTTGTAAAATCAAAAGTTCGTTTAATAAAAACGCAATATTATTGTAGATTTACTAAATTTTGCGAAAATACTTGAACATTTTACAAAAAAAATACAAATTTTTTAATTTTCACAAAAAAACATTTAAAAATACAAATACGTAATGTAATATTGTAAAATTGGGAAATAATTTCACAAATTATTATGTAATATCATAGGAAAATGTGGTGAAATTAAAAAAAAATCATTTTTATGAATTTACAAGATTACAACGCAGTTTAGTTAAATTACAAAGTTGATATGTAATATTACTAACAAAATCGGTGGCATTAAATAACCAACGAAATTGTTTGTAATTTTACAAAACAATTTTTAGAGTGTAGTTAGTGAACGAAGGGTTTCGAATAAAAAGAAAAGTTAGGGAAATGACGATAATTTTCCTAATCTATTTTTGATGTTCCGAAAATTGAGTTTTCCGACAGGAAAAAGTGAAAATTTTCATTCAAATAAAAATCCCTTCATTCAGGAACTAGCTATTGTAATTAGGAACAACACCTAAAAATTTCAAATTAATCGGTAATTTGGTTTTCGAGAAATCGTGTCCACAGCAAAAAGATAGGCGTTTCGGAGCAAGGGCCATGGTTCCACAATTTTTCGAATTTTCCAATAAAAATCTTTTTACAAATACATAGAAACATATGCTATTTGTAGGTCGTTCGAATAAAGTTGTGATTACATACATAAAAAAAAACCTTAATTTTTCGAGCCAGATAGGTATATAACCCCTTAAAGAAATATATTACATGAATATTTATAATTTAATGCTTTATAATGATTTTTATTGTAATAAAAAATTTTTAATTTTTTTTTATTATAATTATATTTATATAAAGTGATAATTTATATCATTTTAATTTGTTAAAAAATATTCTTACAACATTGTAAAGTGTAAGAGAAAAAAATCTTTTTTTTTCGACTTGCTCAAATTGAAATTTGAAATTTCAATTCCAACCTTTGATATCAAAGTTTGCAAAATTGGAAAAATAACTTTCCTTATATTTTTTATTATTTTCACCACAAAAAAAATACTCAGCCACAAGAAAGAGCGTAAAAAATACATAAAAGATTTCCAATTGATTTTTTGCTTAAATTATATTTTTTAGAAATTATTTAACATTATTTCGTTTTATCCCATTTATCGTCCACTGCACGCACGCATGCGTAAGTAATAAAGTTCAAAGTAAGCGATATAACTAAAACTTTCTAAAATTAATTTTCGAAGCAAGATAATTGTTTCAAATTGCACCCTATTGCTTAGCTAAGCATTGTTTAGGTATACTATATCATTATTATATCGTCGGCTTACAAGTAAAGAGCACTAAGTCCAAAAACATAGTTTTGAGATATTGACAAATTTAACTTTCACTGTTGTTTTTTAATTTTTGTAATAATTGTTACAAAAATGCACGTTTCGCCAAACAAACACTCAGTCGCTTAGTGCAGAAACATTTGAAATAATCTACAAGTAAAACGCACTAAATGCACTAAAGTGCCTATTGCCAGATAAAATTTTATTCAAAATCAAACTGGTGCGTTTTGTATAGTGGGTAACTCTCTTGGCAGTCCACCTAGAAGTTAGTTCGGTTTACCTGTACATAGATCATCAAAAATTAATTACAGTACCCTAAAAATCCCATTTTTGCAAAAAAGTGACTTAGTGCCTTTTACTTGTAAGCCGACGATATTATAATTATAATTATTACACTGTGCCACAGCGAAAATATACTTTTTTTCTGACATAACCTATCTTAAAGCATTTTTTCTCCTGGTTCCAAATCTTTTTTTCAGATTTGGGCTACGACCGCACAATTTTTATATAAAATAAAATAAATTAATTTTGAATATTATTTTATTAATCATTGTAACAGTATTTAATCTAAAATTATAAAATATAAAAACATAACATAAAATTTAACATGGAAAATAATTATAACAATAACTATGGTTAAAGAGTATATATTTTATGGGTTTTTATATCTTGAAGTATATTGATTTTAAAATCTCAATTTTTTTCATTATAAATTTTAGACATTTAATTAAAAAATAATAAAACATTTTTATAAAGCTCACCCTCAACAGCCATGTTATAAGGAATGCATTTTTATGTAGATTATAATCTAATAATTATTAACCTCTTCAGGGACGATTTTTTTGTTTAAATTAATTTAGTAGCAAAAGTTAAAAATGATTTTTATTGTCAAAACAAGTAAACAAATGAAGATATGCGAATCTTGGCCATTAGATGTCGCTTGTGATTGGAAACATAGCAAATGGCAACACCTCACTGAGCAATAAGGAATTCGGTGAATTTAATTTTGCCGAATTTATTTTTAAACGTACACATATGTGCCTGTCCCTAAAGAGGTTAATTTTAATTCAAAAACATAACTTAGGCACCTGGATTCTGAGTTATAGGCCTTTTAAGTTGGTACTAAAATTAGGGTTTTGTCTAATAACATAGTAACACTTTAAGCTATAGCAGTTTTGCACATAATCGAAACATATAATAATAACTATCCTACCATGTTATTTTCATGTAGTTATTATAATAAGTATCGTGCCAAATACATGCCCTTGGGTAAAATAACTACATCAATATAACATAGAAGGATAGGCCCTATTAAGTTGCTGCTGTAGCTTTAAGGCTTCCCAAGATTAAATAAAAATCTAATTTTTGGAATCCCTTCTTAAAGGGGCGCAGCACCCTTACAAGCCGATGTAGAATCGCCCCTTAAAAGGAATGTAGCTGTTTATGAATGTATTTTAAAACAAGGGCGCATACTAGTTCTTTAGTGAATGCTGCGCCCTCATTTCTTGTAATTGAAATAAAATATATTAAAAATCAACAAAAAATATATGTAATACTGTTTTAACTAATGCGTTTTTATGTATAAAAATATTGTATGGAGTTATAACGTAAAGTACAACTTCAAAGACCCATAACTAGGAACTCCGGTGCGTAAGAAACGATTAGTTGCTGTTAAGGGTGGCCCAAAATGCCCTTTCAAATTTAATTTTTTTAACATCTTGATATGCGAAATAGTCATTTATAATACAAGGGCAAAAAGTTAAGTTTTTCGGTTCAGTAGGTTTTTAGAAGCCGAGGGCCGGCCGATCGGGCCGGCCCAAGGTTAGTAAACTTACGAAATCGAAATTCAACTTTTTGCCCTTGTATTATACAATATTTTTTATTCGATTGTTACTAATTATAATAAATTATTAAAATATACTTAATTTTAAATTGCAAAAAGTATTTCTTTTTAGTGTCTTATTACTTATCTATGACAAATTGCTATCCAATAAAATCGCTAAAAAAACAATTGAATCGTTTCTTTTGGGTGCGGTTCCAAATGAAAATTTTAAAATTCAAATTCAAAAAGCTATAGCTTGTTGATTAATTTCTGTTAAAATGTGTCTGTTATGAAAATAGTAATACTTCTGAACCGTTCTATGAATATTATAAATATTGAAATTGATTTTACAATTGAAATTTTGTGTTTTTAATTTATTTTAGTGGATGAACCAATTAATCAGTTAACATATATTTTGAGGTTATGTAATAGAAGAAATTTTTATTTTGTATCAAATGATTATAATAACTGTATCTGGTCAAAAAGAACAGTTAGTTCAAGACCAAAAGTGACCTTAGGGTCATATTTCTTTATAAATATTACAGTAAAGCATCTTCTTTTAAAAAGTTTAAAAATAAAAAGTTTTAGTTAGCGGGCGAAAAAAACTTTTTGGCCTTAGGGCCACAAAGTTCAACTTTTCGCCCGTAAAACATGAACAAAAAGTGTCTCTTTTAAAATCAATCGAATAAAAAAATATTGTCATTGTACTATTAAACTATTAACTATTTTTTCACTACTAGCTTTTGAAGTCACCACAATTTATTATTTTAATTAATTAAATTAATTTAATTAAATAAAATATGTTAATTAATTAAATTAATTTAATCAAATAAACATTTTAATTCAGTAATTAATTAAATTAATAAAAAAAAAATCATTATAACGTATTTATTTGCCTAAAAGTCATTCGTTTGGATACTAGATTTTTTTTTAAAGTTAAAAAATGGTTAATGTTTTACTTTTTTATCTGTAAACATAAACATTGTTTTTATGGTAAAAATAAAAAAAGATAAACATAAAAAAATTTGGGGCAAAAACTGATAAGCCCCCCCCCCGTTTCGCACGCCCCTGGTTAAAATAAGTACATAAAAATAACATACAAAGATGGGCGTTATTAAGGTTAGTTCATATGCAAAACCTCCTTTCTGTATCTCAAAGGGTTCCTAAGTTATTAAATAAAAACTATTTTTTTAGCCACATTCAAAGGGGCGTATCTCCCTTATGACGTATTTTTAGAAATATGTTTATAGAAACTTTTTGTCATATTTTATAATGTAGAATCGCCCCTTAAAATTTTATAATTTTATTATTTTTTTATGTATATATATATATGTATAACTTTTTAAACAAGATAAATTTCGTCAAAATATTTTAGGAGCGTATTCTACACATATTGAGTAGTATAAAAAAAGCAAAAAAAAAAAAATTTTTTGAAATCAAAAATCAGAACAACCCCTTACTGTATTTATTTATGACGAGATAACTAAGATTTTATTTACCTTTGAAAATGATGTTAGCTTAAAAAAAGGGAAACCTTGGTCAGAGAACTAAAAAGTCAATAAACAATATAATTAGCAATAGTAATTATTAAATACTATTAATTATCGGATAAAATAAGCTCGTCCTTTGGAACTTTACTAAAATAGTTGGAAGTAATAGCGCCGCAGACTTTTATTATGATCTGGATGATCGAGTCATGCATATCATCAGACAGAATTTTCCAATCTGCATTTAAGGCTTTATTGATTTGCTCACCTAAAAAAAAATATACATATACCAGATATTTTAATAAATAGAAAATATACATGCCGGGTGATTTTTATTTATGTCCACCCCTGAAATTAAGATTAATCACTTCGGTTTCGCCGGAACCGGCATTAATTTTTTTTTAATGGAACACCCTCTAATTTTTTACATTTTTGAACTGGGCCGATAATTCTATGTATAAAAAACAATGAGTTTTCATACATAAAATTTTCGGCTGAATTAAAAAATATAAAAAAATTACAGGGTGTTCCATTAAAAAAAAAAACATATTTATGCCAATTCCAGCGAAACAAAAACATTAAATCCTCCATTTTATAGCCAATGTAAAATTATATAAATGACCAAAGTTTCTTTTTTATAGAATGGAGATTAATTGTAATTTTAGGGGTGGATATAAATAAAACCCACCCGCTATAACAGACATTTTGATATATAAAAAGGGGAATACAGCATTTATTATATCTTTAGAAAGATCTTTTAATAATATTTTTGGTGGTACAGTTATAGGATAAAAAAAGCGGAACAACCAAAATTTATTTTATTTTAATTGACCGTCGTTTATAATAATAATGCTAATATAATTAAACATGGGTTATAAATTTTGGTTAGATCCAATTGTGAATTTTGGCATTATTTATTATAGATGAAGTAAAACTGATTACTAATTATTATTTTAATGCAATAAAACTAAATAAAAAACTTGAAAACTATTATTTCTACAATAGAACGAGTAATTTAAGGAGGTATCTTTTGGGACCTTCCAACTAACTGCAGTTATGTAGTAGTTATAATTTGTAAAAGTTGTTTATGCTAGAATTACTAAAATTTGGTTTTAAACGAATATTTTTTAAAATATACAAATGAAACTACACTTAAAGGAAAGAACAAAGCAGGATGCGTAAAAAAACTTTCTTTTGCATGCATATATTTAGAAGATAATTGGAATTAGAAAAAAAATAACTTACAGCAAGACTAAATAATGAATTGGATATTTGAACGAATACGGTTTGCCACGCGAAAAAGAGAATAGAAGAACAAAGTGTAATATCTAAATAATTTTTTACACTTTTTGCTTGAACTCAAGTTTTGGTATAAAATTAACAAAACGGGACATTACCTTCCAAACATATGTTTATAACCAAAACGAGCACTAGTGTTTTAGAATAATAAAGAAGAATTCTTTAAATTTATTCCTGGTTAATTTTAAGTAAGAATTGTTTTAAGAATGTTTCTGGAAAAAAAGTTTAGCAGTATTTTAGTTCCGTCACGATATACCAAACATGTATTCGTTAAACATGGCCATCACCAAGGAATTTTAACAGTATCTTCCGAAAACCATCATCTGCTGCGATTTTGCTGTTAACGGTAATGAATATCTTAGACTAATATTCACTGAAAGTTTCCTCTAGCCATTCTTTGAAACTTAAACTGACCTCAAGACTAGCGTGTATTTAGACCTTGACTATTTTATATTTATTTATTTATTTATTTATTTAATAGTTTATAGTCGTTTTGTGACCTTTTTGAGGTATTTTATAACATATTAGACTGTTAATAATACAAATAATTTTGTTGCTTTCAATCTATTCTCTTCCATTCCGAGTTTCATCCTTCTTTCTACGTAATATACCATTAAGTACGAGGCACTCCCCTCTCAAAATTTAAATATAATCCATAATTTTTAACATCGAAAATACCAATAATTTTGAATAAATAAAGAATTTAAAAATTCCTTGACTTTGACTGTTATTGTATATATACAATATATTGATATTAATGAAACTGAAATATAGTTGTTTATTATTTCAAAATGACAGCATGCCAAACCCTATTTATAAAAATGACAAATAACTCAGATAACACAATCTACGCAACTGTAATTTTAAATATTAGGTATTCCGCAAGTAATGCAAGTAAAATTTACACATCCAAAAATAATTTTTCAGTTTGTGATGCTTCTTTTTTCTGAAACAGTTCAGTTAAAAATAAATATAATATATTATTATATTATTAAAAAAGTGGCCCCTTCTACAAAGGGAAAAATTGTGATAATGTCAAAGTTATTGTAAGCATTTGTCCCCTCGTCAACTTGAAAATGGGTTAATTTGATTTATTTTAATAAATTACTCTTCTTTTACCCCCTGGGAGGGGGCACAATTTTTAAAATAAAGAATTTACTAAAGACTTACCCAAAACTTCATCACCATTAAATAAGTTTCCTAAATAAAATTTGAGGTCTCCAAATTTGTAAGCAGCGTCAGCTTTGACGATTTCTAAATATGTCTTTCCACTTTTTTCTTTTTCGGCCCAGGTAAAATCATATTCATAATCACCATTTACTGTAAATATAATAATTTATTATAATTATAAATAGTTTTATTGCTTTCCCATTTTGGAAATTTCGGAAAGCCTTGTATTCGTGCAAAAATTTTCAATTTTTTTGCGTATTTTTGCGTTTTGGAAACTTTTATGTCGATATAAATCACATTCAAGCAAAAAAAATTGTCGATCGGTATCCACGATAACTTAAGAACGCTTTAAGCTATAGACTTGAAATTTGGCATACAGGTATTTTACCAAACGTTCTCGCTCGGGATTGTTTTTGGTAAATATTGGGGTGGGTTAAGGGGGGCAAATAGGGTAAATACAATAATTTTTTACAAAAGGTTTCTGAAATTAAATATGATAATAATTTTTTTTAATTCCACCCCCACGGTGGTAAGAGAGTAAATATTTTTAAATATTTTCAATATTTTCGTTAAAATTGGTATATAGGGGTTTTTGGGGACGACGAAACTGAATTTAATAATAAATTTTTTCCAGTTCCATCCCCTAAGGGGAGGGGGGTAGTTTTTGTGAAAGTTGGTAAACAGGGGGGTTTGACGTTGCTAAAAGTAAATCTCATAATAAAAATTCTAACTTCATCCCCTGAGAGGTGAGGGGTAGTTTTTGTAAAAATTGGTATAAAGGGGTTTTTAAGCTAAAAGTGAGCCTGATAATAAAAAAAACTCTAACTCAACCCCCTGGAGGGTGGGGGGTAGTTTTAGTGAAAATTTGTATATTGGGGTTTTTGAGGTTGCTGAAATTGAATCCGATAATAAAAAATCCATTTAACGCGCGGAGGTGAAAAATGGGAAACCGATTTTACTGGGCACCGTATTATATTTTTAATTTTAAATATAATTCCTAATATTTTATTAAATATGATACCAGTTTTTTTATCCACAAAATACTCACTGAATGTCATATTGGCTTTTCCTTTGCCAGACAAAGGTAGCAAACCAACTTTTCCATCTACTTCATAGTCTCCAGTAACAACGATTTTTTCTACATGGACTCCAATTTGCATTTTATTCTCTGCCCAAACGGCACTAAAAAAAATATAATTTATCCTACACCTAAGACTAAGTCATGTTTTATATACAGGGTGATCAGTAACTGCCATGCCAAAATTTACGAGGTTTTTTTACATCCAAAAATATGAAAAAAAGTTTCTATAAAGGTTAGTCCGGAAATAAGCCCTAAGGGAGTTACGGCCCTTCAAAGATGACATATTGAATGGGGAACAAAGAAAATCATTAAAAAATTAACGTTTTTGGTGGCAAAAAATGTTACTTCCTCTTAATTGTATTTTTTTTGTAAACGACTGATCCTACAATGTTACACTATATGATATTTTTTATGTATTTTTACTCAAGGAATCTGTATTTTTTACAAAAAATCCAAAAACCATACACATAAAAATGTTTGAGGCAAAATGTGTTAAGCCTCACATTATTATCATTAATACTAGTATACATGCAGAAGCTCCTCGCTCTGGCTTAAAGGGTACCAGAGTTATTAATTAAAAACCTTATTTTTATTATAATTTTAAAGGACCTAAGCTCCCTTAGGGCTCATTTCCAGACCACCCTTTATAGGAACTTTTTTTGATATTTTTGATTCTAGAATCACCTCTAAATTTTGGCATGCCAGTTATTGATCACCCTGTATACAAAATATTAGATTAAAATTAGTTTTTCAGTTTGAGGTTATGTGTTTGACTTTTACTAATTTTCTGACAGCAGATATGTAAAATCAGCTGATCGTCACTTCGCAACGGCAACGGATGGAAAATACTCACTAACTACCAACTAAGTGGTGGGAAAAGTTTATAAACTTACTGTATCTTGTTAAATTGAACCGTGTCCATTCCATACACTGTGGCATTAATAAACTTCAGTTTAAAATTATCACCTGCATTAAATTCCAGAAATGTAACTTTCATAGGTTTCAGTGTAGGTTGTCTAAATTTTCTATCACCTGAAATTGAAAAATATCCTTATGCCACCGGCAACAAAGGCTTTTTACCTCAAAAAATTCAAAAGTTCTGAAAATTGCTAGATATGTAGTTTACACAGTGCTCCATTTTGATTTTAAGGTAAACTTTTAGAGGTTTTTGCAAATAACTTACAGGCAGTCATTAAAAAAAAGTAACCGGGATGGTCTAAACTAGATCTCTACCAATGTTCAAAACTTTTGGATGTTTTTGAGGTAAACGTTGACCTTTGTAGTTCGTTTACGGGACTAGATATTGTAATAATAACACAAGCACATAAAAAAAAGTTGTCTGTGCTGGAGTTGAGACCCCCCTATTATTCTGTATTTTGGGGTGCTGAACAAGAATCTGTCATAAAAAAGGCAATTCATTGGCTCATTTTTTTGCTACACTGAAAAAACTGTCTAAAATGGTGAATATCTCAGCTGCAGTTTTAGTGTAGTAAAAAAATGAGACCATTATGTACCTTTTTTATGACAGATTTGTGTTCAGCATCCAAAAATACATAATAGGTGGGTGTCAACAGCACAGACAACTTTTTTTTGTGGGCCTGTGTAATTTTAATTATACTAATTATTGGTTATCTTTCCTACAATGCTCTTTTGTTTAATTAAATTTGTGGAATCACTTCCAAAACGACGGACAGATGTGTTTCTGCTTTTTTAAGCGACATGAGCTGCGCGTTGTGGGACTCAACGAATCCAATCAAACCCCAAAAACTAGTTGGAGCTTTATTGAGTTAATACAATGCAAATAAGAATCCGTGTGTCGCCCTCTATTAGAGATAGCTTGCAGCACCAAGCCTATGGTGTACCAATAAGTCAGAACTAGCTGGGTTTGTATTGGACAAAGTACGGCATCTACCATTACGTCGCTGTTAATTTACAAAGTTATTAATCTATTTTATATAAAAGTTTTCTTACTTACAATGTGCTATTTTTTAATTAGCCTAATGCTACGAGCTACCTCTAAGAGAGGGCAACACACTGTTTTCCTTACACAAAAGTTATAGTTACTAGTTTTAGAGGTTTGATTGGATTTAGAAACAGATTTATTCTCGTTCAAGAAAAATAAGATTATGATTTGCTGTATAATAGTTATTTAAAATAAAATAATAATATTTTTGAAACTTTCCACAGTTTCCTGTACTACTTTTATGTTTAAAGAGGTTATCAACCAAGACCAACAATAGACTTTTTAGAATATTGTCAATACATAACCAGAAACAGCAAAATCCCTTTCGTAAGTAAATGACAAACGTTCTTCGGCGATAGCTATGTTCAACACATATACAATATACCGTGTGTTTCTAAAGCCCCACTTTAATTTTTGAATTTAATTTAATTTATACGAGACATGCTTGTAAGATAAATATACATACCCCCTTTTTATAGATATGGGCATATCCAAACTCTCGCATAACAACTTAGTACATAAAAATGCGATGCGGTGATTGGCTTGATGTGCCGCCATGTATCTTATAAGCCAATCAAGGTATCTCATTTTTATGTTTATATTTTTATGCAAGTTTCTGGATAGGCCTTAAGTTAAAATAACATACCTTCAGCGATGTGTGGAATAGCGTTCCGGGCCTGTTTTAAGGCACAGTCATCAAAAGTTTCATCAGGCTTGCAAGCTTTGATGTATTTTGCTAAAAAAAACAATGAAAAATTAAAAAACTGAGTGTTTTTGGAGATCGTATTAATCCCCAAAAAAGCTCCAAGTCTAAAAATTAACAGATCGTCTTGTTATTTTCTCAACCAACTCGAAAAATTCAATTTTGGGTTCCTTGCAATAAAATCAACTTTGTATACAGGATGTCCAGTAAATGATGTCATTAATTTTAATAAATATAAACAAAAGCCCCTTTGAAAGTGGATAAAAAATTCGGTTTTTATTTAATAACTCAGGAACGCTTTCAGGTACAGAAACGAGGTTTTGAATGTAAACTAACCTTAATGGGCCTTATTAAGGTTAGTTCTTCGTATGCTATCTTCAATTACTTATTTTAAACAAGGGTGTGGGAAACTGGGGGGCCTTATTAGTTTTTTTTCCCAAACTTTTTTCTGTGTAACTTGTTTGTAATTTTAAATGCATTTGAAGGTGCAATTTACGAAAAATTAAGTACTATGGTCTGTTGTTTCAAGCAAGATAGTAAATTAAAAATCGCACAGTGAATATTTTCAAAACAGATTCGAATATTGGATGTGCAAATACACTGGGTAGTTTATTTTATAAACCTTAACTCTATTCTATACACAAACATATACTATTCAAACTGTTGTAAAAATATTTACTGTTCGATTTTCAATTTACTATCTTGCTTGAAGAAACAGACCATAATATGTTTAAAACCAAAATTTCAATGAAGCAGGGTTATTCTATATCAAAAAAATAAGAAAAAACGTTTCTATAAATGTAGGTCGAAAAATCTGTTTTAAAGCTACTGTGGCCCTTTAAAAATGGTGCATTTTTAGGAGCCCATAACTTCCTTAGGATTGATTTTTGGAAGTACCTGTATATAAGGTTTTTTTCTGTTTTTGATGTACCTTTTGATGTACCTTACATTATTGAAATTTAGGTTTTCAATATTTTAGTATTTAATTTTTCGTCCTCGAACTGTGAAATTTCATCTTCAAATTAATTTTTCTGGAAAACGGTTAATCCTACAGTATAACAACAAAAGCACCTTTTTTATGTATTTTGACCTGAGGAATTATATTTCAAAAATAAAATTACAAAAAATTTACACAGAAAAAAGTTTGGGACAAAAAAGTAATAAGGCCCCCGAGTTTCGCACACCCCTGGTTAAAATAAGTTCATGAAAATAACATACGAAGATGGGTTTTGTTAATGATAGTTCACATTCAAAACCTCGTTGCTGTACCTCAAAGCGCTTCTGAGTTATTAAATAAAAACCGAATTTTTTAGCCACTTTCAAAGGGCTTAGCTCCCTTACGAAGCATTTTTAGGCATGTTTATAGAAACTTTTTTTAATATTTTCTTATGTAGAATCACTCTTTAAAATTAATTTAGCAAAAAGCAAAGATAAAAATTTGTTTTGGACCATTATACATATTTAATATAATAGTAAATATTTACAATTTTGGTGAATGCGCCTCATGTTTTAAATTGCGCTGTGGAAAAAACAATCTTAAAATAACCCCTTTGCTCAGACATAAAAAATAATTGAAAGATTGTTGTAGTGGACTACCGCGACGTACTTGACGACTTTACTACCCAAAATAGTGTGAGTTCGATTCTCACCAGCGCCGATTTGCCTTTTTCAGTTAATTAATAATTGAAATTTGGCGGTGAAGCGGACACTACCTATAAATTGGTTCAAAAGTCAATTAAAGCCGGTGGTTTCCTCTACTACTAGCCCACACAAGTCCTGGACTTAGGGGATGCTTAATTAAGTAGAATAGTTCGAGGTTAAACAAAAATGTAATGTAATGTAATAAATTGTTAATTGGCACTGAATTAAATTTTTTACCTTCTAATTGTCAAAGTAAATATTTTTTGCCGTTTAAAGAATATATAAATTACTTACGAAGATGTAATGAATGTACATTTCCAATAATGAAAACAATTGCTAAAACACCTAATTTCATCATCTTGAATCAATTTAATAATTGAACTAGTGTCTGTTTTTGGATGATGACTATTTTATAACTACATCTTTTTCAAAATAGTCGACGTCATTAAATCTAATGCATACCCTAAATTGATAATTAAAGACTACGAATTTCATAAGGGGTTATACGGAGAAGAGTAGCTTATAAGTCAAGATTATGTATTTAAAATTTGTTATATTAAAACAGTCGACTATGCTATAAAAAACCTTTTTATTTGATTGATTCTAAAAGGGACACTTTTGTTCAGGTGGGCGAAAAGTTGGACTTTGTGGCACTAGGGTCAAAAAGTTTTTTTGGCCAGCTAATTAAAACTTGTTATTTTTAAGCTTTTTTAAATAAGTTGCTTTACCTTTACGGTAATATTTAGAAAAAAATATGACCCTTTGTTCACTTTTGGACTTGATTTTGGTATATGTTCTTTTTGACCAGATACAGGTAGGTATTATAATACATTTTTTACATTTTTGTTTAACCTCGTACTATTATACTTAATTAAGCATCCCCTAAGTCCAGGGTTAATAGCCGCAAATAAAAAAAACAATTTTGCTACGTTGAACTCGATTTGGAACTGTCATTTTTTCAACGTGTTTTTCACAAAAAATGGATTTTTAAAATATCTCTTAAACGTTACACTATACGTTTTTAGATTTTTGATGTTTTTTTCGAAAAACCAAAATTGTTCTTTATCGGTTAGGAATGCCCCTGAGAACATTTTGGGTGAAAATTAAAAAAATCTATCAAGTACTTTCTTTTTAATTTACGTAAAATTATTTTTTTTTAATAATTCACACATTTGTGTCCCATTATTTCAAGTAAACCGATTTCCTATTGAATCACCATTGTATTAAGCATAAAAAAATCTTCCTAACCGAGTGATAAAGGAAAATCTAAAAGCCTACAGTTTAACGTTTAAGGCGGTGCAGTAAATTAGCTGCAAAAAAATATATGACACAAAAAATGTTGGAGATCTGGTCCTCTTTATTTTCATATCAAAAGTTTTTTGTTCTAGGATGCACCGATCTTGAGATATTTTAAAAAGTCTGTTTTTTGTGAAAAATAAAATAAAAAAATTACAGTTCCAAATTGAGTTCAATGTCGCAAAATTATTTATTTGCGGCCTTAAACCCTACCTAATAAACTAAAAATCTAAACTCCCTGAATTATTTCCAGGTAAAGCCTGTTTTATTAACTTGAAGACTGGACTATAACTAGAAATACGCCGGGTACTGGTTATTTATATACCAAGGGACCAAACTGGCTGTTTTAGTCCCGCTGCATGAGTGTCCTAAGCTAGCGTAGCTAGCGAGGGAAACAGAAATGCAAGGGACTAAAACAGCCTCGTTTAGGCCTTTAGGTATGTACACTATTCTTTGCACTACCAAACATAATTTGGGTAGGTAGGTAAAATTAAAATTAAAAAACATGGGACTAAAATCTGGTGTTTTATTTTCTTAATTTAAACAAGATGCTTGTGAATTGCTAAAAGTCAGTTAGATGGCTATCGCCATTTCAATTGTTTTTTAATATGGTTGACACAAACGTCAGTTCGAAAAAATTGACGAAGACGATAAACTTTAAGTAATTTAAACAATGTTATTTTTAAAGGTTTTCTTTGTTAAAATCAAATAAATTCGCTTGAATCGCTAATTTATTACAAAACATCATCAAACCTAATTTTTCTACCAATAAAGCACATAGTATGTATAATATTGTAATATTATCAAGGTTGCCGTGATTTTTTTCCCTTGGGAGAAAAACAGCAAGTTTAGTCCCGAAAATTAAAGCGTAAAATTAGGTTTTAGTCTTAGTCCTGCAAACATTTTTATTCGTCCTGAAAAATCTAGTAAATAGCGTTTGACCCCGTATGAAACTTTTACTCTTCAATTACTGATTTATTAACTTCTGAAATAAAAATATTATTGTGTTTATTATTAATTAATTAGATGCATTATTCATTTAATTTTATTTAAAATTCAGGTCAAAATTGCAATTAATGTGACAAATATTTTGTGCACTTTAATATTTAAATATAAAAAATAAAATGAAAATCAATCCAAACAATTAAGACACAACAATAAGTCAGTTTTAAAGCGTTAATATTACTAGTAATTGTGTGTGTACCATACAACACTTGGTAAAGAGTTCATTATAATACCCTTATAATATAATAATATTAATATTAATAAAAAGTATTATATATTATAGTATTATACAAGTATTTATTATTTTAGCATACAAAATTAGCATATCAGAATTTTGAGTAAAATGCTAAGCAATTTTAAAATCGTGCTCAAAATACAAGAAGTGTATGTGATAAAAGGCTCAAGATTGGTGCATCCTATAGGATTTGATCCTCTTTATATTCATATAGAACGTTTTTTGTCCTAGGCATAGGATAAAAACGTTCTACACAGATAAAAAGGATTTATTTGGATATGGCCAATTAAATTATTGGGTTGTAGCAAATTTTATTTGAGTCAAGTAAATATTTAGTTCATGTAAATAAATATTTTAATTTCAAAATGATTAATTAATGGGAATAAAATAATTTATTTGATAGAAATAAAATTTATTTGCCACAGCCAAATAATTTAATTGGCCACATCCAACCAAATAAACTGTTTTATCAGTGTATATGAATATAAAGAAGATCAAATTTACAACATTTTTTGTTCAATGTATTTTTTTAGACTTATAGCTAACACACACACTTCTTCAAGTCGGTTAGTCATGCCCCTTAGAACATTTTGGGTAAAAATTAAAAAAAAATCTAGCTCCCGATCTATTTAATTTACGTAAAATTACAAATTTTAAAATAATTCACACATTAGTGCCCCATTACCTCGAGTAAACTGATTTTCGATTATTAATTAATTATAATAATAATAATAATAATTAATAATAAATAATAATAATTAATTGTCAATGTCACGGATTAGTCAAAAAAATTTGGATAAAAATGATAAAAATTTAATAAATTGTTCTATTTGCAACAAAACATTCACCCGAAGAGGCATAAATACACACATTTCA
This sequence comes from Brachypterus glaber, assembly GCA_958510825.1. Lineage (NCBI taxonomy): Eukaryota > Metazoa > Arthropoda > Insecta > Coleoptera > Kateretidae > Brachypterus > Brachypterus glaber. The sequence continues at coordinate 18,243,828 of OY294048.1, read as the reverse complement.
AGAAAACACAAAACTTCCCAAACCTCAACCGCATCAACCCAAAATTTTTGTGAAAATTTAGAAGAACAGTCAGATGATAACCTTAAATTAAACTTTTTAACTGAAGAGGATATTTTTAATTTTTTATTAAAATTACGTTCAAGGGGTAGAATTATATTAAGAATACCAAAAGGATCCAGAGCACTAGCTGCCGAAAAATTTTCAAAATGTTTAGATGAAATAGTATCTTCAAAATCAACAGAAGCATGGCTAAACCTTTTTTCATTCGCACATTTGTGTTTAAGACTTCCAAGAAAAATCCCCAGTAGAGTATCCGACCTTTCTTTAACCTCCAAAATTATTCATCTATTAAGAGCTTTTCCGAAGAAAGTAGACCTAAGTAAATTTAATAGTAACAAATCTGCAAAATCAAATGTTGTTCTTAAAAACGAAATTTCTGATAAACGAATCTCCGAAAAAGTTGCTGCAAAAATTTCAGATGGTGATGTAAAAGGTGCAGTACGTTTGGCTTGTTCAAATAATACAATAGCTACCCCAAATGAAATTAACACCCAAATTATGAATGACAAGCATCCAAAAAGAAATTCAAATTCAAAAGAGCCACCCAAACCCAATAATTGTACCCCACTGCAAATAGAAATTGAGGACATTCTGGCAGCAACCAAATCTTTTGCAAAGGGCTCTAGTTCTGGATTTGATGGCCTCCGACCTCAACATATTTGCGATATGTTAAATCCCAATAATGGTGATGTCGCTACCAAACTTTCAATTTCAATGAAAAATTTTATTAATTTGGTGCTTAGAGGTGAGGTCCCTGATTTTATTCGTCCGTTCTTTTTTGGAGCAAATCTATGCTCCCTTTTTAAAAAAGATGGCGATTTAAGACCAATAGCTATAGGCTTAACTCTTAGGCGAATAGCTTCAAAATGCGCAATGAGACCTATAAAAGAGAAAGCTACCGAATTATTTCAACCCCATCAATTCGGTTTTGGTGTTTCTGGTGGTGCCGAAGCTATCATCCACTCCGTTAGATCTCTTTTAAATTCTGAACCATCAATGAACAATCTAGTCATTTTAAAACTAGATTTTAAAAATGCGTTTAACTTAATAAAAAGAGATGTCATCCTTGAATCAGTTTATTTGGATTTTCCAGAAGTATATCATTACATACTTTCTAGTTATTCTGGCTACTCCAATCTACTTTATGGAGAGTTTTTAATTAGATCAGAGGAAGGCGCCCAACAGGGTGACCCTTTTGCTCCTTTTCTTTTCTGTAATTCTTCTAAAAAAATGATTTCAAGATTAAGATCCCCTTTAAATGCATGGTATTTGGATGATGGTACACTTATAGGCACACCAGAAATAGTAAAATCAGATTTAAATTTCATCGAATTGGAAGGTCCTAAATTTGGTTTATACTTAAACAAGGAAAAATGCGAATTCTTTTCGTTCAACAATTTAGATTATTCTTTAAAGGAATTTAAATGCTTAAAACATGTTTCTTTGGACTCTTTAGAACTATTGGGAGCCCCTTTAACTTCCACATCAAATGAAAAAGTTCTTAAGAAGAAATATGACATGTTAGCCTTACTTACTCAACGTTTATTAATTTTAGAACCCCATCATGCCTTTTTTTTGCTTAAAAATTGTATAGCAATTCCTCGTTTGCAATATATTTTAAGATGTACATACCTTCATGAAAACTCTTTTTTGGTCAAGTTTGACAATTTAATCCGATCCTCTATAAGCGAAATTCTCAATATTTCTTTAACTAACGAGAACTGGTTACAGACTACATTGCCAGTTAATCTGGGAGGTTTGGGTATACGTTCTGTTTTGGAACTTGCATTACCAAGCTACATTTCATCGATTAAATCTTCCACCAATATTTTTAGAACCATTCTTTCTAATTTTCCTGGGATTCCTTTTTTCAAGTTGGATTCATCGATTGGTTTTTGGAGGGAATGTGCACAGACTGAAATCCTACCAGAATCTTGCAAACAACACGACTGGGATTATCCTATTACAAAAGTGGCCTCACTTAAACTTTTTAACATCGCCAACAATGTAAAGGACCAGTCACGTTTAAAAGCAGTTTCTGAAAAGGAATCCAGCTACTGGCTTCATTCTCTTCCAATCTCCAGTTTGGGTCTTCTTTTAAACAGGAATCTGTTAAGAATTGCGATTGGTTTAAGGCTTGGCTTAAAAATAGTAGAACCCCATGTTTGTTCTTGTGGAAAAAAAGTAGACGCCTTTGGAACACATGGTCTTTGCTGTAAATATAGTAAAGGACGTCATTCCAGACACAAGGAAGCCAATCAGATTATTAAAAATGCTCTTGCAATCATAGGATTACACCCTATCCTCGAACCTCCTGGATTAAACGCTAGAAATGATGGCAAGCGTCCTGACGGCATGACTCTTGTTCCATTTAAGAACGGGCGTTGTCTTGTCTGGGATTTTACCTCAGTAGATACTCTTGCACCATCTTACATCTCAAAAAATGCTCTTAATTATGGTTCAGCTGCGGAAAAGGCCGAATCCAATAAAATCAAAACATATTTCCCATTGTCATCGGATTATCACTTTGTTCCGATCGCAGTCGAAACTATGGGGTCATTCGGTCCAATAACTAGAGTTTTTCTTAGAAATATCTGCAAACGTCTGATTGAAACCACAGGTAATGACACTGAAGGTGTTTACTTTCTTCAAAAACTTGGTATGGCCATTCAAAGAGGAAACGCAATAAGCGTTATGGGAACTCTTGGGAAATTTATGGATGAAAATGTCTTTTCTTTGGAAGATCCTTTGGTGTCAGATTTCAATGAAAACTTTGCGCAAACACATATAGTTGTGGAATCAAGCGAGGTCTCAGAAGATTTAGGAATAGCAACACCCATATCCTTAATTACTGGGACAGGTTTTAAAAATCTTGAACTGAACGAATGCAATGAACAATTGTCCAAATCGAAGTTTTATGTACATGATACTAAATTTACGGACCCCAAACCTGGTTCCACCAACGATTTCGTCGTTGGAAACCTTGTTGAAGTTTCAAACGACGTATCCAAGAGTCCCTTATATGGAGTGATAAGATGGTTGGGGGTGGAAAAAGGAACTACATGTGTCATGGCAGGGGTGGAACTGGAAGAAGACCAGGGTCCTCTACCGCTAGTTTTGTCAAATGGGGTTTATAAAAACGAATTGCTGTTCACGTGTGCTGAAAAAAGAGTGTTTTTTGTTCCTGTTAATCAGTGTCATAAAGACTCCCGGTTTCTGGATGTTATTCGAGACTGCCCGATAATCCCAAGAGCAGTGGCTTCATTGTGCATGTCATCGGAGTCGGAAGTAAAAGCCATGTGCGAAAAAAGAGAAATGGCTGTTAAACAGAAAGTTGTAGAATGCGTGGTCCCTTCCACAGAAACGCGCCTAAACTGCCCGTCGCGGTTCGACAGTTCGGACTGTTTGCTGCCTTCCCGTTGTTCCATCGGCAAAGTGGGCCTAAACAATTTGGGTAACACGTGCTATATGAACAGTATTCTTCAGGCGCTATTCATGACGAAATCGTTCAGAAACGAGGTGTTGCTACACAACAAGAATATGATGCCGTTGCTGCAAAAAGTTTTCGCTGAGCCCTAGTGATATTCTAACTCTATCGAGGCCACCTGGGTTTTTACCCGGTCACCAGCACGACAGTTCCGAGTTTTTGGGGTACTTGCTGGACACGTTACATGAGCAGGAGAATACCCTGACTGCTGGAGGTGAAGCATCCGCAATGTTCTCCACTTTAGTTCAACAATCGTTCGGAGGCAAGTCAGTGTCGATATCAAAGTGCGGCGGTTGCTCGACTCGGAGCGAGCGCGTGGACCATTTCCGCGAGCTTCAGCTATCCTTTCCCACGCCGCCAGAGGGCCAGAGCGTGCAGACGCTCCTGAACTATTACCTCCAGCCCGAAAAGCTGAACGGCGACAACCAGTACAAATGCGACGTGTGCATGCGACTGACGGACGGGGAGCGCGTCAGCCAAATCATCGAGGCACCCCCCAGGTTGATACTTACCCTTAAACATTTTTGGTACGACCCGGTCTCGCAACAACGAACGAAAATTCTGCAGCGTGTCACATTAGACGATCACATCTGGCTGGAAGGCGCATGCTACGAACTATACGCGGCCGTGGTACACTGTGGCTCGAGTGTCGACTCGGGCCACTATTACACCTTCGCGAATGATGGCTCCGCCGATTGGTTTAAGTTTAATGACTGTTTGGTGATGAAATCCAGTGCGAACGATTTGTGCAAATTGCGCCCACCCGAGACCCCGTATATTTTGTTTTATTGCCGTAAAGATTTAAACGAACCAGATAATTTGCCGTCCATGATGCTGTCACCCAGATTACAGATGGCGCTCACGAAGGACCATTCTGAATTCGAAACTGAACTTAAAAAGTCCAAACGAACTTTGACTCGTACATACAACACGAGACAGCAAAACCGCAACGACGAACCCCCACCCCCCGGTTGCGGGTGAGTGGGATTCTCCAGCAACAACAGCAACATGTTTATTTGTTATATAATCTGTATTAAAGAACGAATTAATAATAAATTAATTATTAGGCATTAAAAAACCTTGCTAGCATGCTAACCGAGACATAAAGAAAAGTTTTGTTTTTTCGAAAAAAGAAAATATACCTAAATCTTAAAACCTACAGTACAGTACAGTACAGTATAACTAATGTTTAAGGCGGTGTCGTGAATTGGCTATAAGTGATACCAAAAATACATGGAACAAAAAATGTTGTAAATTTGGTCCTCTTTGTTTTCATATAGAACGTTTTTTGTCATAAGATGCACCGCTCTTGAGATATTTTGAAAACGTTTTTTGTGAAAAATACGTTAAAAAAATGACAGTTCCAAATCAAGTTCGTTGTCGTTTTTTATTTGCGGCCTTAAACACTATACAATAAACCGAAAATCAAAACTCCCTGAATTATTTTTAGGTAAAGCCTCTTTATTGACCTGAAGACTGGACTATAACTGGAAATACACCGGGTACTGATGTTAAGCTAGCTCTGTAGAGCTGAAACAAGTGGAGAAACCAATACATATGGAAGTTTTTATTATATTATTATTTATTTATTTATTTATTTGTTTATATTATATAGGATAAAAATACTAATTGGACTTTGTGTTGACATAATATGTTAACCCATATTGTAAAATGATAGAGGATTGGTGGGTATTATATACTTCATATTTTGGGCATTATAATATATACTTCATATTTTTTAGCCGTATTAAATTAAATATTACAAATTTTGTACATGTTGAGCAAGTGTTTATTATCCGTAAATATACGTATACGTATACGTAAATTATACAGAGCGTGTCAAACGTCCGCCCCAACTTAACTTTTGAACGGCTTAAGATATCAACTTAAAGTTTGAAACATTTAAATAACATAACCCATATAATTATTTTGGTATACCGGGTGTTTTTTTTAACCTGAAACTTTCAAATATGTCGTATAATTTACATTTTAGAAAAAAAGATATGGGACAAAAGTTGTTTATTTTAATGGGGGAAACAAAATGGCTTATTTATTTTTTACGGGTATTTACGTTTTCAAGGTCATTTCAAGGTCAACTTTGTTTTTTAAATGAAAACATATATTTTTTTTAATGTTATTTAATTTTCTTAAAAAAAATAAAAATCTTTTGTAAAAAAACTTTTTTTCATCGGATTTTTAGTTGTAGAGATACCACAGACACATAAAATTAAAAAAGTTGGCTCTCCGACGGACTCGACTAGTCAATTCCTATGTATTTTGAGCCGCAGAATCCGAATCTGAGGTCTTATTTTAAAAGTTATCTCCGATTTTCAACATAACCTCAAAAAACTTACTTTTTGCAATGATATGATATGTTTTTTGAGGTTATGTTAAAAATGGGAGCTAACTTTTAAATTATGTCCTCAGATTTGGATTCAGCGGCTCAAAATACACAGAAAAAACAACAAAACAAAAAAAATATACACGATTTTACTCTTTAGTGCAGCTAAAAACTCAGGATTTTCTATATAAAATTTCTATTAGAAATGAATTTTATTCACGATCATACAGTATTTTTTTGTGCATTATAAAGAGTTGCAAAATATATAATTTTTATTTACTTTTTAACAAGTTAGGAATGTAACTTTTAATACTTTAATAACTGTTATCTTTTTCTGACCAAGGGCAGCAAAGAGCTCTATTCTTTTGGCTTTAGATTTTATCTCATAGATGGCTAATATTGCCATTGAGAGCAACATAACCAAACTTTTGTTTAAATGTAATAATTTTTGTAATATTTTGTATTTTTTATGAGTGTAAACAAAAAACTGTTCTAACCTCTTAAGAAGATGACATTTCCAACTCTCGAGATGCTAATTCTTCCTAGGCTGCCTAGGCCAAATAGCATTCCTCGTATTGGAAATGTTTTATTTTCTTATTAGGTTAAAAATATATCATTAATTTCAGAGTTGAAATCATGTTTTACATCGGCACTTAGTACTACTAAGAGTGCCGATGTATCTTTGTCGAAAAGTCAAAATCTTTGACCATGTTTTTTTCACATTTCGCGACGTTTTAGACCTTTAGAGTCCAAATCAGTAAAAAAAAATCGTCTGGCTGTTTGTAAACTCAATAACTCCATTTCTAAAAAAGATATCGACAAGCGGATTTTGCATATTGTTTCTTATCATATTTCGAAGAGCTGATTAGATATTGTGGGTATACGGTTGGGGACAAGTGGGTAAGAATGGGCTAAAACTCCTATTATTAGCGTTTTTTTGTTATAATTACGAGGGTGGTCCCAGAAGTATCCGGCATGACGTATAGATGGCGGTTTCTTGATGAAAAGAATGACTGCTAGAAAATACCAACCTTATAAAGCTTAAGTTTAACATTTGACGACGCTACGTCATTCGGTATTTGTTTGACAGCCATCAATAGTGAACGCCCTCAGTGAATTTGTAAAAATGGAAAAAATTGGACATTTTTATGTGATACAATACTTTCATTTGAAAGGCCTTAGTTCAACCAATATTAAAGCGGAGCTAGATTCTACATGGGGGAGTCTGCTCCTTCGTTTTCAACAGTAAAATTTTGGGTGGCAGAGTTTAAACGAGGCCGTACCAGCTGCCAAGGCGAACATCGCAGTGGTCAACCAAATGAGGTGACCACGCCAGAAATGGTATTGAAAATCCACAAAATGGTATTGGATGACCGTCGACTGAAAATCCGCGAGTTTGCAGATACGGTAGGCATTTCAAAAAGTGCTATACATCGCATATTAACTGAAGATTTGCACATGAGAAAGCTGTGCGCAAGATGGGTGCCGCGATTACTCACAATTGAACAAAAACAGCGCCGTGAGGATGTTTCAATCGAATGTTTGTCGAAGTTTCGAAACAATAAAGCGGAGTTTTTGCGTCGATTCGTAACCATGGATAAAACATGGGTCCATCACGCCACTCCTGAGACGAAGGAACAGCAAAACAATGGACTCAAAAAGGAGAATCGGCTCCAAAATGGAGAAGACAGTTCCATCTGCAGGAAAGGTCATGGCGTCAGTTTTTTGGAATGCGCGTAGGGTAATTTTCATTGATTATCTTAAGAAAGGAGAAACAACCAATGGCGTGTATTATACAAACTTATTGCAGCGTTTAAATGATGAAATTAAGAAAAAAACGGCCTCATTTGGCAAAAAAGAAAGTATTATTTCATGAAGACAATGCACCAGTTCACACATCCTTTATTGCGATGGCCAAAATCAATGAGTTAAAGTTTGAATTGCTTTCTCACGCACCCTATTCGCCAGACTTAGCCCCCTCGGATTATTTTCAGTTTCCGAACTTGAAAAAATGGCTCGGTGGTAAAAGATTTGCCAACAGTGAAGAGGTGGAGTCTGCGGTTGATGGCTATTTTGAGGAGCTCGAGGATTCTCACTATAAACAGGGTATCGAAGCAATTGAACATCGCTGGAAAAAGTGTATCAAACTAAAAGGAGACTATGTAGAAAAATCAAAATATTTTTTTTCGATTTTTTTTGTGTTTTCTTTGCTAGGCCGACGAATTCTGGGACACCCTCGTAATATAGTTCTCCGCATAAAACAAAGTCTCCGACGAAAGGGGGAGGAATCATTCGCGCTCTCTTCTTTCCGTCAAAAGCGTTATAAGGCGTGCGTGCCTACAACGGGCCTCTCACTTGCACACGCATTTCTAATATTTTTTCAGTAGCCACAGGTCCGTGCGTCCAAGTATATGAGAGATTTTTTTTAAATTGCACAAAAAAATTTATAAACATTTTTTTCCTAAAATAAATTGTTTTCTAGATATTGGCTTTTAAATCAGTAAAATGTTTTTTTAGCATAACTCACTTATTTAAAACCGATTTCGAAAAAATACATTTCAAATGAAAGCTCTTTTTAAGCCCTACAAAAAATGTTATTTACAGTTTTTGCTAGAATTGGGAGATACAGACTTTCAAACTTTAATAAATTATGCAACACGGAGGTGTATTAATTGTTGCCTTTTCACACAACATTCTATTCCATACGTTTCAAATTAGTGCCTAGTTCCGATGCGAGGGGCTGACCGCCCGCGAGGAAATCTTTTGTACAAGCCAAAGGAACTGAGGAGGAACTCTGGAGGAACTCCGAGGAACTCTGGAGGAACTCCGAGTAACTCTTTGCAAAAAGGGGGAACTCTTTGCAAAAAGGAACCTTTTTGTACAAATTTCAGACGCGGTCAGAAACAATTATTATTTATTACCCATGTGTATTAACGTTTTTATTTTCAAACTAGATGAGCCGTTACAAACACCTTATCAAAACATCCTATTTTGGAGGGTGCCAAGTTTGGTAGAAACTGTCAGGGACAACAAAGCTATTTTTCCTGAAGGTAAATCGGGGGCGCCATTTTTTATTTGAAGGGGCGCCAAGTTTGGTAGCAACCGTCAGGGACAAATCTTCTTTTATGAAGGTATTTTTTTGTTTTTTTGGGCGCGCCAACTTCTTTTTTTGTAGGGGCGCCAAGTTTGGTTGAAACCGTCAGGAGCAAAGCTTTTTTTTTTAGGGTGCCTTACCTTATTGGCAGTAGTGCTTGCACAGCGGTAATTTCTACAGCTCTTATTTGCTAAAAATTACCCCTTCCAGAGAGGAACTCTTAAGGAACGCAGGAGGAACTCCCAAGGAACTCCGAGGAACTCTTTGCAAAAAGGAACTCTTTTGTACAAATTTCAGACGCGGTCAGCCCCTCGTTAGGTGCTTGCAACTGTTCAGCTGGTTTTTATTACATTTCTATAGAAATAGATCTATTTTTTAATGGTTTCTTTGGCAGACTAATAGAGAAATTTAGAAATTTAGAGTAGAGATGTTAGTCAAAAATTGCAAAAATTGTTCCTCAGCAATAAATTAGGATGAAAACACTTTACAAACTTATTTTAGGAGAGAAAAAAATTAGCCAACATTTGAATTATTTTGACGTTTCCTAAAAGACAACATAAGCCCACTACAATTTACCTGTATGAAAAAATGTTATGTCATCTTTTAGAAAACGTCAAAATATGTTAAATAATTGCTTATTTTTTGCTATATACATATATCATACAATTAGTACTATGGTCTGTTTCATCAAGCAAGATAGTAAATTAAAAATCGCACACTGAATATTTTTACAACAGGTTTGAATAGTATATGTTTGTGTATAGTAGTATAGTATAGTTTGTATATAGTTATGTTTTTTAAAATAAACTATGCAGTATATTCGCACATCCAATTTTCAAATATGTTTTAAAAATATTCATATTTCTTGATGAAACAGACCATAGAGTATATTGGGACAGAAATTTTTAATTTTAAACAAAATTATAAAAATATTAATTTATTATTCCATCAGCCTATTTTCTAATAATCGTACAGAGTGATATTGGTAGACTAAAAGTTTCGGGCTGCTGGCCCTCTTCAGTACCAAGAGTCATCTCTGTATGCTGGATGAGAAAACGATTTAACTTTATACACAAAATAAATAAAGTCATTAGATTGATGTATACTTGTGCGTCAATTCTGAACGATGATTAGAAAATAGATTGATGGAAAATTTAATTAATATTTTTAAAATTTTGATAAATTAAAAATTCCTGTACTTTTTAAATTGTAGGTCTATTCACACGTCTATCCACACGTTATTTGTACAGTTGTACTATAAGCTTGACGCATACAAGTCTTCAACTTGCTACCATTCAACGTCTCCAGATTAGGAGAGGTATGAGTAGTTGTCTACATCTAGGAATAGATGGCGCACAAGTATGCGAATTAAGTGAAAAATCAGCGTACAGAGTTGACTCTTGGTACTGAAGAGGGTCAGCAGCCCGAAACTGTCAGTATACCGTATCACTCTGTACGATGATTAGAAAATAGATTCATGGAAAATTTCATGTAATACTTTTTATTTACTTATTTATTTATTTATTTTAAGTTACAAATGATCATGGATGTTTTTGTTTAGAATACTTTGTGATTCTTATTATATTTTAAATGTTTATATAAATATTTCATTGAATGGCACGTTTCCTAAAAGTGCCTTCAAAACGGTTGTTGCAATAATATTTATTGTTTCTGAAACTGCTGGTGATATATCCTTGGATACTTCTTTGTAGTTTTCGTTTAAAAATTTATTCATTTGATCACCTGAAAAAAAAATATGAATGAAATACCAGATATTCATACAAAACGTGTCAAAAGTCCGACCTTCTTTAACTTTTAAACGATTTAAGATATCAACTTTAAACTTGGAAAACCAAATAGTAAATAAAACAAATAATTTTTTGGTATATATTTTATATACATTTTTTAAAAAGGAAAGGGGTCGTGTGATACATCATTTTAAACTCATATTCTCTATTCGACCATATAAATTTAATTTTTTTCAAAAAATGTTTTAGTGGAATAAAAAACTGTTGAAAATGGTAATTTTCTTCAATTTTTTTTTTAATCAAACAAATTTTTTAACCCTAGATGGGTAATATTGGTTTAATGACTTCGTAATTTTTGAAATACCGTCTAAATGTTAGTAATAGATTATTGTTGTTCTATGTACCTTTCAGTAACAAGTGGATACAACTTACTATACACTTTAACTCATAAAAGTGCCATTTTGCAATTTTTGCTGGTAAGTTTCGGTCTCACTCACCGATGTTACCCTTAATGTAACTATTTGAGCAAGTATCTCTATATATATAAGCGGCTTTGTCCTGACTGAATGACGGAAAGAGAATCAACGCCCAGCCTAAACCCCTTGACCTACAAACAAATTTGGACAGTTTGTTCCTTTTATGACGTAGGCATCCACTTTTCGAAATTCAACCCTTAAGGGGGGGAACGGGGGTTGAAAGGTTTGTGCCTATCTCAGAGACCTCTTAATCCTCATATTGGCAAACATGATCTTTATCTCATGTTTGGGAATATTCGGAAAAACCCAGAAAATTAATTAATGGACCTATTAATCACGGGTCTGTAAAAATAAACCGTTTAAAATTTAAAACCATCTTGAATAAAGTATAAAATTCTACTAGCGTATAATAGCTATTAATCATTCGGGTGATTAGGTCACTCGCCTTTCTGCTCGTGTCCCAAAATTCACCCTCATTGATTAATAGCAATTATTATAAGCTCATTGAATAATATACTATTGTCATATGACACAAACCCAAATTGATGTGCCTATTGACATTTGAAAGTTTATTTTAAAGGTCAATTCAGGCATAATTATCACTAAACTAAGCCATTCAGGCCTTTTGATTGGCCAATTGAAAAGCCAATCAAAAGGCCAGAATGGCTTGGTTTAGTTACCGATAATTATGCCTGAATCTACCAAGAGTTTCATGGTGTACAGTAAAGTTTAGTTAACTAATTTTATCTTTAGGTCTTAAATTGTTAAGAAAATATTACACAGTTACTAATCATCATTTAAAATCTATCCCCTAAATCCAGGGATTGAACCCCTCCTAATTCCGGAGAATAAATATAACAAAACTAATCATGAATCCTGAGATTTGGAGTTCAGGAAATCCGGATTGCAAAACCACTAAATACCTTGTATTTATTTTTCAATATTAAATTTTGTCTTACCTAATCGTTTGTCTCCATTAAAAAGATTATCAAACTGATATTGGGATTTTTCAATACGATATTTCACTGACGATTTTAAAAATGTAATGTATTCCTGGTTATCGCTTTTCTTCACTAAACCATAATCCAAGGAATAATCGAAGACGCCATTATCTGTTGAAAATAAAAAATCATTGGGGTAAAATCTTGGGTGACATGGGAAAAAGACAAAAGCTTTAATTTTTATGGTATATAAATAATGGTATATAAATATTTATACTAGCGCTCGAGCCCTTATAAAAAAAAATAATATTTTACAGTGGTTTAATATTCCATTTTATATACAGGGTGATCAATAACTGGCATGCCAAATATAAATAATAATAATAATAATCTTTATTGCTTATAAAGAAATTCATCTTACAGCAAGAGTTAGATAAATCAATAGAAAAGAAAAATAAACACGAATGAAATAAACATATAAAAAAAAAATTCACAATAAGTACCTAAGTAATTAACTAATTTATTCATTTAGAACAAAAGCCCTTAATTTGACACATTGAATGAGATAGTTACAAAGAGATTTGATGTTCCGTAAGTCCAGAGCATCTAATAGATTCACAAGTTCATTAAAGTTTGTTAGAAAAGATATATGAGCTAATCTAAAAGCTCTATATAGTGGGCTCTCAAATAAAATATGCTCAAATGTTTCAAGCCTTGACAAATTACACATTGTACATAACTCAGAGTAGTTAATATTATACAAGGATCCTTTATACACGATTTTAAGATATTTGCAACAACTTAACCTAATTTGTGCAAAAATGCGCACAAGATAAGTAGGCAGATTGTAGATCTAGCCGGTTCGTTATTGACCTGGAGATGTAAAAAGAAACTGGAGAACCTACTTTCAGTAACTCTAGCCAAATCGTCTTGGTGTAATTTATCTTTAAACATTTGCAGGAGATTGGTTTTTTCTCTATTGAGTGTTTGCAGATTTAAATTATTTAAAAAGTCATGTTTTCCAATATAAGCAAATAGAGTTTTTAATTGAGCCACCCAATTATATCTTGCGTCACCATCAGATAGATATTGCAACCGATTGTAACAGATTTTAGGATATCTGTCATCTGCCGATGCCAGAATATTTTTTAACCAGGATAGGCATAATTTGAATACTATGAAAGATAACTTAACAGTTCCGGATTCGAGTCTGACCATAAAATCAGGGGTGTTTTTTGTTAGTAACAGAAGTCTTTTAAAAAAGCAGACTTGCACTCTCTCTATGACTTCAAGATATCTAAGTCCCCAGACTGCTACACAATGCGTAAGTGAATTTATAATAATGCTGTTGTATATATCTGGCATGCCAAAATTTAAGAGGTGATTCTGCATTAAAAAATATAAAAAAAAGATTTTATAAAGGCTGGTCTGGAAATGAGCCCTAAGGGAGCTACGGCCCTTCGAAGATGACATATTGAATGGGGAACAAAAAAAGCATCAATAAAATTTTAATGTTGCAGGGTGATTCTCTATTTAAAACTGAGCAAAAAAGTATTCTTTACCAAAACACCCAAATTTAACATTAAAGGAGTAATAGCCATTTAAAAAGTAACATTTGGGTGGCACAAAATGTTATATCCTCCTAATTGCATTTTTTTTAAACGATTGCTCCTACAGTCTTACACTATATGATATTTTTTATGTATTTATACTCAAGGAATCCATATTTTTTACAAAAAATCCAAAAAAAGTACACATAAAAAAGTTTGGGGCAAAAATGTGTTAAGCCCAATACATTTTTACTAAAAAGTACAAACCTCTTAAATTTTGGCATGGCAGTTACTAATCACCCTGTATATTTGGTTACTGAATGTGTAAAAACAATTAATTTAACTAATTTGTGGTTAAAATAAATGTTGCATATATTCCTGTATACGCAAATATACCATATGGTTGAAGATATAGGAATATATGCTATGGTTAATTCAACCACAGTAAAGTTAAATTAAACATAGTATAGTTAAATTCAGCATACGGTATTGTTAAATCAAATTAAATGTTGGAGTGACTATACCATATGTTTAAATTAACCATATAAAAAAATATTCCTGGTTTAAGCATACATTTTTTGTATGTACAAAGGGTGATTTAAAAACAAGGTACAAAATTTTAAGGGGTAATTCTAGGTCTAAAAATATGAAAAAATGTTCCTATAAAGCTTGGTCGAGAAATTAGCCCTAAGGGAGCTACGACCCCCTAAGGGTACACCTGAAAAGTAGTTTTTATTTGATATATTTGAGCCCTATGAACTCCAGTAACGATTTTTTGCACATGCCTTTACACTGATAAAGGCTATCATTTTATGTAATTCTTATTTGGTAAGTTTAACCAGGGACGTAAAAAATGGGGGGACGATGTCACTTTTTTGCCCCAAACTTTTACATCTTTAGACTTTTTGGCTTTTTCTCAATAAAATATTAGTCTGTAATTAAAAATACATAAAAAAGGTACTCTTTATGTAAAACTGTAGGGCCAACCGCTTTCGAGAAAACTGCAATTTAAAAGGCAATTTCACATCCTGAGCATCAAAAATATATTACTCTGCTACGCTCTATTTAATAATATATATGTGATTTGAATATATCGAAGAGAATATATCCTCCTTTAAAGCAAAATTTTACTTTAAATATGAAAGGATAAGAATATGGTATACTTGAAAGGAGAATATATTCTCAAATATGAAAGGATAAGAAGGCAGAATAACATCTCTACTCTCAATTTCCCTACTCCCAAACATGCCTACTCCATAACATTCCTACTTCACATCAACCCTACTCCATAATATCTCTACCCTATAACATCTCTACTCACAATAACTCTACTCCACACTATGTGTACTTTATTAGCCACTTAATAATAAATGAGCGGTCCGCAGAACAAAGATCCTTCTTCTTCTTGATTATTTAATTTTTTTAAATTGAAATCTATAATAATCACAAATATATTATTCTTAAAGTCACATTGACCTCGTACTCTTAACATGCACTAATAACTGAGTAGTTAATAAACAAAATTGACAGTAGGGATGTTATTCTCCCGATAATATAGTATGTATAAAAGAAGAATATATTCTCTTCTTTATATAGAAATTACCATATTCTTGATTTAAGACAATGTTTTACTGTGTGTATAGATGGTATATCAGATTATTATTAAAAATTAGTAAAAAATAATATAATTACTCTGTATTTTTTTTTTTTTGTAAAGTGTACTATACTAAAATATACTTACAAAATGTCATATTAGCTGGTCCTTCTCCTGTGATTGGCAATATTAAAATTTTTCCTTGCATTTTGTATGTTCCAAGTAAATTTAGAAGTTTACTGGATACTCTAACGGCTATGTGCTTTCTTTGGAGGTCAATGCTAAAAAAATAAATATTTTATATTTTAATGTAACATAAAGCTTATTATAATCCTCTAAGCTTTAAAGCAGTATTATACATGTAATTCCGACCCAAAAAAAAAAAAAATAGAATTATAAACAACTTTTAAAAATGTTCGTTAGACCGTCTGTCTATCCACCCGTCCATTTTTGGACTGGCTATGCATTTTACCGTGCAAATGCCCTTTAAGGAAAAAATATCTTTGCAGAGAGCTCCATGGAGCTTTTATAATTTTTTATTAAATTTAAAACAAGAAAAAAAACTATTAGGATAACTTTATTAAGGAATAAAACATCCTATTTAGGTATATCTTATAGGAAGAATAAAATAATTCCAAAGTTTGCAATTAATTTTTAACTTAATGCTTTGGACTTTATTTTGCCCATTCCAGGATATAAATCAGAACTTTTATCCCCTACTAAATAAACTGTTTTAACCAAAGTAAATCATTCAACAACATAGCATCTAAAAAAACTGAAGATACCGGATACATTTTTTAGGCTCAGGTTTATATAATCTTTTTTATTAGAACGATCCTACATATTTTTTAAATTTTGCAAATTTATTTATTTTTTAATTTTCGAATAAGTTAAACTTTATATATTAGTAATTACTTAACCCCTTCCACTCCAGCTGGTTTTTTAATGTAATGGTCCCTATACGAGATTAAAATGTATATGTAAAATCCCGTAAAAAAATATCTAACAACAACCCTACTCCGTAACATCAGTGGTACCAAATTAAAAAAAAAATCCCTGAAAATAAACAAGTTATAGGGGGCTGAAGTTTTATTAAGTTGTACAAAAAAAAATAGCGGACCCCGGTGGCGCAATGGTTCGCGCGTTTGCTTACGTATCCTGGGGTTGTGGGTTCGAGCCCCACATAGAGCATGGATGTATAGTGGTGTAAATAGTCGGTAGATGGAACTACGATGACTAACTGTAATGTGGGTTGCAGGTGAAACTGTAAACACATTTCAGGACGTAAAGATGGCGGTCCCGTCAATTAGGCCATAGCAGTTAAAAACGACGTTAAACAGTATAAAACAAAACAAACAAACCAAATAAAAAAAAATAAATGGATTAATAAAAAACATTAAAGATGGGATGTGACACTTATACAAATGTCCTAATTCAATATTTATAAATTAATTTTAACTCAGTGGCATTTTTTATAAATTTTGACTCGGTTTGGGATCGGCTGGGATGTGAAATTACAAAAAAAATTGTCAAGGAAAACGGTTATTGTGACTTGATTTTCTACCGTTTTTTATTAATTTTTTTTTAAACCAAATTTTCAATTTAAAGCGAATTATCTAAAATTAAAGATTTTGAAAATATACCCATAGTTTGTAGGTTGAGCTTACATAATTTATTATGCTGAACCCGAAAATTTTCTAGAGGGTTTTTGCTTATTAGTTATATATAAAATTTGATCATATAGTAAATTCTGATGACAGATTTGAATTTAGAGTACATTTTAACGTACTTACATCATATTTTATCATCATCATCATCATTATTTTATTTATGTCATTTGGAATTTCACAAAAAAGTAAGACAAAAATTGATTTTGAGCTGTTTACAATTTTGGTGCATGCGCCGCATCGTTTGTTGAATTGTGCAGTGGGAGAAATTCTTAAAATAACCCCTGCTTTTAGTAATAGTTATTTATGGTACTAGTGGGTAAAGTAAGATATTGCCCATGAGAAAATTAACCTGCGAGGCATCAGCCAAGCAGGTTAATTTTCGAGAGGGCAATATCGGTTTACCCATGAGTGCCATACAAGGTTTTATCCAATAAATAGCTTAGTAGTTCATATTTTTATTAAAAATTTTAAAGATATTTACAAGAAAATAATTTGACAAGTGACAGTTGAGTGGGTAAAATAAGTAATTATCCACTCAATAAAGTAGAAGCCACGCGGGGGTTATTATTGAGTTTATCTATTTAAAATAAAGCTGGTAATTGTCTTATTATCTGTATGTATTGGATAAACATATTTTTTACTTTTGCTAATGTTAACACGTAAAACATCTTTGTAGAACACTGAATTCTCCGTTCGGTTTTTGGTCTAAATGTGTAAAAGTAACTAAGGCGCGCAAATCTGTAAGTAGTAGGAGTAAGGAGAAATTACGAGATCCATACTACCTAGGTGTAAAATCTGGTTCACGGTCTTTAATTCGAAAAAAAAAGTTCGCAGCAAAGAATTCGTAAGAACATCTTTGCAAAATTTTAGTTCGGAAACCTTTAGTTCGTGAAACCTTTAATTCTCAATAACTCAATTTGCATAATCTTTATTCGCAAAAGTCTAAAAGTTCGCGAATGTATTTTTACAGTTTCTTTTAGTAAAGCTTTTTTGTCAAAAGTCGACTATTTATAAACTGCAGTGGCATTATTGCTTTAATTTCTTTTAAATAAATAAGTAGAAATACAATCTTTTACTTCTAGAACTCGAAACTCAAGGGGCCGCGAGATTAATCCGAAATATTTGGCTGGAAAAAGATTTTGAGGAAGAAAAAAAGGTGAAAATACATTGTTACAATAAAAAATGTGCTGGGAACATCGCACACAGGCGGAATTTTCTAAATTCATGGCCAAAACCCTCGAAAGCGAAATTGCTTCAAATAGTTGCCTCTATCGTTTTTTATCTTCTATCTATGAACTGTACCAATAGATGGTGCCAAAGTTTTCTATCAAAACAAATTAACCTAAAATGTCAGTTCAAAAATCGGGTTTCAAGAAACTAATTTTGAAACATTATTTTTCCCAAAAAATCAAGTTTTTTTAATATAAATATCAAAGTTGTTGCTTTTTTTAAGCAGTTTTTTAAAATGGATTTAAATTTCGTAGGTATGTACCTATTTATTTTTTACAAAAAATTATTGTTTTGTTATCCCCCGCGCCTCCCTCCCCAAACCTAAAATATGTCTAAGACAGGCAGATTTGGCTTTAGGTATTTTTGCAGTAAAAAAATACTTCTGCCAACAAAATAATACTTTCCCCTGTAGGTCTAGGTTTATTAATAAACTAATAAAAAAATTGAAAAACCTAAAATTTTTCAAAAAATATTTAAAATTTTTTTTTTTGAAAAAAAAAATTAATTTTTTTTTCCGAAAAAAAAATAATTTTTTGAAAAACAAAAAAAAATAAAAAAAATGCTTAAAAAAATATTTTTATCACATTTTACCCCCTTACCTCACCTTGATATTCACCACCTGCAAATTTTGATATAGGCGGCAGCCATATTGGATCCGCCATTTTGTAAAAATTAAAATAACTATTACATTCGTAATCAGCGACCTCAAAAACCAATGATTTTTTGTAAAAAATCTACAAATTTTGATATAGGCGGCAGCCATATTGGATCCGCCATTTTGTAAAAATTAATTTGAAAGTTAAATTTGTATTCAGCAGCCCCAAAAACCCCTAAATACAAATTTTTGTATAAATTAGAGCTTATTAAGGGTTTTGGCCATGAATTTAGAAAATTCCGCCTGTGTGCATCGGTTAACTTCGAGTTATAGAGGTTTGACTGTAATATGAAATTTAGAAAAACATTTATACTCATTTATTATTTATATTTTAATTAATTTAAAATAAGAAAAAAAACAAAATATTTTATAAATAATATTATAGCAAAAAATAATTAAACCAATACCAGCACATTGCCCAAATAATTTTACATCTTACCTAAACCAAAACATAAACCAAGTTTTTTTAACCAACCCAAACCAAACCCAATTAATAAATACTTTATAATGACTGAAATTATATTTAAAAATTAACATAAAACGTAGGTAACTATCTAAATACAAAAAAGAGCGCATATAACAAATATCTTCATTGACATTCATTAAAACAATTTTTGCGAAACTAATTTCCATGCGACTTTTATTTTTTGAGCACTTTATTTGCGAAGTTTTTGCGTGAACAATTTTTTTTTAAACTTCAAGTTATAGAGGTTTGTGTTATAGAGGTTTGACTGTAATATGAAATTTAGAAAAACATTTATACTCATTTATTATTTATATTTTAATTAATTTAAAATAAGAAAAAAAACAAAATATTTTATAAATAATATTATAGCAAAAAATAATTAAACCAATACCAGCACATTGCCCAAATAATTTTACATCTTACCTAAACCAAAACATAAACCAAGTTTTTTTAACCAACCCAAACCAAACCCAATTAATAAATACTTTATAATGACTGAAATTATATTTAAAAATTAACATAAAACTATCTAAATACAAAAAAGAGCGCATATAACAAATATCTTCATTGACATTCATTAAAACAATTTTTGCGAAACTAATTTCCATGCGACTTTTATTTTTTGAGCACTTTATTTGCGAAGTTTTTGCGTGAACAAATATTTTGCGAACAATTTTTTTTTAAACTTCGAGTTATAGAGGTTTGTGTTATAGAGTTTGACTGTAATATGAAATTTAGAAAAACATTTATACTCATTTATTATTTATATTTTAATTAATTTAAAATAAGAAAAAAAAACAAAATATTTTATAAATAATATTATAGCAAAAAATAATTAAACCAATACCAGCACATTGCCCAAATAATTTTATATCTTACCTAAAACAAAACATAAACCTAGTTTTTTTAACCAATCCAAACCAAACCCAATTAATAAATACTTTATAATGACTGAAATTATATTTAAAAATTAACATAAAACGTAGGTAACTATCTAAATACAAAAAAGAGCGCATATAACAAATATCTTCATTGACATTCATTAAAACAATTTTTGCGAAACTAATTTCCATGCGACTTTTATTTTTTGGCCACTTCTTTGCGAAGTTTTTAGCCTAACAAATATGTTGCGAATTTTTTTTTTCGATTTAAAGACCGGATACCGTAAAATCTACGCCGCAGCGCTCCGTGCCTGTTATAAAGCGTTAACTAAAAGCAATACTTACTTTACATCCTCAATTTTTACTAAATCCAGTCCAGACAATACGGCATCTGTTAAACTGATTTTTAGATCTTGACTAGCGTCAACAGAAACTAGTGGAAGTTTTAATGGAT
Organism: Brachypterus glaber; assembly: GCA_958510825.1. Classification (NCBI taxonomy): domain Eukaryota; kingdom Metazoa; phylum Arthropoda; class Insecta; order Coleoptera; family Kateretidae; genus Brachypterus; species Brachypterus glaber. The sequence goes on along the minus strand of OY294048.1, from coordinate 18,223,181 downwards.
TTAATGCTGGAGAATTAGTTTTCCTATCACCTAAAAAAAAATATTTATTTTATAGATTAATTATATTTAAGTGGGAAGGGGAACCGGTACTAGTTGTCTCAGGGATAAAGGCATATCCAGAAGCTTGCATAATAACATAAAACATAAGATTGCGATGCCGTGTTTGGCTTACAAGATACATGGCGGCCCATCAAGCCAATCACGGCATCGCATTGTTATGTTTTATGTTCTTATGCGAGCTTGTGAATAGGCACTAAGTTGAACTTAAACTATCTTTTTGCCTAGGCATATTTGTTATTTTAAGCTCTTGAAACATAGCGTTGGCATGGGGGGATTTTTTTAAATGAAAAGGGGGTCGTATAAAACATCGTTTTAAAGATTGTAGCACACTGATAGAATAATAACGTTATTAATACAACATGTTGTTATATATGTGCCAACCACAAATTGTAACATAGTATAGTACTAACTAGGACATAAGATGGCATTTGTTGTTGTATTTATAACAATTGTATGTTGTTTACCTCTTAATTCTACAACTGTCTGTTGTATCGTATAACATATTTATGCTATGGCATATTACAAAATATGACTATGTCAAAGGTGTGGAACCAAAACCCGATAAGTTAATAAAAATCTCAAAACGACCTTTTAATTTCACTATTCTTAACTTTTTGCCCTCTTTTTAATGGTATAATCATTTACCGGTTTTTCCTTTTAATCGTATTCTATTTTAGTATTGAACCATTTTAAAAACTGATAACTCATAATTTCCTATTTTTAAACATCTAAATGTGATTTTGCCACTTATCGGGTTTTTGGCGCCAAACCCTCGATGTTTTTTTTTATTTTTTTAGACATTTTTAGATGTTTAAAGTAGGGTTGAAAATGGAAATTTATACTTTTAGTTTAAAAATAGTGACTGTAAAACACAGTTGATCCTAATTTCCTTAAGTCTAAGCTTTCCAGCAATGGAATTCGTGGACAAATTAATAGGTGGCTATGTTCATTTTTAACAAATAGGCCTTTTAGAGTTAGGATTAAAAATATATTTTCCAAAAAATTTGGTTCTTCTAAAGGGACACCTCAAGGAAGTATTTTAGTATTTTAGGCCAGTTGCTTTTCGTATTATTTGTTAACGACCTTCCTTATTTTATTTTAGATGGCAAGATTTTTATGTACGCGGATGACACCACAATTGTAATAATAGATTTAAATAGAGAAAACTTAATAATGCATTTAATGATTGGTGTTGTAAAAATAAGTTGATTTTAAATCATGAAAAAACGGTTTTTATTGAGTTCGGACATCACTGAAAAGTTTTTTCTAATTCCAGCTTTAGCATAAACGATACTTTGTTCCTCAAAATAGATCAAACTTCCTTGGTATAGTCATTGATAAACATTTTACTTGGTCCCATCACATAGACAGTATTTGTGCTAGACTTAATAGACAAGTTTTTTTAATTAATATTCTTAAAAATTCATTGGGCCGTAAAACGTTGTTAAGTGTATATTATGCCAATGTTCACTCTATAATATTCTACAATATTATAGTGTGGGGACAAACCTGTGATATTGATAGAGTACTCGTACTGCAAAAAAGACTGATTAGGATAATTTTTAATTTAGGTTTTAGGGATTCTTGTGGGGAAGTTTTTAAAAATAATTGTATTTTAACTGTAACGTCAATATATTTGTATAAATTATTTGTCTTTGTCTTTCAAAATAAATGTGCTTTTTTAACCAATGGTTTCTTACATGACTATCCCACAAGTGATCGACACCTATTTAGACAAAAGATTTAAGTTGTGTATGTACAAAAAATCACCTCATTATGCAGCTCTTATAATAAATTACCCATTTATGATAAAGATGCTATATCACTAAACTTGTTTAAAATAAAGGTAAAAAAATTGCTGAACTCGAATATCTACTCTTATATGAGTAATAAATATTCATTGTTTTTTATTCTTGTTTTAATATTTATGTTATTTTTTATTCATGTTTTTTTTTTTGTTTGTTTTTATGTATTTTTTCTATTTATGTTTTTTACCTGCTTTATTTTTGTATTATTTATTTATATATGTGTACCTATTAGGTACTCGTCACTACATAGATAGTACCTTAAAGATTACTCGTCACTACATAGATAGTACCTTAAAGATACTATCTATGTAGTGACGAGTCTATCTATTTTTATAATAGCTTAAAGGCAATAAAGAATCTATCTATCTATCTATCTAAAATTTAATTGTAAAGTATAATAAACCTGTTGGTGACAGGTAACTTACGTGACATTTGGGTCATAAAATATATTTTTATTTCAATATAGGAGCAACAATTTTGGATGCCCTAAATTAGCAAAAAGTGATTGAATTCATGTCCTTCTAAACATTTTTTGTAAATAATACCAAATCATTTTTTTGCTCTACAGCCCAAACGGCTCATTTGCGGACATATGTTTACTAAACAAAAAATGTTTGTTTTGATGTCCTCTACCACCCCTTAAAGTCGGTATATATCCAAAAATTATTAATTTTGGATGTATGGGCATTCTCCAGGTAAAATGCAAAGTCACTACGGGGCTGCTCATTAGTACCGTAATTTTTTCATTGCAAACTTACCTTTTATAATAAACGGAAGGGCATCCTTGGCATGCCTCATGGCACATTCATTTAATTTTGGATCGTCCTTTCTACATGGTTTTATATATTTTGCTAAAAATTTAAAAAATATTAGTTTATCTTTCTAAACATTTAATGTGTACATAATTTCCTATCCCTAAAGTAAAAAAGTATATATATATATTATTCGATCCTAAAATCTTGAGACCCCGAAATATTTGGATCCCGATGATTTTTGCACACTGAAATGATTACTAAAAAAGATAATTACTTTTTACTTTCTCATAAAAGAAAGTAATCAATTTTTTTTGCTTAAGTCCAAACGTCAAGAAAAATCAAAATAAGCAAAAAATTATGTCTGTCTGTCAGTCTGTCGGTCTGTCTGTATCCACGATAACTTAAGAACGCTTTGAGCTAGCGACTTGAAATTTGGTATGCAGATGTATTTTTATAGACAGACCGGTAGAATTTTTTTTTGTATATTTGGCAGAAAATTAAAAAAAAAACATTTTCACAAATCACCCGGTGAAAACTAACAGGAGTGTTCCGTTACTACATACTACCCTTTAAAGTATCAGCCCGTGTGCATGTATTAAAATTTTAACATAGGAATTCCTTGTTATTTGACTGGACTATTACAAGAATTGAGATAATTAAAAAAAAGAAGTTGGAGTGACTGGTAGTCCAAAAAGTCCAAAAAGTCCAAACCTAGCTAAGCTTAGCTTGTAAGGTAGGTAGAAGATACAACTCCCATGAATTAAACTGATTTTACTTTCTTTTTTTAATGTTAAGTTCTGTTTATATTTTAATCCAATTATTTTCAAAATTATATACCCTTAAGGGTAGGTGTACATTTTTTAAGCTTTGTTAAATGATGGATTGCTATTTAAGGTTTTATAACTGGGGGTTAAAGGGTGAAAGTTACAACCCTTACAATTATATACTTAAATTTCCCCATGCAAAAATCAAATTAATCCCTTTTTTAAAATTTTCACATTATGCTTAGTTTGCGAGATATTTCGGGTGGATTGTTTTCAATTGATCAACCTGTAAACAACTATACTTCCCTTTTAAGACAAGTTGTCCTATTCCTATTCGAGATATGGCCAGTGCTATTGTTTTTCTTTGCACAGAAAATTAAAAAAAAAACATTTTCACCGCCAAAGTGGCCATTTTTGAATATCTATAACTCGATTGTTATTAATATATTAAAAAAATGATGAAAACAAAAAATTTTGGACTTTTCCTTCTCAACAAAATTGGTAATTTGCCTTTTTATCGTAAGATGCATATTTAGCGAGATAACCCCTAAACTTTAAGATAGCAGACACCTCTTACACAAATCACCCGGTGAAAACTAACAGGAGTGTTCCGTTACTACATACTACCCTTTAAAGTATCAGCCCGTGTGCATGTATTAAAATTTTAACATAGGAATTCCTTGTTATTTGACTGGACTTTACAAGAATTGAGATAATTAAAAAAAAGAAGTTGGAGTGACTGGTAGTCCAAAAAGTCCAAACCTAGCTAAGCTTAGCTTGTAAGGTAGGTAGAAGATACAACTCCCATGAATTAAACTGATTTTACTTTCTTTTTTTAATGTTAAGTTCTGTTATCAGTTTTTTGACAATTAGATTTTAAATTTGTATAATTTTTTATTTCTATTTTTAATTTTTACCCTGAAGAAGAAGGGACATATTACCTTCGAAACGTTGGAACTATTCATATATATTTATTTTATTTATTAAAGTGTTCTTAATAGCAAGATTTTTTCATTATTTTATATAAAAAAGAACAAGAAATATTATAAATAATTAGTTAAGTTCTGTTTATATTTTAATCCAATTATTTTCAAAATTATATACCCTTAAGGGTAGGTGTACATTTTTTAAGCTTTGTTAAATGATGGATTGCTATTTAAGGTTTTATAACTGGGGGTTAAAGGGTGAAAGTTACAACTCCCACAATTATATACTTAAATTTCCCCCTGGAAAAATCAAATTAATCTCTTTTTTTTTAATTTTCACATTATGCTTAGTTTGCGAGATATTTCGGGTGGATTGTTTTCACTTGATCAACCTGTAAACAACTATAGTTCCCTTTTAAGACAAGTTGTCCTATTCCTATTCGAGATATGGCCAGTGCTATTGTTTTTCTTTGCACTTTTTAAAAACATGTTAAATAAATATGGCGTTCTACTTTATTTTAAATAAAAAATACGTGATATCCTTTGAAAAAAAATATACCTTATGTTAGAAAAATAAATTGTCATACTAAATGCATTTGTTCTATCTGAGAAAGTTGGGACAAAATGATCCAAAAAGTCCAATCAAATTACTAAGATCTGTAAAGTTAGCCCTAGTTCTGACTTATTCGTCTAGTAAAGACTAGTTAGGACAACTCTATTTAGAAAAAATTGAAAATTTTCCACTTAGGGCAAACATCTTCGGCTAATTTTTAGGATTTGGGTTTTAGGTGGACATTTCTTTTTAGTAAGCATATGTAAAGCAATACAATGGTGTGCTTATCTCAAAAAGTGAATTTTTGCTGAGAGGACAACTTGTCTTTGAAGGGCAGTATAGTTATTAACTTTTTAATTAAATATTATACAAAAATGATTAATTTAATTGCAAATAGAATATGCAAATATTTCATTTGTTAGTTATGCTATGTTAGTTTTTCTCATTAATAAACTTAGCATTATTTTAAGCCTGTAGCCTAAATGTCGGTGTGTCTGTACATTTTTCTGACTATTTTAGTTTTAAACCTTATAACTTTTTTACAAAATGTGTAATTAAAAAAATTCTTTCACCAAACGATTTAGATTAGTGAGTAAAAGTGGAAAAAAATATTATTTTTGGGGATAACTGGCCTGTTAAGGTGATTTTTATGATCTATAATTACACTGCTCTACAAAAAAAAAAAAATTATTTTCCGAGGACCTGGCTTTATTTTCGTTTTTCTCGCACAGCTCGTTTGGACTTTAATTATTATTTATAGAACAAAGTGTTTTTTTTGCCTATTATACTACACTATAATAGTTTTAGTAAGAAAAATTAAGGTCTGACTATTTTTTTTTGTGAATTAGTTCTCTTAATGGGTCTGTAAGCCAAAAAAGCGGATTTAAAATATCTTTATTTGTTGTTTTTTTATACGCTTCTAAATTCAAAAAATGAGATTTTTCCGCATTTTTTTGACTACTGTCATTTACAATGTGGGTTAACATATTATTGGATAATATAATTTAATTAAATTAATAGTAAAAATCACTTACCTAGATGTTGGGATTGAACACATACGCAAAAAATAACTAGTACCAGGGAACATAAATATACCGACTTCATGTTTCACTGGGTAGTTGGTGAATTAGTGAAAAAATATTCAGCAACCGCATCGGATTTTTAAATCGTTATTTAATTAGTATACCTTCGATAGGCATATTTTCTCGAGCTACAACTATTTATTATAAGCACTGGTCGGATCAAAGTATTCATTTACCAGGGGCACCAAAAATTTATATTTTCATGAAGCTAATTTTTAAAGTAAATACACATTTGAAACCATATTTTAATAAATGGTCTGCCACGTCGACGCTGTTAAGTTTTTTTGAATTTTATTTATTTTTTTAATTAATGAGTAAGTTTTACTTATGTCCACCCTCAAAATTAAGATTCGATAAAAAACGAAACTTTGGTGGTTTATATAATTTTACATTGGCTATAATGGCTGATTTAATTTTATTTTTTCACTTTCGGTTTTGCCGGAAGTGGCATAAATATGTTTTTTTTTTATGAAACACCCTGTAATTTTTGACATTTTTAAATTCACCCGAAAATTCTATATATAAAAAACTGATTGTTCTGCTTTTGAGTTTTTATTTTTTGTTTTCGTTTTTATCGTATAAAAACCAGATTTACATAATTTACCTTGTTTTACTTACTTAAGTTTAAAAAAATGTAAGACTTATATTAAAATTAAAATTTGATCAGTGACAGAGAATTAGAGCTAAAAATCGTGTTTTTCTCCTGAACTCCTATTTTTTAATGTCCATATAAACTTTATTTGCAGAATATTTTTCCGCTATTTTTCTAATGCCAAATTTATTATGTACTTTGAAGATTAAGTGAGTAAAAAGTAGGTAAATTATGTGTGTCTCGTTTTTACGATAAAAACGAAAACGTAAAAGAAGTAAAAAAGGTTTTTTGACAACTCTTATCGCTATCCTGAGAAGAAGAGGAGTTTCTCCTACTGTGCTACGTTGGAATCATAGCCTTCAGGGTCAGGTTCGTTGGGGCTCTACATTGTCTCAGTTATTCAGCATATCCAATGGTGTCAGACAGGGAAGTCTAATGTCACCCGACTTTTTTAATGCATATGTTGACGAACTGCACAAACGACTACGAATGTCTGGAATCGGTTGCTACATCAATGGTACCTTGATAAACTGTCTGAGCTACGCTGATGACATGGTACTAATCTGCCCCTCGCTCGAAGGCTTAAGAAAACTCCTAAGGATATGTGAAGTCTACGCAGAAGAACACTATCTTGTTTATAACGTCGATAAAACTAAAGTCCTAGTATTTCGTCCAACATGTTATAAACATCTTATAGTTCCTCCGATTGTTCCTAGTGATCGCGAAGTTGATGTTGTAACAGAGTTTAAATACCTTGGACACTATTTATCGTGGGACCTATCGGATAATACTGACATTCAGAGACAATATAAAGCCCTCTGTGTACGTGCCAATATGATTGCTCGAAGGTTTTCTAAATGTAGTGCAGAGATTAAAAACGTATTATTTCGCACTTATTGTGGGTCTGCATATATGTGCGAACTATGGTGTTTTTACACAGTAGCGTGGTGGAGTAAAATTCGCGTGTGCTACAATAACTCACTTAGATTGCTCCATAACTTACCGAGATATAACAGTGCCAGTGAAATGTTTGCTTATTGTGGTCTACCGACGTTTGATGCTCTTAGAAGATTTCTCGTGTTCGGCTTCCGACAAAGACTAGACAAAAGTTTAAATGCCTTTACTGTATCTATTCTTTCCTCAGACTTGAAATGGCGTTCTAATCTAAGAAAGGCTTGGTCAGATTTGCTTCGCGTACCGCATTAGTCTTCCTTCTTTTTTTTTCTACTATAGTGTTGTATTTTGTATATATATTTTTGTTTCTATTTTGTTAATATGGTGTATTTTATGCTGGAATAAAGAGTTATTATTATTATTATTATACATAGAATTTTTGGGGCAATTCATAAATGTAAAAAATTACAAGGTTTTCCATTTAAAAATCAAAAGTTGAGGTCATTTCCAGAGTAACCGGAAGTAAAACAAACAATCTGCCATTTTATAGTCAATGTAAAATTATATAAATCAACAAAGTTCCATTTTTATCGAACGAATATTAATCTTATTTTTTGGGTTAATATAATCTCTGTGGCTTGGTTTAAAAGGGCCAATGTAAAAAATGTTGAACAGATACACTAAGTCAAACATTGGCCGTTTTAGCAGTTTAACAGAAATTTTTATTGAAAACACAAGTCGGCCCTAAGAGCCGACTTAAGCCGATTTAAGTCTACATTTTATTGTAGTAATTTTATTTCGGCGGTATAACTCAAAATACGGAAAAATGAAATTGGCCTTTTTAGAACCAAGCCACAGAATTATAAAACATTATTTGATTAATGTATAAAATATATAAATAAATGTTTTCAAAATTTTAGTAATTAAATTAAAATTGCATATTGAAATAATGCCAAAAAAATCTATATCTCAAAAATAAAATCTGGTAAAAATTTAATCCTTGACTGACATTTTATTTCGATAGCTTTAATAATAAAGCCAAAAAAAACGTGTTAGCTATAACAACCGGTAAAGTATGGGTAATTCCATCTTAACTCGTAACTTTGAGGGGGAAAATTTTTCAATTTTTTTTTTTTTGATAAACCGTCCTAATTTGTAGTAAGGTTCTTATTATTAGACCCTACTTAAATAAATACTAATGCGAGCCGTACAATTTTCTCTCTTTTCTTATTTTTTTTTGTGTTTTTTGGGGAAAAGAAAACTAGTAACTTATGTGATTGTTACGTAATAAAACAGATTGTTTTATAAAAAAATGTTAGTTTTACACTCTAAATATACTTAATACCTAATTTAATAGCTTGTGTGCTATTTTGTGTTATTTTTAAATAAGTAATATAACAATTTCATCATAAGAATTGTATTTCTGTAACATATAGGACACGTTGAGTAACTTATGTGAAAAAACTACATGTAACTTTACAGCACTCTTTTTTGAAAAAGGTGAAATATTGAACAGTATGTCGATTTTACAGTACGAATTACATACGTTACCAGTCAGACAGTAACTTACTTGACTTTTCTAGGTTTTTTAAATTTTGTACTCAAGCCGGCAACCTGGGATACATCGGACTGCATTCATTTAAATAACAAGCTTATTTTAAGGTTGTGTTACAAACAATTTGTAAATATTATTAAAATTGTGTGATTTACGTGTTAACTTATGTGACCACTGAATAAACATACTCACCTGGTTTTAACTATAAGCCCAGATCTTGCGCTAAGTATTTAATGTAAATTTTTATAACAAAATAACCAATAAACAGCTTAAAAGATACAAGACACTCTTACCTAAGCCGGTTCCGCTGCGATCTTGCCAAGTCCCAAAAATTTTACCGAAAAGTAGAAAGTAACTTATGGGATCAAAAACCCGGTGAACTTAAGCGCAAAAAAAATACATAAAATAAATTATGTTGAGGACAAAATCTCTTTTAAAATGAAAATTGTACTTTTAGTTTAAAAATATTGATTTTTTAATAGTTTTTGTAAAGTTTCATTTTAAAGTCAAATTAAAAACTATATAATTGAACTCAATTTTTTACAAAATTGCGGTGACCACAAAATTACGAGTTAAGACGGAATTACCCGTATGCATTATTAGGGTGGTCCAAAAAAATGTTATTATCTTAATATTTTCTATTTTACGTGGTTAAAACGTCCTTAGAGTCAAAATTTATATAGAAAACCCTAAGTGGTCCTTTAGGGTCCTAAAAACCCTAAAATCATTCCAATATCGATAAATTTCGTATAAAACCAGCCCTAGTGTTTGTAATTTTATAAAATTTAAAAGCCTTGATATCTTTATTTTTTCTTTTTGAGTATAAAAATAAGCCTGCAAAATAGCCTGATCAAATGTTTTTAACCCGTACCAACAAGGTCCCGAAATTGCCCTTAAATTTCGAAAAACTGCACTTTCTATTAATTTTTGCTCCTGACGAATTATAAATATTAAATAAAACAGTTTATTTATCACATTTCTACATAAACCTATTTTAGTTATTTTAAAATACTACGAGTATGGGTCTAAGCGCCATTTAACATCACTATTTTGATGCGATGCGAGTCCGGCCAGAGCGGGCAAAATTAATAATATAGGTCTATTCCGAATATTTTTACGAATACTATTGTATCGTTTATAAGTACCCACAACTTCGCACAACTTTTTTTTTTAATGTTTTGTCTCAACAAAACATTAAAAATAAGGCCGTAATTTGCAGTAGGGTATACCAACTTGAATTGAATATAATCCGTATATTTAACTAAACAGTTTCATTATAAACCTTATAACAAATTATAGCCCTCCTGTAAATTAAATTGTAATTTTTATTCCTTGCATCACAAAACCTGTAAAATCAAAATTTCGGCACTGCTAGGAAAAATGCTAAGCCACTGCATTATAAAATGATTACATCTGAAAAAATGTTCAAACTTATGGAGAATAAGTAGTACAATTTACTAGTTTAGATAGATTTTGTGATCATATTTCCAACATCGTTTAGGTCTTATGGTTACTCTCTAAGCCTTAATACGACATAGTGTGGCGTGGTTACTTTCTAAGCCTTAATACGACATAGTGTGGCGTCTTTAATTTGTTATTGTTTGTAGTAAACATTATTTTTTCTTTGAGCCCTCTATTTTTTTTATTGTTTAATGGATTTTACTAAAAATTGGTAAAATTAATCCTTATAGGTAATAAAATAATTTTTTCCTGAATTATCAATCGGACTTCTCCTATAGATTTTTTTTTTGATTTTTTTAAAAATTTAACTAACTAAAACTTTTTGTTTTTTTATTGATTATGTCCAAAAATAATAATTTTTGCCCTCTCATGTAAAGTGGGAGACACACATAATAAGGATTGTTAAAAGGGCTAACTCAATGCTATATCTAATTAGGACTGCCTTCAAAGACCACTCTGTTGCAACCATGGCAAAATTATTTAAATCCTATGTACGTCCTATAATAGAATATGGTAATTGTGTCTAGAGTCCTTATTATGTATAGGATATCGAATTGCTGGAAGGTGTAGTAAAATTCCCCTCGAACTACACGAGCTGACTTACCCCCAGCGTCTCACTCACATAAACCTAACCACCCTGGTAGCTAGAAGAACTCGTGGTGACCTTATTCAAACCTTTAAGTTTCTTAGCAATTATTACTCCATCGACTTCAACTTATTCCAGCGCAACAACAATTCTAACTTGCGAAGCCACAACAAAAAGGTCAACAAAGAAAAATGTGCTAAGCTGCCACGAAAAAATTTTCTTACAAACCGAGTAGCCTATATGTGGAACGCACTGAGCAATGTAACAGTTTAAGCTACGACAGTAAACCAGTCCAAAAATCGGTTAGATAGAGAACTGGAGAGAACACGCAACCAATAGACCCATTTCCCAGCTTAATCCTTTTAATTTATTTTAATTTATTTTAGTTTACGTTAATTTAAATTCAATTTTTATTTATTTATTTTTTTTTAGAATTTAGAAGTAAATGAATTACAGTTTCATCGGCTCTGGCCGTATACTGTTTTATAAATAATTATAATAATAATAATAATGTAACTGAATTTTTCCTGAAAATTTCAAATCTATCGAACAATTCATTCTTTATCATGTTTGCAAAAAAACTTGACATAAAACACATTTTTCTACGACTGCTTTAGAATGTAAGCAAATACACACACTTTTCAATTAATCCATTCTGGCTTTAGATACAGTATGAATATTTCGTATCAAGTGTTAGTATGGGCACATGTAGTGCCATCTCTTGTTTATAAAAGTAAAGAAAACTGTAGCAACATTAGCAAAAATATATATATTTTACCATGAAATATTGAATAATTTAATGCAATTTAAAGTTTTGCTTTAAAATTACATTAATATTTGACCAGTTTTTTATCAATTTAGTTCAAAAAATTAACTGCTTCTATTGTTAAATATTTAAACCTGATATCTGTCACAACAATCTGACATAATCTTTAATTTTTGCATTATAATTTGTAAATATGTGCTAAAATTAAATAAAAATCTAAGTACTGATTTGATAAAATTACTAAATAACATTAATTGCTTTATTTAAAAATATGTGTTTTGTTGCATTTATAATGTCGAGTCAGAAAAAACATTGTTTTTAATCTTGTCCGCATTTTAAAGCCATACTGTGTTTCATATTTGCAGTCAAAGAAAAAGTATAGTCTACAACACCTATGGAATAGTCATTCCACGCTCGCGGGACAGTCATACTCGCTCGTATGACAAACTTTCCGCTCTCGCGGAATTTTGTCTATTCCATACTAGTTACAGAATATACTATTCTATCTAAAAAATTTATGTCAAGGAATGTTTTTGGCGATTTTGGAGCATTCGAAACTACAGCATTATACTATTCTAGCGATTGCGCACGTAGGAGAGTATAATAACTGCTACTTAATGTATTAGTTATTATGTAACCTTTAAGTCATCATTGTAAGACGATGTGACAGCTCGATAAAATTCGCCTCACGTTTTCACGAACTTACGTCAATCTTCCATTTATATTTATAAAAAAGGTAAACCAGTTGTCATTTAAGAAATGGGTTTAGATCTTAATCTTAATGTGAAGTTAGAACCTCTTTTTGTGGTGCATTTTAATTATATAGGATTTTTATGACAATTATGGAATTCTCTAACCTATTTTTAATGGGAAGCTGAAAACAAATAGGAAAAAAGAGTCATAAGGGTCCGACTAAAATATACTAGGTTAAGTACCTACCTCTATTTTTATCAAAAAAATATATATTTTTTTTCGAAAAACAAAAAATAAAAAAAAATATAGTCAAAACGTTTAACAGTTATTAGGGAAAAATTTTAACAACGTACTGGGGTCTCACGGGGTAAAGCTACCTACATATCAGGGTTTAGGTGCGTGGCATTTTAAATGCACTTAACTGTGCTCCCTAAATTTGCGATTCCCCTTTTGAGAACAACAGATAAAATTAATCACATCAATAGATGGCACCATGCTTTTATATATCTTACATTTTTTTTAATATTAAGAACATGGAGAATACAGAGTGCTAATGATTCCCACAAAAGGTTGAAATGGTACTATTCACTGTTTCCTGTAGACTTGATCTTAATTACATTACATGTTTGTTTAACCTCATACTATTCTACTTAATTAATCATCCCCTAAGTCCAGGACTAGTGTGGGCTAGTAGTAAAGGGGGAACCACCGGCTTATACTGACTTTCGAACCAGTTTTTATAGGGAGTGTCCGCTTTACTTACGCTTTCGCCAAATTTAAATTATTAGTTAACTGAAAAACGCAAATCCGGGCCAGTGTGAATCGAACTCAGACTAGTTGGCTAGTAGACTTGTCATGTACAGACGCGGTAGACCACTACACAAATCCTCCCATAATGGTGATAACTCAAGTTGTCACGTTAAATATCGTAAGCTTATCATATATATTTTGATTTTATTTAAATATGTTTTAATTTTAAGAATGTTTTAGCCTAAAACAAAAGGAAAAAGGTGGATTAAAAAAAATCTAACCTATATATTTTTTTAAGTTTGGCTTAAATTAACGAGTAGACTCTAAATAAACAGATTTTGAAGAGAACAGAACATTTTTTTTAGTTTGATTTGTTTTATAAAAAATAAAATACAATAAAAAAGACAACAAGTTTTATTTAATATGTATAAACATTTTTTTTTAATTGTAGACTTTCTGCTATTTTTTATACAAAAATGCGTACCTGATTGATACATTATACATATATTTTATAAGCTAACAGAAAAGAAAAACTATTCAAATCAGTTGAATAAATAAAATCCATGGTAGTATGGTAGTAAGGTTTTTCTAAAGTTTATAATACAAAATTATATTTCTTACAAATAACAATTATATATAATCCATTCTGGAAAACTGTCCATTTTTTAATGTTATGCTTCTTATAGTGAAGTTATAATATATAAAATAAAATAAGGGAAACATATAATCAGACTTCACAATTTTTATTAAAATATTTGTGACTGCAGTTTCGTAAGCATAAAGCTACATCATCAGACAATAAATAAATAGATAAGTTAAACAAATAAAAACTATAACAATGTTAGGTTAGGAATGACAATGTTATAGTTTTTATTTGTTTAACTTATCTATTTATTTATTGTCTGATGATGTAGCTTTATGCTTACGAAACTGCAGTTACAAATAGTTTTAATAAAAATTGTGAAGTCTGATTATATGTTTCCCTTATTTTATTTTATAAATTATATATAATGTATAATTGTTCGTATCTTTCTCAAAAAATTTATATATTTTTTGAGAAAGACGCGACTTTACAGAAAAAAAAATCTTTATAATTTCTACACCTAAAACGGTTTCCTCTTTATTAATAAATAATAAATTAAAAATCTTTGCCTCACAAGAAATTCAACCACATACTTTTACATAACATCATTAACGTACATGTTAATAATAACATTAATAACTTATTAATATTATTAATTTACAAAAAAAGTACACAAATAAATAGTTTTTATTTAATTGTATCAAAAAGAGACACTTTTCGTTTGAGGCCTTAAATTTTGGATTTTACTGACTATTCCCTAAAAGTAAAATAATTAAATGTAATTTTCATTAAAACCAATATTTAAAATTTTCATGATTTTTTTTTTTAATAAACTGGGATTTTTTTTTAATTTAACTAAATCGAATAAAAAATAGTGTATGACACACAGACGAAAACGTTTTCTTTAGCACTTCACAGCGTTTGCGGCCTGGCATTCGGTCTCCCGAAAACTACGCTTTCGTGAGAAAAATCCTAATATTCCTCCAGGAGACACAACTAACTTCTTTATTTTTTTAGAAATATAATAAATAAACTCAGCTATCTTTTAGACTTACGGAGGCAACATATTTTTCTCACTACCAACTAGGTAAGTTGATATTACTTAATCAAAAAGTCGACAGTAATGGAAAGTACTATGTCAAGGTTTGGATAGATCAAATCATTACAAACAAAACAGTAACTAACGACAGAAAAAAACAATTTATCGCATAAGGATATTAATTTTTAAATTTTTATAATCATTTAGGAACTCAGGTCATGAGTATTTTAACAAATATAAGAATAATGAGCTGAGCTCATGAGTATCATGAGACTTCATCCATAATTAATTTTCACTTAGGGACCATCATTTAAATACGTAACGCAATATTTTGCAAATTTTGACTCTGGTTTTTAACATTGACATTTACCCCTTCCCCTATAAATATGTAAGGCTAGCAGTCAAGACCCCACCTAAAAAAATGTTTGGGTGACAAAATAAACTGTTTTTATTCGTATAAAAATAATAAAGAGCGTTACGTAATGCTACATCATGATGCTTCAGTCTCCAATCCCCCCGTGTAGTGCATCTTCCACAATAAATGCGTTACGTATTTTAACCAAGGCCCCTTATATTTGAAACACCATAATATATTTTTTATTATTTTAAAAGTGGGATCATCAAATTTTGGTGTTTGGTTAATATTATAATGTATAATGCCCATTTGTTTTGGTACAAATAAAAGTAAAAAATGTCGTTTTTTTGTAGCCTACAAAATAATTTACCACAAACTATTATGAAAAGGTTTTTAACCATATACAAAGTCTTAACCATATGAACAATTAATCTTCTCGAATAGCGCACAGTTCACGAATAGTCACTTTTAGAGGAACATTTTAAAACCTAAATAACTAACTATTTACTGCTATACAGGTACGACCTATGAAAATAGTACAATAAATTAGAAAAACGTGAAAAAAAAAGATTGACCCCAACAATTTTTTATTTTTTCCTAAATTACTTCTTATGTTGTGTTTAATTAATTTATGAAAAAAAAAAACAAAAATCAGAGGTCGGAAACAAAAATTTAAAATTTTCAACTAACCACTGTGATATTATAATGCAGTCGGTTAAAATATATTATTAATTTGAGTTATATTAGCTGTTATACAGAGCGGTCCAAAAGTCACCCCCCTCTTAACCTTTGAACCAGTTGAGATATCGACTTCAAATTTGGAACTTTTAAATAAGACAACTTAAACTATCTTTTAGCATATATTTAATACTTTCAGTTCTTAAAATGTGGGCAGGGGGGCATGGGGGCACATTTTTTTAAATGGAAAGGGGGGTTGTGTTATACATCATTTTAAAGCTTATAAAATTCTCCATTTAACTCCGTATTTTTAAATTTAAAAAAAAAATCTTGGGTTTAAAATGGGGTTGAAAAAACCTTAAAAAACATTTTTAAAAAATTTAAAAATGTTAGTTTAAATAGAGAATTTTATAAGCTTTAAAATGATGTATCACACGACCCCCCTTTCCATTTAAAAAAATGTCCCCTCATGCCCCCCTGCCCACATTTTAAGGGCTGAAAATATCAAATATATGCTAAAAGATAGTTTAAGTTATCTTATTTAAGAGTTCTAAATTTTAAGTCGATATCTCAACTCGTACAAAAGTTAAAGGGGGGGGGTGACTTTTGAACCGCACTGTATGTTTTTAGGAACATTTAATCGAAACAAATATTTCATTAAGGCTACTAGTCCTTTAGGTAAGAACTTAATTAATTTTTATAGGTTTTTATTGTTTAGGTGACAATTATTTTCAACATAAAGAAAAAATTAACTTTCCATACTGTAATTCAAAACTCATTAAAGTAAAAATTAGATATTGATAATTAATTTTGAGCTTAAACTAGCTTATTAGTGCAAAATACTATCTACCTATCTAATGACATCTTTGACATTGGCATTCATGACATAAAATTAGGTTTATTTAAAAGTTAAATATCGCCGGCTTCCTTACAAGGAAAAATGTATTGATGCAAAATACCCACATGTCTATTGATTTGAAAATTTGCCAGTGAACATGTCACTTTATGTATAAGTGTCATTTTAAAATAAGCCCCGTTGTAAGGAAGGCGATATAAATAAACTCAATTTTTAATATTGAAAATTTCCAGGGTGAAATTTTCTCTTATGCTTAGTAATTATGATGCCCTTGTCCAATTTTTTACTCAGATAGATTCTGCGCCCACTTTACTTAAATAATTTAGTCATAAGTGGTTATAACTAATAGTTATAACTAAATTAACATCTTATGAATTACACGTAAAAATAAATTTATGTTATTGTCAATTATACCATAAATATATACTCTGTGGTTGAAATACAACGCAGTGACTAATATCTAAAGACCACTTTACACGGAGCAATTCGTACGCAAGTTTGATGCTATGCAAGTTTGCTGCAAGATATAGCATGAGGACAATTGGACATTGATTTGCTTTTTCACGGAGCAGGTTGTACGCAAGTTTGGTGCTATATATTGCAAGGTAAACAGTGCTGCCAACCAGACAAGTATTTGCTTTTTTAAGGAAGTTTTTTAGTTAGACAGACCGACCTATTATTAATAATAATAACTATTAACATGTGCTGTTGCTACTATATTAGTAAAATGAAATCAATTTGGTAACTTTTTTTGCAGGTTGGTACCACGAAAATAACCAAAAAACTTGCGTGAAAATCGCCGAAAAATAGAACATGTTCTAAATAATTTGATGGCACGAAAATGGCCTCAAACTTGCCTGAAGGCATGCGCAGTGACTGAATCATTCTTGCAACAAACTTGCATAGCATCAAACTTGCACACAAATTGCTCTGTAAAGTGGCTTTAAAAAGAAATATGCTGTTCTAGTATAAGGAGTTACGCGAATCCCACCGGAATTGATATGATCTTCGCCTTTTACCACAAATAAGTCACTGCGATATATTTTAGACACATATAATAAGTATATTTAAAATATGATGTTTTAATGAGATCAAGACATTTGGCAATAATGTTTTAATGACATATTTTCCATATAAAAACTATATAGTTTTACAGCCGTTAAATATTTTAAGGTAAGTTAATTTAAATTTAAAAAAGTAACTTCGAACAGAAAAAAAATTATCACATGATATAAGTTGTGTCATTAAATAAATAAATAAATAAATCTATTGTTCTAAGTAAAATAAAAATTCAACTTTAATCAAGCAAAACGTTTGCTATAAGCATGCTTGCAGATATATATGAGTATGTATATAGACTTTGTGTCCCTTTGTCACTTTGTGTCACTTGATCTGAATTACGTACTTCTTTTAATTTATCATTTTTCTGTAGAGGTTATTTTAATGTGCAGCTGGACACAAAGTGTACAGTGGAAAATTTAAATATATAAAAAAGTTTCCAGTTGGATTTCCAATGGAGATTTCTCCCGTTAGATTAGACAGGGACAAAAGTTCTACCCAAAAAGGATAGAAGACATACATACACTCCCACTTCCACCCAACCAAACAAATTCTGTATTTGTTCTTTGTTGAACAAATACAATATTTACTTGGCCGGGCGAAAAGTGTAACTATATTATTTTTATTAAAGAAATTACTGGCGCCATCTAAATTTTAGTAGAATTATCTTATTCTACAGATTCACATTAGCTATGTTCGTTTGTGCCGCTCAGTGCTACACTTTCCGGCCAACCAAATAAATACTTTATTTGTTGTATGAAAAACAAATACAGTATTTATTTGGTTGGCTGGAAAGTGTAGCACAAAGGAGATAGAGATAGGGTAGAGGTCTTTTGTTTCATAATTCTAGTTGTAGAGAGCTCCATTGGATTTGTGCAGGATAAAATATATACCTACATTTATTTTGTGGCTTGATTATAAAAGGCCAACGTCAAAAAAATTAAACGGATAGACTAAGTCAAACAATGGCCGTTTTAGTAACCAAACAAAAATTTTTATGGAAAACAATTATCGGCCCTTGTCGCTTAAAGTCTACATTTATCTCACAAGCACTGACATTGGATTTTTTAGGTTATATAGATCTGAAAATAAAATAGTTGGGCTCAAATTACGGAAAAAGTGACATTGACCCTTTTAGAACCAAGCCACAGTATTATAATTTATAAATGATACAATAATAATTAATAATGTTCATATGTTTTCGCCTTCATTTACCTTAAAAAGCTCAAAACAAATTCATGTTGGGCAACAATAATTTTAAACTCTTAGATGAGGCGTATTTTCGTTAGTTTGTATTTGTTAAATCCAGATTAAAATAATATCCAAAATTGTTGATTTTCATAAATTTGTGTTCTTTAAATAACGTAATATCAACAATTTTTTGTATTTGAACTTAAAAAAAATTGCTTGCTGCGCATTTAATGAATCGTTTGACATTTCACAAAAATAGACTATTTACAATATTGGTGAATGCGCCGCATACTCTGTTTAATTGTAGTGACCATTAGGGTGCCCAGAGTTTTGACTTTTTTTTGAATTTTAAAGGTCTTACCCCCCAAAGTTGTTCATTGGGGTGAGTAGATTACCACGCTATTTTTTCAGAATTTAAAAAACATATTTAGAGGTGGCGCACAGCCATTTTTTGCAAAAATAATCGTTTCTCCAGATTAAATTTTTTTAGGGCCTATTAAAGATAAATAAAAATGCTTTTTGCACAGCACGGAGATCTAGGATAAATAAGGAAGAACTCTGATTTTTTTCAATTTTTTTCATCAACAAACGGCCTTGATGTGACCTAGAAAAGTCAAAATTTTGATGTTATCCCTAATTTAGGGTGCTAGGAATAGCACATTCAATTTTTTCACCCCGGTCAAAATTTTTTTGGTAATACCTAAATGTGTCCTGACTTAAAATCCATATATAAATATTTGATCCTATATACAGGGTGCAAGAAAAAAAAAATGTTTTTTAACAAAATTACACAACTTTTCTAGATTTTTACACTTTTCATTCTTTTAGGGCCCACATCGAACAACAAAGTATAGTACAACAAAGAATACAATTTTCAAATCTTTTAAATCTACTTTGAATGCCCCAGTAATAAAGTAGATTTTTTTGAATTTGGAAAATTTATTCTATGTTGTTCCATAACTTGCAACAGAAATTGTGTTTGATCCTCTTGATCTGTTAAAAGATTATTATAGGTTTGTATGAGTACCAGTACTCAGTACAGTCCAAGAAAAATGTTCAAAAATTAAAAGTAAACGACGCCGCAGAGCGTGGGGTGGCACTCATACAAACCTATAATAATCTTTTAACAAATCAAGAGGATCAAACACAATTTCTGTTGCAAGTTATGGAACAACATAGAATAAATTTTCCAAATTCAAAAAAATCTACTTTAATACTGGGGCATTCAAAATAGATTTAAAATATTTGAAAAATGTGTTCTTTGTTGTACTATACTTTGTAATTCGATGTGGGCCCTAAAAGAATGAAAAGTGTAAAAATCTAGAAAAGTTGTGTAATTTTGTTAAAAAACATTTTTTTTTTCGTGCACCCTGTATATAGGATCAAATATTTATATATGGCTTTTAAGTCAGGACACATTTAGGTATTACCAAAAAAAGTTTGACCGGGGTGAAAAAATTGAATTTGCTATTCTTAGCACCCTAAATTAGGGATAACATCAAAATTTTGACTTTTCTAGGTCACATCAAGGCCGTTTGTTGATGAAAAAATTTGAAAAAAATCAGGGTTCTTCCTTATTTATCCTAGATATCCGTACTGTGCAAAAAGCATTTTTATTTATCTTTAATAGGCCCTAAAAAAAATTTAATCTGGAGAAACGATTATTTTTGCAAAAAACGGCTGTGCGCCACCTCTAAATATTTTTTTAAACTTCTAAAAAAATAGCGTGGTAATCTACTCACCCCAATGAACAACTTTTTAAAATTCAAAAAAAAGTCAAAACTCTGGGCACCCTAGTGACCATGCAAACCAGGTTAAATTCATATACACTGAATTAAGTAAATCTTGAAAATGTTGTCACGTAAGGCCCCTTTAAAATTTTATGGGAACTATAACATCTTATAGTCGGAGAGCTGGTGACCATTTTTATTTTATTATTTGCTCCTGGCTATATTTTATATATTTCTTAAAGTACATTCAGATTAAGCTATTTTCATAGTTATCCACAATAATTCTGGGGCCAAGGGGTGAGAACAGTCTAGAAAAATTGCCTTTAAAATATGTGATACCTAATTTTTTAAAATATGTGTACCTAATTTTTTAAAGAAATGAGAATTTATGAAATGACATTTTGATTAAATTAAAGAGAGTTTTTAGTGTTGACATATGTCAGATAAAGTTTTTAGTCTTTTTTTTAACTCTTAACCTAGTGAATAATTGTGTAAAACTGTGAAAATAGACTAATCTAAATGTAATAAATGTAATTTGTTAGACTAGGTAAGTTAAAAATATATTTTTCGGGGACCCCATTTCACCACCTTTTCGAGGCTTTTAGCATCCAAAGGAACCCGATCCAGCACCTGGCGATTTGCAAGTAGCTTAATATGAATGTACTTTAAGACATATACACGGTGTATTTGAAATAGCGTCGGAAATTTTAACAGATGATTCTGCATCATAAAATATGACAAAAAGTTCCTATAAACATATGTCTAAAAATGCGTCATAAGGGAGCTACGCCCCTTTGAAAGTGGCTAAAAAAATCGGTTTTTATTTAATAACTCAGGAACCCTTTATATCAACGAGGTATTGCACGTCAACTAATCCTACCAAGGCACGTTTTTATGTGTTATTTTCATGTACTTATTTCAATCAGGGGTGTGCGAAACGGGAGGGGCTTATCAGTTTTTTGTCCCAAACTTTTTTGCAATTTTATTTTTGAAATATGATTTCTCAGGTCAAAATACATAAAAAAGGTACTCTTGTTGTAATACTGTAGGATTAACCGTTTTCGAGAAAAATTAATTTGAAGGTGAAATTCCACGGTTCGAGGACGAAAAATTAAATACTAAAATGTTGAAAACCAAAATTTTAATGTTGCAGGGCGAATGTACATTAAAAACTAAGAAAAAAAACCTCAAATTCAGGTACTTCCAAAAATTAATCCTAATGGAGCTATGGTCTTCTAAATATGCACCATTTTTAAAGGGCTATGGTAGCTTTAAAAGCGTTTTTTCGACCTACATGTATGGAAACTTTTTTTCTTAGTTTTTGATGTAGACTAACATTGCATCAAAAGTCCAAACCCCTGGTTTAAATAAGTACGTGAAAATGACATACAAAGATGGGCCTTATTAGGATTAATTCACGTGCAAAAACCTCGTTAACATATCTCAAAGGGTTCCTGAGTTATTAAATAAAAACCGATTTTTTAGCCACTTTCAAAGGGGCGTAGCTCCCTTATGACGCATTTTTAGACATATGTTTATAGGAACTTTTTGTCATATTTTATCATGTAGAATCACCTACGCTATTTCAAATACACCCTGTATAAAATACTACCGGGAGGAGAAAATAATGAAATAAAAATGGTCACCAGTCTTAGTGATCACATTTTTAAGAAGTTGGCTTCTGAGTTTACACATGTATGTAACTCTAACACAAAATCTAAAAGTCGTCACAAAAGAAGAATGTACTAAAAGTGGATTGAATGCGATTTGGATGACCACTCTACAATTGTGCATTAAGAAAAAAGCTGAAAATAACGCCGGTTTCTCTGTGTGTATCATGATACTTAGTTATTTAAATTCATTTTAATACTTGTTAAATTATTATTAATTTAAACTTACAAAATCTTTCGGAAATCACTCTAGTGATCTAGAACATTAATTTTATACAAAAACAAATAGTTTTACAACAATATACAATTTTCGAGGTACGATTGCGACAATACACGGTGGTCTAAGATAAGTTTTAAGACCGATGATAAAAATAATCCAAATTATGTTTTTTATAATATTCTAAAAGTAGGAAGTCCGTAAATTACAAATCTTCATTACACTCAGAAAATGTCATTGTAATTTTAATACTAAATTTTATTTGTAAATTAGCATCCAAAGGAACCCGATCCAGGACTTGGCGATTTGCATGTAACTTAATTTGAATATACTTTAAGACATATATACATATACAATACATCTGGGAGAAAATAATGGAATAAAAATGGTCACCAGCTCTTTGTGACTATTAGTGAACATATTTTTAAGAAGTTGGCTAGTTTCTGAGTTCACACATGGATGTAACTCTAACACAAAATCTAAAAATCGTCATAAAAGAAGAATGTGCTAAAAGTGGATTTAATGCGATTTGCATGACCACTCTACACTGTGAATTAAGAAAAAAGCTGAAAATAACGCCGGTTTCTCTGTGTGTATCATGATACTTAGTTATTTAAATTCGTTTTAATACTTGTTAAATTATTATTAACTTAAACTTACAAAATCTTTCGGAAATCACTATAGTGATCTAGAACACTAATTTTATACAAAAACAAATAGTTTTACAACAATATACAATTTTCGAGGTACGATTGCGACAATACACGGTGGTCTAAGATAAGTTTTAAGACCGATGATAAAAATAATCCAAATTATGTTTTTTATAATATTCTAAAAGTAGGAAGTCCGTAAATTACAAATCTTCATTACACTCAGAAAATGTCATTGTAATTTTAATACTAAATTTTATTTGTAAATTAGCATCCAAAGGAACCCGATCCAGGACTTGGCGATTTGCATGTAACTTAATTTGAATATACTTTAAGACATATATACATATACAATACATCTGGGAGAAAATAATGGAATAAAAATGGTCACCAGCTCTTTGTGACTATTAGTGAACATATTTTTAAGAAGTTGGCTAGTTTCTGAGTTCACACATGGATGTAACTCTAACACAAAATCTAAAAATCGTCATAAAAGAAGAATGTGCTAAAAGTGGATTTAATGCGATTTGCATGACCACTCTACACTGTGAATTAAGAAAAAAGCTGAAAATAACGCCGGTTTCTCTGTGTGTATCATGATACTTAGTTATTTAAATTCGTTTTAATACTTGTTAAATTATTATTAACTTAAACTTACAAAATCTTTCGGAAATCACTATAGTGATCTAGAACACTAATTTTATACAAAAACAAATAGTTTTACAACAATATACAATTTTCGAGGTACGATTGCGACAATACACGGTGGTCTAAGATAAGTTTTAAGACCGATGATAAAAATAATCCAAATTATGTTTTTTATAATATTCTAAAAGTAGGAAGTCCGTAAATTACAAATCTTCATTACACTCAGAAAATGTCATTGTAATTTTAATACTAAATTTTATTTGTAAATTAGCATCCAAAGGAACCCGATCCAGGACTTGGCGATTTGCATGTAACTTAATTTGAATGTACTTTAAGACATATACATATACAATACATCTGGGAGAAAATAATGGAATAAAAATGGTCACCAGCTCTTTGTGACTATTAGTGAACATATTTTTAAGAAGTTGGCTAGTTTCTGAGTTCACACATGGATGTAACTCTAACACAAAATCTAAAAATCGTCATAAAAGAAGAATGTGCTAAAAGTGGATTTAATGCGATTTGCATGACCACTCTACACTGTGAATTAAGAAAAAAGCTGAAAATAACACCAGTTTCTCTGTGTGTATCATGATACTTAGTTATTTAAATTCGTTTTAATACTTGTTAAATTATTATTAACTTAAACTTACAAAATCTTTCGGAAATCACTATAGTGATCTAGAACACTAATTTTATACAAAAACAAATAGTTTTACAACAATATATAATTTTCGAGGTACGATTGCGACAATATACGGTGGTATTAGATAAGTTTTAAGACCGTTGATAAAAATAATCCAAATTATGTTTTTTATAATATTCTAAAAGTAGGGAGTCCGTAAATTACAAATCTGCATTACACTCTGAAAATGTCATTGTAATTTTAATACCAAATTTTATTTGTAAATACATATTTGTTATTTATATCTCCACCATTGGTAATGCTTTACTTGTGATATTAAATACTGCAATGTGTGTATTCTATACACAATTTTGTTATACTAACATAGAGATCGTGCTGGTACATTTGAATCCCCACGAAATATGTGTTTATTAATACTAGAATGTTAAAGTAAAAATTACTGTAACATTTGGTAAAACATATCACACTTATAGTACTGTATACTTTGAGTTGTTGTTAAGTTGTATTACTGATCTAGTTTAAAGTACGTTACAGTATTCAGAAAAATTAAAAATCGGTAAATAATACCAAAATTTTAATTAGTAATAATACAAAGATTGCAATCACAAACACTGATAAAATAATCCATCCTTTTTTTACTTTTCTCTGTATTATTACTAATCAAAATTTTGGTAATATTTACCGATTGTTATTTTACGAAATACTGTAACATACTTTAAGCTAGATCAATAATACAAAAACTACAACTTAAAGTATACCAAACTATAACATATAATTTACCAAATGTTACAGTTTTAATGAAAACATGTTGCGTGGGGATCCAAATGTACCAGCACGGTCTCTATGTTAGTATGACAATATTTTGTATACAATACACTGGAGTATTTAATATCACAAATAAAGTATTAAATATCAATGGTGGCGATATAAATAAAAAATATGTATTAACAAATAAAATTAAGCATTACAGAATATTTAAGCCACACACCACATAGGTTTGTTTTTGATTCCTTATTTTTTTGGACTTTTTCTTTCATTCTTTAATTTTTAAAGGTCAAGTTCTTTTATCTGTACATTATTTATTTATTTTATATTTAATTTTTTAACCTTTTGTATTTTAAACACTATTATTTGGTTGACAATATTTCTTTAAGAGACTGATTAATTGTAAATTTCTTTCTTTTTTATGAAATAAATTATATTCTATTCTATTCTATTCTATTCTACAAGGAAATTTTCTGAGTGTACACAAAATCAAGTTAAATCGTTTTTTAATTAATTTGATAGTAGTTTATAGTTTAAAAAGCAAGAAAAAAGTTTGTGTGGGCTAGTGTGCCCTCAAAAAACTGCATAAATCAGTAACTGATTTAGGAGGAGTGGGGGTAATAACCCCCTATGACCATGTTAATTATAATTAATTATAATAACTTCTCTAATAATTTTTAGAGAAGTTTTATCAAATGCAATAATTTAAACAATGTATCATTATTCTGTATGATTTTCTTTTTTTGGTTAATAGCAATAAATAAATTATTTTTAGACATAATTTTACGTTGATAATTTAAAAATTAGCTTTTTTATAATCTGGATTGTCATTTTCATCGGTATTAAATCAACGTTCAAGACCACCGTGAATACAATAAAAAAAGTTGACCACACTAGATTAATTTGACAAAGTAGCAGTTTCGCATGAGCTCCCCATGCTATCTGTTACCGTCAAGTCAAATGTCTGCGTGGTCTTGTCCATTTTTCATAAATCAGGGGCGGCGCTGTCAAAAACTTTCATCTCTTGAAGTCCATTACACCTGTCCATTACAGGATGCGAGTACGCCCGTTGCAAGGCGTGAAGAGATGTTGACGATAATGTCCGTTCTAATATTTTACCCCAATATTTTTCGGACATGTTCGCAAAGTCACATCCCTGAGAGTGGTTGATGATTGCTGTGGTGTTGTTACTGCAGCAGTGGGGCTGATGTTGGTATTGCTGTTGATGGTGCTGCTGGTGCATCGCTTGTTCTCGTTCTTTCGATTTACGGCAAAAAACCTGCACAAAAAAAATTATTTTAAGTTTATACAGGGTGGTTCAGAACTCACAGGAAAAAAATTTAAAGGTGATTCTTCATCCAAAAATATAAAAAAATAAAGGTTGGTCTAGAAGGACGCCTATGGGAGCTGTCCCTCCTAAGGGTGCGTTTAAGAAAAGGATTTTTATTTAATATCTCTAAAATCTTGTAACCACATTAAAGGATTTTTGTACATGCCCTAACATTGATAAAGGCTATCATCATATAAAATTTTTATTTGGTAACCTTAAACAGGAGCTTGTGAAATGCTGAAGCGTTGTCACTTTTTGCCCCAAACCTTTTCGCCTCTATTTTTTTTAACCTTTTATCAGCAGACTATGATTTCTTGGTTAAAAATACACAAATAAGGTTCTCTTAGTGTATCACGGGACAACCAACCGTTTTGGAGAAAATATGATAGCCTTTATCAATGTTAGGGCATGTGCAAAAATTCTTTACTGTGATTCACAAGATTCCGTAGATCGCTTAGGGCTCGTTTCCGGACCAACCTTTATAGGAACTCTTTTTTTATATTTTTATATAAAAATGTTTTTCGTGAGTTCTGAAACACCCTGTATCAACACTGCCTTCCTAAACTGAAAGGTCCTATCTGTGTATGTTAAACCTATATAGATAGGATCTTTCAGCTTAGCACGGCAGAACAGTGCTAAATTAAAGCGTTATGTATACATGTAAGCGTTATGTATACATGTAAGATATCATTCTATTATTCACAGCGCCTGCGCTAGAATAATATTATATGGTATACCGGTAGTTAAGAATTTTCAAAAAATTAAAAATCGTCTTAGACAAAAATTACTTAGATATACATTTGGTTCATGAAAAAAAAAGCAACTTTTTTTCAAATGTCCGTTTGTCCGTCTGATGTTACGATTTTTGTGAACACGGTAACTCAAGAACGAAAAATCCGATCTACTTGAAATTTTCAGGAAAAATTAGGTTCTATTAATTTTAAAAGTAATCCCCCCAAAAACAAAAAAGTTATGGGGGTTAAACTTTTAAAAAAACCGAAAAAATCTGAAAGAAAATTCTGATTAACGTATTTTTTTCAGGAAAAAAATACTTTTATTATAAGGATCAATTGTACCAAATGAAAATAAAAAAAATATGGAAAGTTTTTTTTTTGAAAACATTTGTTTAAAAAATTAATTTTTTGTTTTTCGCAAAAAGAGAATTTGAAAAAAAAAGATATTGATCACCCTGTATATAATAAATTATTATTTTATAAAATAAATTATTATTTTTTATATTATCAAATTTTATATAATATGTTATATAATATTATAATATTTTTTACATGCATGTAACTTTTTTTTAACGACGATCCCCTATTATACAACATGGGGAGAAGACACATTTTTAAACCTTAAAGATATTATTTATATGTGATACTTTCTGTTATTTTTCGAAAGTAAAATAACATAGAAATTATATTTTCCAAAGATGTTAAAGTTGCTAAGTGCTACATGACACGTACGTGACACGTTATGTACATTGTACAGGGTGATAAAAACTTGAGTACTTAGAGCAGTGTCTCAGTAACGGTAAAAGCAATTTAAAAAATTGTTTTTTTATTTTAAATATCTTAAAATGGTTATTTGGCAAGAGCATAGTTTCTTTTTTTTAATATGGTAGGGTAAGTTCGCTATAATCGTACCACCTAAGATATTTTTTTATATTTTTCATAATTGGTTACATTTTAGACTTTGCTCTTTATTTTAAGTTAAAGTATAATCATTTTTGAACATAAAATTGTTTTTTTACTAAACATCATAACATTTATAATCAATTTTTTGTTGCCTAAATTAAATCGTACCTTCTTAATAAACTTACCGTAATTATTTATTGTTGGTTTAAATTAAAATAATAATGCCAAGATAAAAAGGCTTTCCCATTTACTTATTAGAATTTATTTAATTACGTGTATTACCCATGAATTTAAAGGGTAGTAATATTTTTTTATTTATTTTTAATTGTCAATAACTAGAATAAATTATTCAAATTACAAGTTTCTATGAATTTTTATCACAATGTTATCGAAAAAAAAACACAACTTTAATCATATCCTGCGGGAATTGAACTCTGGACGATTTATAAAAATGAATACGTACCGGTATTTGTGAAACTTCCCTATTTTGCATAAAAATTAAAAATATAATGTATAAACTAAAAAATATTTATATGTTTTGTTTATATGCTAATTCTACTGATATTAATTAATGTAATTACACATAAAACAATTTGGTAACTGTACTCACTGAA
Source organism: Brachypterus glaber (assembly GCA_958510825.1). Classification (NCBI taxonomy): domain Eukaryota; kingdom Metazoa; phylum Arthropoda; class Insecta; order Coleoptera; family Kateretidae; genus Brachypterus; species Brachypterus glaber. The sequence continues at coordinate 18,194,265 of OY294048.1, read as the reverse complement.
GAGAAATATCCTTGCAGATACATACATTAGTTTAAGCAATTTTTTTTTGACCGACCCTATCTTGAGGTTAATTTACAATGACCAAATTGTGTATGAGGGTTTATCTCCAAGCTACGTATTATTAAAAGCCATCAGATGTCCCAAAAATCTTTTCGAAGTTAGAGAAAATAAAAAAGTAGGATTTGCGGACCGGTACGATATAGGCTACCTTCCCCTATAAAGATACCTAACCAGGTATACCTAAGTAAGTATCACTATACCAAGTACTTGATTTATTATTTGGGAAAAAGTAAAATTTTATTAGTTTATTTTTAGAATACACTTACTCCAACGAACTAACAACTCCTCTCTAGAATACGCACCGTTAATATAAAGTATCGCCAACATCTCGGTTTGTTTGTAAACAAATAGTAGTTATATTCATGCCTAAACAATAACAATTACCAGTAACTGTTATTGTTGTCTCTGTTAGAACAAAGCTGTGCGAGCAAGACAGACAAATGTATATGTTGGCTACGTTTTTTTCAGTTTTTACAAATGAAATGTCTATTCTAGAGAGAAGAGTTATTAGTTCGTTGACTTACTCTAAACGTGAGTTATGCGTCCGCAGTCAACGTGTCTGTATGATAAACAGTCATCGGCGAATTTCCAGTGCTCGCATAGGCGCCGCGTCGATTCTATCGTTGACGCGAGGTTTTAAATATTTACATTTTTATTTTCTTCGAAAAACACCGATATATTTACATATTTATAGTTAATATGTATATTCAATATTGTTGTGTGTAACAAATTAGTCGTCAAATGTTTCGATTTAGTGACCTTTATAAAAATTTCCCTCATAATTCGGCAAAATTATTCCGTAAGCCTATGTTTCTGTGTTTATATTCAACGTTGATGAGTCATAACTGAATTTATTCCGATTAATGATGATAAAAATGTATTAAAAAAGTAACCCATAAAACTCCTGGATACGATCAAAAATATCCTAAATTAACGCATTCGGAACACAGTTATCCAACAAAATCTCCCATATGGCGCCGCTGTAATATTCAGATACAATACAAACCCAAGGCACTCATACTACATAGGTCCAACACAAATTAGCGTTGTATCTGAACAAAGGGACTTGGGAATAACAATAAAGGAAGACTTTAAATGGGAAACCCATATAAACACCATAATTAAGAAGGCGAATAGTTTTATATATCTCATCTCCAAAGCTTTTAAAAACCCAAGTTCTGATATGATACTCAAAATATACAAAACATACGTTCGACCCAAACTTGAGTATGCCCAAAGCCTATGGAGTCCCTACTACGCCAAAGATATTGATGCTCTCGAGAAAAATTCCTGCTGATCTCAGGGATTTGTCCTACGAAATCCGACTACAGAGGCTTAACATACCCACTCTATGCCAGCGAAGATTGCGAGGTGATCTGATTGAAACTTTTAAAATAGTTAATGGTCATTACACATGCAACTTGGACATCTTTCATTTCGCTCAAAACAACCAAAACCTCCGAGGCCACAATAAAAAACTTTTAAAAGAAAGGTGCGCCAAATTGCTCCGAAAAAACTTTCTAACTAATCGAGTAGTGTATCACTGGAACATGTTAAGTGAGGACACTGTGAACGCCACCTCAATCAATCAGTTTAAAAATCGTCTGGACAATGAAATGACTTCATGGACAAATACCTTTATACACTTATACACTTTGTGATATATTTGTTAATTTTATTTCAATTTTATTTGTTTTTTTGCTAATTTATTTTTTTTTTAATTTTATTTTTATTTGTTTTATACATTATTTTATATTTTATACTTTATGTTTTATGTGATTTTAACTGTGATTATTTAGATACTTACTTGTATTTACCAACTATTTAAGAATAGCATTTTATATATACAGTCTCATCGGCCCTGCCGCTTACTGTTTGTAATAATAATAATAATAATAATAATAATAATAATAATAATAATAATAATAATAATAATAATAATAATAATAATAATAATAATATTAATAATAATAATAATACCCACTGACAAGCTCCAGTAAAATTTGAACTTTAGGTTAAATGGGCCGAATGTTTATGAGTCTATTTTTAAACAAAAAAAATCATGTTAATCACAATATTTAATTTTTAGTAGAGGAAAACCCAACAATATCATACAGAGCGGTCCAAAAGTTACCCCTCCCCTCTTAACTTTTGAACCAGTTGAGATATCGACTTCAAATTTGGAACTTTTAAATAGACAATTTAAACTATCTTTTAGCATATATTAAAACTTTCAGCTCTTAAAATGTGGGCAGGGGGGTATGGGGGCACATTTTTTTTAAATGGAAAGGGGGGTCGTGTAATACATCATTTTAAAGCTTATAAAATTCTCCATTTAACTCCATATTTTTAATTAAAAAAAAAATTGGGTTTAAAATGGGGTTGAAAATGGGTATTAATGTCAAAATCCCTCTAAAAAAAAAATAATTTTTTAAAAATGCCTAATTTTATCATAAAAAAATGTTAATTATACTTTTAAACTAATTTTAGTTGACATAAATATAAATTTATAAAAAAAAACTTAAAAAATCGAATGTTTTAGCACAAAAAATTGAAAAATCAAAACCTTAAAAAACATTTTTAAAAAAATTAAAAATGTTAGGTTAAATAGAGAATTTCATAAGCTTTAAAATGATGTTTAAAGGCTTCTTTTCCCAAAATATTAGATTATAGTCACTTTCTTGGGTTAGGGGAAAAATAAAATTCTAAATTATTTCAGCTGACCGGTTTCGCATATAAATATATTTATGCTTCTTCAGAGCTCTGTTGGCAACCAACGTAATTTTGTGTATCAAATTACTTGTGGGTGCCAAAAGACATATATTGGGGAAACTTCTCAAAAATTCTCCGAGCGCATTCACCAGCATGAACTTGATATTGCTAGATTACGGAAAAAATCAGGTTTGTCAACACATGCAATAGAGACCGGTCATACTGTACAGTTTGATTCTGCTAAAATATTGGATTTTGAAGCTCATGAAGATAAACGCAAATTTTTAGAAATGAGTCATATACTTTGCACACCTAATAACATTAATTTACAGAGAGACTACAATAAGTTTAAACAGATTTATAAAAATTTGATACAAACTCACAACTAATTTTAGCAGTTTCAAGTGGTATTATTTACATTTATTCACTCGCTCGAGTATATTTATAATAATTCCAAAGTTTTATGTTGTTTTGTAAATTTATTTATTGAAAAGTTGTTTTTTGTCCGGCATGGAATTTTGCCGTAACCTTAATAATGGTTTTTGTGTTTTACCGTAACCTTAGATATAGCTTTTTAAACAAAATGTATGGTTCTGTATTGTGTGTAATTAATTGATCATAATACTCTTTAAATTAGTTTTTATTAACAATGACGTAAATTATTTAGTTTGTAAATTACATGTATCAGCGGTAAGTGTTTTTAACTTGTTTGTTTACCTAAATTTTATTGGTTAACCTTAAGTTTTCCAAATACTTTGTGTTTAACTAGACAGCGGGTGTAGAAATAAATAAATTGACCGGACACTATTTAATTGTCATTTCTGGTTTTGTTTGCTATTGTAATGTTTGTATTAACTATATATTTTTTCTTTGTAGAGCTCTGAAGAAGCATAAATATATTTATATGCGAAACCGGTCAGCTGAAATAATTTAGAATTTTATTTTTCCCCTAACCCAAGAAAGTGACTATAATTGATGTATCACACGACCCCTTTTTCCACTTAAAAAAATGTCCCCCCATGCCCCCTGTCCACATTTTAAGAGCTGAAAATATCAAATATATGCTAAAAGATAGTTTAAGTTGTCTTATTTAAGAGTTCTAAATTTGAAGTCGATATCTCAACTCGTTCAAAAGTTAAAAGAGGGGGGAGGGTGACTTTTGGACCGCACTATATATATATTATTATTTATATATAAATAATAGTATATTGTTTTACTACTAGTCTGTAGAATTTACGGAAACTACAGACTAGTAAAAAAAGGACTTTTCCTCTGAGTATATTATATTATTATATACATACTATTTTTTCTTCAAGCATCCTATATATATATTTTTTAAATATTAATTTTTGCATTTTATTTATTCAGTAATAAAGTATGTTTTTTTTGTTAAAATAGGCCAATAAAACCCTTTCGAAATAAACTTAAAACTTCCTAACCTCATTTTAAATTTTTTTCTTGTCTAATGTAGCATTTGCAACTTCAGAGAGATTTGTAGGTGTATAAACCACATATTCTTCTTCAATAATTTTTAATCAATTTCACACAAGGTTTTTGCACAGAATCTCGAGTCAACCACCTGTTTACATAATAAACAAACAAGTTTTAAGTATGGCTGTCACCAAAGTCAAAGAGTGCTGCCGCCAGTGGTGGTTTTGCTTACTAACTTTTTTTTACGGCGTACAACAATGAACTCATTTTTTTACTGTAAAATAATAGATCACTTTTAACTAGTGTGTTCAGTTATAAAATATGAACATTTTAGTACGCTTATGGAAAAAAATTATTTTGGCACCGGATAATTATTATATTACAACTTTGTAAAATAAAAGAAAAACCAGTAACTCACGTGTTATCTTTATATTGCCAAACCGTAAGGGATATAAAAAAGCTATAATAAATCTGTTATGTTTTGGTAAGACCTGTATTTTCAGCTTTATTTCCTGTAAATTACAAGATAAAAAGTATATTTTTGCCACAATGTTCTTAAGAAATAAACGTTCTTGTAATGACTAATATAGCAGGTTTAAGCGAAAGCACGGTTAATGTTTTTTTTTCTTAAATTATTTTTTTAAATTGCTTTTCCGTTTTGAAAATTTTCAAAATTTCGAAAAGCCTTGTATTCGTGCAAAAAAAAATATTTTTTTTTAGTATTTTTGCTTTACATGACGTTTTATATCGATATAAATCAATTTCAAGTAAAAAAAAAATTCGGTCGATCGGTCTGTCGATCGGTCGATAGGTCGGTCGGACTGTCCGAAAAATCTTGTGGGCACGATAACTTAAGAACGCTTTGAGGTAGAGACTTGAAATTTGGCATAGAGGTATGTTACCAAAAATTCTAGCTCGGGATTGTTTTTGGTGAACATTAGGGTGCGGCAATAAAAAATTTCGAACTCCAGCCCCGCAGGGGTGAGGGGGTAAATATTTTTAAATATTTTCAGTATTTTCGTCAAAATTGGTATATATAAGTGTTTTTGGGGTCGACGTGTGTGAATCTGATAATATTTTTTTTCTAATTTCACCCCCTGAGGGGTGGGGGCTAGTTTTCGTGAAAACTGGTATATTGGGGCTTTTGAGGTTGCTGAAAGTGAATCTGATTATAAAAAAATCTAACTTCACCCCCAAAAGGGCGGGGAGTAGTATTCGTGAAAATTGGTATATTGGGGTTTTTCAGGTTGCTGAAAACGAACCTGATAATAAATTATATATCGATGTCGCTAAAACTGAATCTTATAATAAAATTTTTCCATGTAGGAATTACCTTCTATAACACTAGGCAACACGGTTTCTTTAAATTCTATAATAAATAGGGATACTGTGGAAAAAAGTATTTAAGAAAAATGCATACTGTGACAAAACTAAGTAGGAAGAGAGGGATGCATATGGGGTCAAGCTTAGAGCCATGCTAAAAGTCGTCAAAAATCATTAAAAATAATCACTAGGAGTCAAAAATGAACTAAAAATATGTTACGTAATACGGTACTTATGTAATAAAGTAACATTTTAATGGTGTAGGACCATTAAAAAAATGACAAAAAATACGCAATATTTTTTTATGAATTATTTTTAAATTAGCGTAATTGCCTGTACTAAAATTTAAAAAATAAGAAGAGCTGGATTTTTTTTAAGGTCAAATTCAGATTCTCGGCCTACGCTAGGGAAAAAAGTTTACACTGTGTGCTTTACTTTTATTGCTTTTTCATTTATTTACTTTTTACGAACAAACTAAGCCAAATAAAAAAATACATATAATTTTTGTAGAGAAAATGCATATATATTTTTGTAGAGAATTTTATAGTTTACAAATTAAGTCCTACAAGATTTCATACAAATTTGATAGTTTTGCCACAAATGAGAAATTAAGTAAACTCTTTGCACTTTAATTTTAAGCTTTTTATTTTTTTTTCGCATACTTGTCCTTTGCATATGGATTTTTCCTCGTATATTTTTTTATAAACCCTAAAATTTTCAAATTCCTACTATTTTTTTTTCAAGATTTTGAATAAAAAAGTCATTATTTCCTGGAATTATATCTCAAAGTTGTGAGGTGCTGGAATTTTTCTTATATTAGATTCGGATTCTACGCCGTCAAATTAGTAAGAAAAATTTACTTTTAGATCAAGGCAAAAAAAAGTTGTGATTTGTTGCCTAGTGTAATATTAAAATACAATGGAGCTCTCTACAACTAGAATTATGAAACAAAAGACCTCTACCCTATCTGTATCTCATTTGTGCCTCACTTTCCAGCCAATCAAATAAATACTGTATTTGTTTTTCATACAACAAATACAGAATTTATTTGGTTGGCCGGAAAGTGTAGCACTGAGCGGCACGAACGAACATAGCTAATGTGAATCTGTAGAATAAGATAATTCTACTAAAATTTAGATGGCGCCAGTAATTTCTTTAATAAAAATAACAGTTACACTTTTCGCCCGGCCAAGTAAATATTTTATTTGTTCAACAAAGAACAAATACAGAATTTGTTTGGTTGGGTGGAAGTGGGAGTGTATGTATGTCTTCTATCCTTTTTGGGTAGAACTTTTGTCCCTGTCTAATCTAACGGGAGAAATCGCCATTGCCAAGAAAACTTCGATACTCACCCTACTGAACAATAGTTCTCTACTTATTCGCCTAAAATGATTATTTAAAAGCCAATATAGAAAAGGATTCCAAAAGCTGTTGCTAAGCGCGAGCCAAGTCGCCATGAAGTCCAATCCTGCAGGAGCCCTGTTTCCAGTGCAGGCCGCCACTACTTCCTGGATCGTCCAGGGGGTCACAAGAACTATGAACCCCAATGACATCGCCGCCATGGTCCTTGACGCCGTTATACTCAGTCTTCTCTCTTGTGTCACAAGCTAAAAAAGATAATTATTTTTTATTATACTATACACAGCGCCTGCGCTAAAATAGTATTATACGGTAGTTTCTAATTTTCCAAAATTTTCAAAAATCGTCCTAGCCAAAAAGTCTTGGATACAAATTACACTGATGTTGTTTACCTTAATTCTATTCTATATTTGGGTTTGTGACAGTACACTGTGTTGAAATAATAAAACCAACTTGACTAAGTAATTGTATTTATTAAAATCTTTGCCTAGCGCTTTCGTTATTTAAAACATCATCAGGGCAAGGCCTCGTCAGGGCTTCCTACACTCAGAGAAAAATCGTTGTAAAATCAAAAAAAAGTCATATGATTTAAAAGAAAACCAATATGTTTTTGCTCCAACAGTGTTTTTTGTTAATTCAAAAAGATATTTTTTAATTTTATAAGCCATTGTAAAAATAAAAATATTCATTGTAATTTTAAAAATATTTCCTTTTAAATTATTTGTAAACTTGTAAATGATTTTAATATAAAACTGGTTATTTTAAAAAGAACTCTTTTAATATAATGATATTTTTCAACAATATAAAGGGAAATATTATAATTTTATTAAGAAAACATTAAAATAAGAAAGTAAGGGACAATACTTTGAAAAAAGTTTTGGTGTTAAAATTATTTTTCTAAATTAATATTTTTCATAAATAAAACGTAAAGTTACTACTTTTATTATTTTAAAAGGCAATTTTTTTAATATAAAATAATTTCTTATTGATTTTACAAGATGAGATTTTTCTGAGTATACATGTTTAAATATAACGAAAGCGCTAGGCCAAGATTTTAATAAATACACTGATTACTTAGTCAAATTGGTTTTATTATTTTTTATTTTTATTATTTCATATTTATGTTATAACATATTAGAAATTATGGTTAGCGCTTATATTATAACAACATATCTATCAGTGCAGTTTCATGAAAAAATAATAAACTTTTGTTTTTTTTTGTCCGTCGGTCCGTCTGTCCGTGTCAAGTTTTTTGTACACACGATAACTCATGAACAAATAATCCAATTGACTCAAAATTTTCTGGAAAAATCAAGTTCTTTAAGCGGAAGATCCGTTTTGTTTTTGAAAGTAATCCCCCCAAAAACAAATAAGTTATGGGGGGTTAAACTTTAAAAAAATAAAAAAAAGATTTTTGGGTTATGGCGACGAATTTTATATGAAAGATGGATAATAGTATGTACATATTTAAAACATATTAATACTCCAGTCGGAGTAATAGAAAGGTGGGTCAAAGCATTTTTTTTTTAATTACAGGAGTAAACTACCTACGATTTGAAGATTAGGAAAACGAGATTTAGACAGAAGATAGACGGGCTATGAATGATAGATTTGTAATAATTGTCCGGTCGGAATACTAGGGCATCTGACAGAAGCACTTTAGTAAAAAATTACACCAGTAAACTACCCCTTTTAGGAGTTCCGTGCCGCTAACAGGGAGGTTAATTTTTTTACGAACAATATACAATTACAAAAAGTTGTCAGATATGTAATGCAGATCCGGTCAGACTAGTGGATACGTAAGTCAGAGTATTTAAAACTGGTAAGTAAATTAGATTTCCCCCATTCTTGGGCCTTTAATAGAAAAACGAAAAACCGGCCCACCCTACACTATTGGTCGATATTATAAGCTTTAAATTAAGCCACTTTTGAAACCAATAGAAGAGGTTAGTTTTGAGAGAACACGATTTTTATATTGCGCCTACAATGCTAGGTTGTGTGTTTTGGTGATGCCAAAAATTATCATAAAGTACGTCATGGCATAGAGCAAAGAAAGAAGATATTAAATAATATTTTTTTAAATCGATAAATATTTTTAGGAGATATGTTAAGTGTATGCTGTAGAGCCAACTTGAACACTATAATATATTATATTAAACGAATGAATGTATTTGAAAAATATTATGCCATGGTATATTAGGGTGAACCTTATATTTTTTTATTATCTTTTTCATTTAGGTGAAATTTTACTTAAAAAACAAATCATTTAAATGCAGTGTCAAGTTGAAGCAACATTATCGTGATATAAGCATTTTTGTGCAGTTAAAAATTAACATAGAACATTTTATATCTTTTTTTAGTATATAACTAGTCAAATAACGAGATGTACACGGGCTAATATTTTAAAGGGTAGTAGTGGATAGTAACAGAACACAAGGGGTGTCCGCTATCTTGAATTTTAGGGGTGAGTTGCTTAATATGCATCTTACAATAAAAATGCATATAACCAATATTGTTAAGGAGAAAATTTACAACAATTTTTTTTTAATTAGTTTTTTAATATATTAATAACAATCAAGTTATAAATATTCAAAAATGGCCATGTTGGGGGTGAAATTGTTTTTTTCGATTTTTCAGCAAAATTATTCATCGGAGGATAAAAGATATTATTAAAAAAAAATGTGGTGGTTATAAGTGAACTTGTAGCTCTTGAATTTCTCTATAAGTTTTATATATTATGCATTTTCATAAGTATTTTGTACGGTTACAGTACTGAAAATTGAGTTGCGCCCTCTGTAACCGTACCAAAGTACCTAAAAAATAATTAATATATAAAACTTATAGAGAACTTTAAGAGCTACAAGTTTACTAATAACCACTTTTATCGTCCGATGAATAATTTGGCTAAAAACAGAAAAAACTAATTTCATCTCCAACATGGCTATTTTTAAATTAACTCGATTGGTATTAATACATTAAAAAAATTATCCAAAAAAAAAATTGTTGAAAATTTCCTTCGTAACAAAATTAGTTATATGCATTTTAATCGTAAGATGCATATTAAGCAACTACAACTACAACCCCTAAAATTCAAGATAGCGGACATCCCTTACCCAAATCACCCGGTGAAAAACTAACAGTAGTGTTCTGTTACCATCCACTACTACCCTTTAAAATATCAGCCAGTGTACAATGAAATTTACATTTATTATTTGACTGGACTAGAGATTAGAGATAGAGCAATTTAAAAATATTACCACCCGTCCAAAAAGGGTTTCCGTTTCATTTTATTTCTTTTTCTGTATGTAGAAATGTTTATAAATTGATTTTGTTTTGACAAAGAGAATCTATTAAGATGATTTGTTGAATAAAGTAAATAAGTCGCTGACATATAATGCTTCGAATACCGTATTCCGTACTCTTCGCTTTGTATTAGGAATTTCTAAAGGAATTTTATTTTTGCAATAAATAGGCAAAAGCCCAACATTTTGGGAGACACTATAAAGCGTTTTAGAAACCAAATATTTTATTAGTACTATAGCATGGGAAATATTATTGGCGCGACAAAAAGGGACCTAAAACAACAAAAAGGTTTAAATTACGACAGAATAGGTATTACCAATTTGTATTATCAATGACAGAATAGGCATAAACAACAATACAATGTGTGTTACCAACGACAGAATATATATTACCAACGACAAAATAGGTATTACCAATGATATAATTTATATAACCAATGACAGAACAGATATTAACAAAGATAGAATGTGTACTGCTGTACTAAAACTACCAAAATAACTCTTGATTTTAGGATTTGTGCTGCGCATAGCAATTAAAATCTACATACCTATGTAGATTTTAGTTTTAGTTTCTTTTCCAGGTTTAGTGTTTTTTATTCATTCAGGCGCGCTTAGGAGGGGAGAATATCATAAAATCCTTAAAACAGAACCCTCGTTAGTCTGTCTTGCGAATCTATTTTTTGCTGTTTTTAAACATTGGGAACGTTCAAGTATTACGTAAGGCAAATTTTGATCATTTTGGACTCCCCCCTGTAACGCTATTTTCCTATACCATTAACATGGGCGTAACACTCCAAAATGACCACCCCCCCCCCCTAGGAGCTGTACGTAATACTTGAACGTTCCCTTTTTTCTCTTTCATTTAATACTTTTTCTTTCTTTTTATCAAGACTTTTTTTTGTCGTGTTGTTAATTGTAACATAATAGACTGTTAATGTCTGGTTGCGGGACTCCCGTATTATCCCGTACGAGAATGACACATACAGCTAGTTTCTTAAAACATTCTTCTAAATCTATGGTACAAAGCGTATAATAAGATATGAAATAAATCAAGAGTATATAGAATTATAAATACAAGAAATGTCAAGAGACAATACAAAGTTTATATCTACGATAATAAATGGTTTTATTAAGTTATTTATAGTTATTTATTCTTTGTTTAATAAATGCCTACATTTCCCATACAATAAACAGCAAAGTATATTATAATATTCACAAAATGTAGTGCTATAACACTGCATTACTACAATACCCTTTAGGGTATTACATATATACTGTAAAAAGTAAACTGAATATTCAGTTACAAATGGATAGGAAATCGGATTTTTTTATCCTATACAATTGTAATTTAATTTTTGTTAAAAACACGCAACATTTCATGTCCGCCCTTAAATATTAAAGTACGTGCCTTTAGAACCATAGTATTTTTAACAAAAATTAAAGTACATTTGTATAGGATCATATCTTCCTATCCATTTGTAACTATATTTAGTAGAAAAGTAGTATCCTTTTATGCAATTCTTATTTGGTAATTTTAACCCTTTTTTGCCCCAAACTTTTTTATCCGTAGACTTTTTGACCCTTTCTCAATAAGATAGGATTCTTTAGTTAAAAATACATGAAAAATGTAGTCATAGCGCCAACCGTTTTCGAGAAAATTGGAATTTAAGAGGCAATTTCCCGTTCTTAGTATCACAAATTGGAACTAATAAGTGCACCAATAAAAAATTCAATACTGCAAGGTGATTCTACATTGCGTCTTAGAAACACTGGTTCGGAAGTCACTATTATCATGCATTACTGTAATATTATCCCCCTTTAATGAAACTACCACTTTTTTTGTCAAATATAATACCTGGAAAAAAAATTAAATTATATAAAATTAACATTAGATAAACCAGAATTTGTTGCAGTTGTTTTATTAAACATGAAATAGGTTACATAGTAAATTATATTACTTTTTCCTTAATTAAATTGTTAATTTAGAAATTTTAAATTGTAGCATAAAATAAATATTTGAAAAAAATACAATTAGAAACAAAGGCATATTTAAGTAAAAATATTAATTTAAAATATTGTTAGTTAATCTCTCGTTTAGCACAAAAAAAAGAGTTATTTTGCAGCTCTTTAAAATTAATTAGGCATTAATAGATATTATGTACCAAGGTAGAGAAGACATTTCTTATAGCCGAGCCTATTAAATCCCGAGCTGCGTAGCAACGAGGAATTTAAGAGTGCGAGGCTATAATAGTCGTTTATATATTAGTTTTTTCACTACTAGCACTATTTTTATTCAAATAATAAAATAAATTATTAACAGAATAGTATATTCTATAACTAGTATGGAATAGACAATATTCCGCGCGAGCGGAAAGTTTGTCAAACGAGCCGGGAGGCGAGTATGACGGTCCCGCGAGCGCGGAATGACTATTCCATACGTGTTGTAGACTATACTTTTTCTTCGACTGCAAATATGAAAAACTGTATGGCTTTAAACTGCGGACAAGGTTAAAAACAATGTTTTTTGTGACTCGACATTGCAAATGCAGCAAAACACATATTTTTAAATAAAGCAATTAATGTTATTTAATAATTTTATCAAATCAGTACTTAAAAAATATTTTTATTTAATTTTAGCACATATTTACAATTAATTTATTATTCCATCAATCTATTTTCTAATCATCGTACAGAGTGATATTGGTAGACTGACAGTTTCGGGCTTCTGGCCCTCTTCAGTACCAAGAGTCAACTCTGCACGCTGATTAAGAAAACGTTTTTAGACTTTACTCGCAAAAGGAATATAGCCATTAGATTGATGTAGACTTGTGCGCCATCTATTTCTAGATGTACTACTCATACCTCTCCTAATCTGGAGACTTTGAATGGTAGCAAGTTTAATTATATTTTTCTACGACTGCTTTAGAATGTAAGAAAATACACACAGTTTTCAAACACAGAATGAATCCATTCTAGCTCTAGATACGGTATGAATATTCCATATCAAGTGTTAGAATGAGCACATGTAGTGCCATCTCTTGTTTATAAAAGTAAAGAAAACTGTAGCAAAATTAGCAAAAATATATATTTTTTACCATGAAATATTAAATAATTTAATGCAGTTTAAAGTTTTGCGTTAAAATTACATAAAGTTTATTAGTTATTCTTAATATTTGACCAGTTTTTTATCAATTTGGTTCAAAAAATTAAAACTTCTCCATCTATTGTTAAATATTTAAACCTGATATCTGTCACAACAATCTGACATAAACTTCAATTTTTGCATTATAATTTGTAAATATGTGCTAAAATGAAATAAAAATCTTTTTTATCTACTGATTTGATAAAATTATTAAACAACGTTAATTGCTTTATTTAAAAATATGTGTTTTCTTGCATTTACAATGTCGAGTCACAAAAAACATTGGTTTTAACCTTGTCCGCAGTTTAAAGCCATACAGTGTTTCATATTTGCAGTCGAAGAAAAAGTATAGTCTACAACACGTATGGAATAGTCATTCCGCGCTCGCGGGACCGTCATACTCGCCTGCCGGCTCGTATGACAAACTTTCCGCTCGCGCTGAATATTGTCTATTCCATACTAGTTATAGAATATACTATTCTTGAAATTTTCAAAAAAATCAAGTAGCCTTGATAGATGACATTTGCTAAAATAAATACTTTGAACTGAAGTTTAAGAATTTAGTTTTTTTAATTTTTTTCATATTTACCTAATTATTGATTGTATTAATTGGTAATAATAATAATTAATTATATTTAATAAATAAAAAGTTATTTAAAGCTATTTTCTTGGGTTTAATTAGTAAAAATTGCACAAAGAAATGAAACATCTAAAGTGACAGAAATCAATTTTTTATTAAATTTTCTCCTACTAGGAGAGAAAAAATTATTATTGCCTATAGGTAAAGAAAATTGATTTCACAGTCTGAAAACATAATAAATAATGGTATGTTCTAAAGCTAGTAGTGAAAAAATAAAATTAGTAACATGTATATTTAGATACAATGTGCTTTAGGTAAAAAATTAATATAGTTAGTTTTGAACCTTTTTGTTCCCTGAGTGTATAACTAATTTGATAAAATTTATATATTTTATGTAAAATAACAGAGGTGTGTTTTATTCATGATTTGTATCAATTGATTCACAAATATGTTTGTGACATTTCTGGAATTTACTGAAATTAAATTTCAAAATTTAATTGAAAATGAAGTCGTTATTTTTAAAAGTGATATAATTAAAACAATATTATAAATTTGTCGGATAATCCCGATTTTATATGAAGTGCTCGGCGGAATAAGGGATATAATCCTCATTTACCTTCTTTTAACCCTCTGCCACAAATACGGCGTAGATTTTACGCCTGGATAGTATGCAACTTGTGATTTCGCCCAACTCCAAGCAACTACGGCTTTACGTGTCTCAGTGCCTTTCGAACATTCAGTTTAAGACCTAAATCCGAGCGGAGAAATTGGTATGTTGCACATTGATTTTTCATGTTTATTTAAAATTTCGCGGCATAAAAAAGCCATATCTGTAAGTACGTAATAATAAAAACAATAGGGTTTATCCATTGCAAAAAAAAATATTATATTTTTGTTTTTAATTTTATGTTTATGTTGTTTAGTTATTAATTTTATCCTATAAATATTTTTTTCTTTCTTTTACCAAGTTATTTAAATAAACTTCCCTACCAAGGCAAAATTAACAAAATTAGTAGTTTTCGTAACGAGTAAGCGACTTTAGTCCTTAGTGCACGAGAATGAAGTTTTTTTGACGAAGCGAAACGAAACGAAACGAAAAAGTCCAAACGAAGCGAAGCGAAGTCAAAAAATCATTCGAGTGCACTAAGGACTTGTCGCAAACGAGTTGCGAACAACATTTTTCGTTCGATCTACAGTCTAGACTCTTTAAAAATGTATATTTTAAAGAATTGCCTGTGTTTAATTTTGACATTTCAAACTTTTATAAACGTCCAAACCACTTTTGTCAAAATCAAAGCTATGTGTACTCGTTTGGATAAATGAGTGTGCATAGATGTCATTTCATTCAAATATGCACTATGGACTCGTGCGATATTAGTTATTTATGATACTAGTGGGTAAAGTAAGATATTGCCCATGAGAAAATTAACCTGCGAGGCGTCAGCCAAGCAGGTTAATTTTCGAGAGGGCATTATCGGTTTACCCATGAGTGCCATACAAGGTTTTATCCAATAAATAGCTTAGAAATTCATATTTTTATTAAAAATTTTAATGACATTTACAAGAAAATAATTTGACAAGTATCAAATCCAAACGAGGATATATAGTGAACATGCATTTTTCTTTATTTCGTGTACACTAGGTCGTACGAAATAGTATATTATGCATCTAGTAAGCACCTAGTGTTCGAGACTGAAGTTTTTCTGCTAAGACGGAGTCGAGGCAAAAAATCAGTCGAGAACACTTAAGACAGTTCGCATACGTGGTGCATATACTATTTTTTCTACTACCTAAAGCTAGTAACTCCAAATATCAGTTAAAAGTAAAGTTAAAAAATTATTTTGACATAGCTGTCAGTTTGACAAATAAGAGTTGTCTTAAAAATTAATTAAATTAAAAATTTTTGATTATTGACCGTCGTCAATAAACAATGCTTAACAACGGTCAATAATAAATGAGTTCACTGATTTTATTGGTTGCCAAGGTAAACAAGCCTTGACAACGTTAGATAATATATAAGCTAGCACTTAATTAGGTAGTAGAAAAAATAACATTATAGTAAAAATTATATTATATAAATAACTTATTTAAATATTATGTTCTATTGCATTTATAATTAAATAATTATAATTAAAGCTATAAAGAACACGTTTAAATATAAATAAGTAAACATTTTATTTTTTTTTAATTGTTTAAAGGGTGGCGTAATTTTTACGTCGTGTCTGTAATAACGTTTCATAAATAAGGTGTCTGGGGCAGAGGGTTAAGAAAGGGAGCGAATAATTGTACACACAGTGTGTTATGCCATTCAAAAGTTAAAGTCGTTAAAGTTAACTATAGACATGTACTGTATTTTATAACTCAACGTTTTTTTTTAAATTAAATGTTCATAAAGAGTCGTCTAGACCCCCTCCATCCATGTCACACATTTTCACAAAGTCTTGAGGGAGGGAGGGGCTCTATGTGACCTCACACTCTTATTTTACTAAAAAAAATTGTTTGTTCTTGCGGTGGCAGAGGAGCAGTTCCTGCTGGAATTTTGCTTGTAGACGCTGTTCTTGATGTAAATTTTTGATTTCTCGTTCCGTATCTTCAACAACGGTTTTTCCTTTTTTTGAGGTTAAGCCACAATTTATTAACTTTAATTTGCAGTTCGTTTTGATTTCCTGGGATGCGCTTTACCATACGTTTCATAGAGCTTATTGACCGAAATCCGACATGACTGTGTTTGATATTATCGCGTAATATAACACTGTGAGTTCAAAATTTGTCAGTGCTGCTTATGGTAAAACCATTAAGCAATTCCCACAGCCAAAATATGGATAGATTAAAATATTCTAAAAAATTGTGCTTAACAGAAAGTAAAAAGTCATTTTAAGTATGTCAGTAAAATTTTTGGTGTGACCTCATACTTGACCAAGCCCCCCCTCCCCCCATGTCACACTTCGTCAAAAAATGCCTGCCTCCCCTCCCCTAAAGGTATGACGTATTTTATAGACGACCCCTAATGTACTATCTTATGCCAAATTTATAAATATAATTCTGTGCCAAATTTTATCTTGAATAATAAATTTTAACACCCACCTGCTTCATTTAAAAACAAAAAATTAGTAATTGTTATGATATTTTTCCAATGAAGTGGGGTGTGGCTAATACTATAGTTTTGGGCTAAAATTGGGTACGATTAGTTTTTAATTAATTTTTTTTTCCATTTTCAAAGTACATACCAAATTTAGTTTATTTGAGTAAAATTTGGCACATATTTTAATTTATGCATTTTATATGATATGGTGTATCAGATATAATTAATTAAAATAATCGTGCCTTCTAAAAAAAAATGTAATTTTAAATTTATTTACATTCTCAAATAAAGTGGGACAGACACTAATTTTATTAAAATTTGGCACAGAATTTAATTTTTGTATTTTTTAAGATATGAGGGAAGACTTTTTTTTCAAAGATTCTTGTTTTCTGAAATACCCTATTGATCATCGGCATTACAGAATAACTTTTTATTTTTAAAATTTAAATGATAACTTTATTGGATATATTTAGACCTTTCCACAAATTTCTGTAGAAAATCTTACGAAGCTCCGCGGAGCGTAACATTTCCACAGCCATTTCCGGAACTAAACAGGAAACGAAAATATTATTGAGTTTACGCCAAGATGTCATTTCACACTGAAAAAAGCATCGGGTCCATTAGGATACAGGTTCACTATATATAGCAGCGGTTTTAGCGTTATAGTTGGAGTGTGAACACAAAACATAGCAGATGAAAGCTACGCACAAAGTACATATTCCGCATATGACGAAATGAAAATCAAATGTCAAAATATTATGGGTTCGCTCCACCTGTAAACCAAAAAACAAGATGGCGGACCTGTAAAAGTGACATTTTTTGAACGGGTGGTTGTAGAAACTTGAAATTTGGTATGTAAGATTAAAATGAAAAACAACAATCGAAAAAACCAAAAATCAAGATGGCCGACCTGCCAAAATGTTATCTTTCGAACGGGAAGTCGTAGAAACTGGAAATGTGGTATGTAGGGAGAAAATCACAAACAAAAATTAACAAAAAAAAAACAAGATGGTCGACCTGTTAAAATGTTATCTTTCGAACGGTAAGTAGTAGAAACTTGAAATTTGGTATGTAGGGACACAATGACAAACAAAAATCAATAAAACAAAAAAACAAGATGGCCGACCTATCAAAATGTTATTTTTCGAACGGAAAGTCGTAGAAACTTGAAATTCGGCATGTAGCGACACAATGACAAACAAATTATGAAATATTAATTTTTGATACTACCATTCATTTGAAAATTAAAAAAAAAAACACTGTTATTTCATAGTTTTAAGTTTTTATTTCTGTTGGCAGTCCCCATGATGACAGGCAACCATAAACATAACTAAATAAACTTAAGACGATATTATCTCTCCAAAAATGTTTTTATTATTATTACATAAATAATAGCGACATGTTTCTGCCCTTTTAACATAGGACCATCTTCAGGCTAATAATTAAAATTAAAAACAAACAACAACAATTACATTACACGTATACAAGTCATACTAAAATTTTTTTAAAAGGACAGAAACATGTCGCTATTATTTATGTAATAATAATAAAAACATTTTTGGAGAGATAATATCGTCTTAAGTTTATTTAAAAACTACCTCCAATATGAGCAAGGATCATCAAAAATTTTTTAATAAACATAACTCCTGCGCACAAGACACATAATGGCACATCAAACCGATCACGACATCGTTGTATGTTATGTATTATAGTTATGCGAGGCTCTGGATGGAGCTTTATTTTCTTTTTTGTCCATGCAGACCTAAGGCGGCTGACGCCACTAGATAGGGTGACTCTATTTGGTAATATTGATCAGAGTTCAGCTTTTAGGACTTTAGCTAATTACATGCAGGAAATGATCAATTTAGAACTTAATAAAGTAAAACTAAAACTTAATTAAAATACACGGTGAAAAAATCTACAAAACGTTACTGTGTTGGCACTAAAATTGGTGTTTTTGCTTAGTGCAATAGATAAATAAAAATACTTTTAAGAATATTAAAATATAATTTAAATATACTTTTTTTAGTTTTTCTGGTAAATTTTTTAAGAACTAACACATGCGCACATATTCTAAGACAGCAAGTTAATTTTTACCTACACTGATAAAAAAAAGTTTATTTGTGTGTACAAAATATTTGGTTGGATATTGTAACAGAGTGGTCACCCTGTATATATTGAGTATTTATATTTTTATTTTTATGGTTATTGAACGTGACATAGCATTGTTCTTAACGGGCGGTTTGCTGTTTGTTTTTACAGATGCTAATATTATTAGTATTTGGGAAGCTTGCATTTTGTGTAATTGAGGCGTTTACATAAAAAGGGTGTACATTTTTTATTAGACTAATTAATTGGTTAATTCGGTTTTCTTAATTAATAAATATGGGAATATCTTTAATGATGTTGTTTTAGATACTGGCAATAGTTAGGGATTGTTTGTAAAAATGGTTTTTTTCTATATCAATCAATATGTAGAAGTAGTTTTTTTAATCATTTCTCTTAATTAAATTTAAATTAATTTTCAGTGATTTAAAGTAATTTTTCAGTTCACTTTTTGGTAGAAAACTCTTCAAATATTTACGTTACTAGTTTTATGACCGGTGTATCGGCATCTCTAGGAAGGGACTTTTTGGCCTGTTTTTAGTTATGGTCAAAAATGGGATTCGGAAATATGTAGTCGTCAAGTAAAGTTGGGTCTTAGGGGAATTTTTAGAATTAACGTAATATGTGAAAATTTGAATCCGCGAGTATAGAAATATCTGAAGGGTAAAGATACTATGTTAAGCTTAACTTAACTTTCAAATTAAAATATTTTGTTGTTTTTTATTTGTTTTTAACTTTTCATTTTTCTTTCATTAAATTTTTTTAATTGTTGTTTAATCCTTTTGTTTTATTGATAAGATATATTTTAATAAATTTAAAATATATTTGAAGTTTTTTACCTTTCACATTTCTATATAAAGTTAGTGATATATGGAGTCATCAAAGAAACATCTAAGAAAGTCAGATAAGTATTAAGTAGTAATTAGATTCTTATATTAACATTTGTTATCATATGATATATGATATTGTGATAATATTATGTAATATTATTACTGGTGGCACGCTACCCAAATAGCAACTATACAGCTATTTGTATTTGATACGCCTCCAAATAATAGTGTGTGGTTCTAAATTAATGTCTTAGATAATTAATATTTTTGGCTTTAATTGGGACCAGCACCCTATTACAATATGGCAAATTGAATTATTTGGTTGTAACAAATAAAAATATTTATTTTTTTTTAAATCAAACTTTTAGTCATCATTCATTTATTGATGACTAAAAGTTTGACTTTTTTTAAATAATATCTCTTCACTATAAGTATACGTACGTTAAATTATGGATCTCAATATTTTTGATTTTCGCAATTGGGTAATAAATATTATTTCTATCAAACAAACTATTTTGTTCCCATTAATAAATGATTTTTAAATTTAAATGTTTATTTACATGAACTAAATATTTATTTGACTCAAATAAAATTTATTACTTGCAACCAAATAATTTAATTGGTCATATCCAAATAAATCTAAATTATCTTTTTTATTAGTGTAGGTTTTGCAAAGCAAAACAAAAACTTAAAAATTAAAGTAAAGTTTGTATGGCAGACTAACACCTCTACTCTCAAACTCAGAGCTCGTTACCGTAGTAAATACTAAACGTTTTTTGCTTATATGGAACTCCACCAAAGTTTAGTTAACATTTACTGGTTGTTACAGTAATACTTAACGTTGTTATAGTTCTGGTAATTGTAACAACCAGTAAATTTTAACTAAACTTTCATGGAATTCCAAATAAGCAAAAACGTTTAGTATTTACTACGGTAACGAGTTTTATTATTTTATTATTATTATTATTACAATTAAGGCAGAGGCATTAATGCCTATTATGTCCATGTATTATTACACATACAGATGAACAGATAATATAAAATGTAAAAATTAAAACATATATATAAAAAAGATTAAAATTAAGGTTTATCATCATAACGATTTTTAAAAGAATTGACTGATGGAGCTGAGATAATTGTTTCAGTTAAAGAATTCCAGGAACTAAAAACTCAGTTCTCAGTGTATTACCCAAAATCTCTACTCCATAACTCCTTTAGGATATATTCCGTAATATTCATACTTTTTAGTTATAACTATAACTATAGTTATTGTCTACATTAAAAGAAATATTAACAACATGCTTTGAGTTCAACATACCAGCCTTGGTTTTATTTATTGACTTTCAAAAGGCATATGAAATTACAGATGATTTTGAGGTTGTGGTTGGGCTCAGACAAGGTGACCTCTCTTGACGCTAATATTGAATATGGTGTTGGAATATATAGTTAGAAAAAGCGACATTAACCGGAAGGGAAATATATTTTACAAAAGTCACCAGCTAATTGCCTACGCGGATGATGTAACACTTATAGCTAGAGAAAAATCGACTTTAGAAGATATTGTTAAAACATTTTTGGAATTGCAAAAGAGATGGGACTTGTAATGAATGCCAAGAAAAGCAAATTATGAAAATTGGAAACCAAGGCGAAATGCCTAAATTAAGGATGAAGATAGGAACAGAAACAGCAGATATAGAGGAGGTGCAAGAGTACATATACTTGGGCAGTAGAGTTAACAATAGGTGCGAGGAAGAAGCGGAGTGTGAGTACAGAATAAGTAGAAGTAACAAATGTGCAGGAGGATTACATAACACCTGTTTATGTAATGTAATGTAAATATCAAAAAAAACTTTCAAGAAAAACCAAAATAAAAATTTACACGTCAATAATAAGACCTACGTTACTATACGGAAGTGAAACGTGGACATTAACTAAGAAAACACAAGAGATTATTCTAAGATGGGAAAGGAAATTGCTTAGGAGAATGTTT
>OY294048.1:18091159-18172148 GCA_958510825.1 Brachypterus glaber | reverse complement strand
CCAGACGGCAACTGTTGCCCTGTATATAGTATCATTTTGGTAGTGGGCCAGTGGGCTATTTTACATAAAAATTTAGTTTAGATACAATGCATAGATTTCGATAAAATCGCCAGCAGCCAAAAAACCAAATTTATTATTTTCTGCAGTCCAGACGGCAACTGTTGCCCTGTATATAGTATCATTTTGGTAGTGGGCCAGTGGGCTATTTTACATAAAAATTTAGTTTAGATACAATGCATAGATTTCGATAAAATCGCCAGCGGCCAAAAAAACACATTTATTATTTTCTGGGGACCCGACTGCAACTGTTGCCCTGTATATAGTACCATTTTAATAGTGGGCCTGTAGGCTATTTTACATAACAATTTAGTTTAGATACAATGCATAGATTTCGATGAAATCGCCAGCAGCCAAAAACCCAAATTTATTATTTTCTGCGGTTCACACGGAAACTGTCGCCCTGTATATAGTACCATTTTGGTAGTGGGTCAGTGGGCTATTTTACATAAAAATTTGGTTTAGATACAATGCATAGATTTCGATAAAATCGCCAGCAACCAAAAAACCAAATTTATTATTTTCTGCGGTCCAGACGGCAACTGTTGCCCTGTATATAGGACCAATTTGGTAGTGGGCCAGTGGGCTATTTTACATAAAAATTTAGTTTGGATACAATGCATAGATTTCGATAAAATCGCCAGCAACCAAAAAACCAAATTTATTATTTTCTGCGGTCCAGACGACAACTGTTGCCCTGTATATAGTATCATTTTGGTAGTGGGCCAGTGGGCTATTTTACATAAAAATTTGGTTTAGATACAATGCATAGATTTCGATAAAATCGCCAGCAGCCAAAAAACCAAATTTATTATTTTCTGCAGTCCAGACGGCAACTGTTGCCCTGTATATAGTATCATTTTGGTAGTGGGCCAGTGGGCTATTTTACATAAAAATTTAGTTTGGATACAATGCATAGATTTCGATAAAATCGCCAGCAGCCAAAAAACCAAATTTATTATTTTCTGCGGTTCACACGGCAACTGTCGCCCTGTATATAGTACCATTTTGGTAGTGGGTCAGTGGACTATTTTACATAAAAATTTGGTTTAGATACAATGCATAGATTTCGATAAAATCGCCAGCAACCAAAAAAACAAATTTATTATTTTCTGCGGTCCAGACGGCAACTGTTGCCCTGTATATAGGACCAATTTGGTAGTGGGCCAGTGGGCTATTTTACATAAAAATTTAGTTTGGATACAATGCATAGATTTCGATAAAATCGCCAGCAGCCAAAAAACCAAAAATTTTATTTTCTGCAGTCCAGACGGCAACTGTTGCCCTGTATATAATATCATTTTGGTGGTGGGCCAGTGGGCTATTTTACATAAAAATTTAGTTTGGATACAATGCATAGATTTCGATAAAATCGCCAGCGGCCAAAAAAACACATTTATTATTTTCTGGGGACCCGACGGCAACTGTTGCCCTGTATATAGTATCATTTTGGTGGTGGGCCGGTGGGCTATTTTACATAAAAATTTAGTTTGGATACAATGCATAGATTTCGATAAAATCGCCAGCAACCAAAAAACCAAATTTATTATTTTCTGCGGTCGAGACGACAACTGTTGCCCTGTATATAGTATCATTTTTAGTGGGCCAGTGGGCTATTTTACATAAAAATTTAGTTTGGATACAATGCATAGATTTCGATAAAATCGCCAGCAGCCAAAAAACCAAAAATTTTATTTTCTGCAGTCCAGACGGCAACTGTTGCCCTGTATATAGTATCATTTTGGTGGTGGGCCAGTGGTCTATTTTACATAAAAATTTAGTTTGGATACAATGCATAGATTTCGATAAAATCGCCAGCGGCCAAAAAAACACATTTATTATTTTCTGGGGACCCGACGGCAACTGTTGCCCTGTATATAGTATCATTTTGGTGGTGGGCCAGTGGGCTATTTTACATAAAAATTTAGTTTGGATACAATGCATAGATTTCGATAAAATCGCCAGCAGCCAAAAAACCAAAATTTTTATTTTCTGCAGTCCAGACGGCAACTGTTGCCCTGTATATAGTATCATTTTGGTAGTGGGCCAGTGGGCTATTTTACATAAAAATTTAGTTTAGATACAATGCATAGATTTCGATAAAATCGCCAGCGGCCAAAAAAACACATTTATTATTTTCTGGGGACCCGACGGCAACTGTTGCCCTGTATATAGTACCATTTTAATAGTGGGCCTGTAGGCTATTTTACATAACAATTTAGTTTAGATACAATGCATAGATTTCGATGAAATCGCCAGCAGCCAAAAACCCAAATTTATTATTTTCTGCGGTTCACACGGCAACTGTCGCCCTGTATATAGTACCATTTTGGTAGTGGGTCAGTGGGCTATTTTACATAAAAATTTAGTTTAGATACAATGCATAGATTTCTATAAAATCGCCAGCGGCCAAAAAAACACATTTATTATTTTCTGGGGACCCGACGGCAACTGTTGCCCTGTATATAGTACCATTTTAATAGTGGGCCTGTAGGCTATTTTACATAACAATTTAGTTTAGATACAATGCATAGATTTCGATGAAATCGCCAGCAGCCAAAAACCCAAATTTATTATTTTCTGCGGTTCACACGGCAACTGTCGCCCTGTATATAGTACCATTTTGGTAGTGGGTCAGTGGGCTATTTTACATAAAAATTTGGTTTAGATACAATGCATAGATTTCGATAAAATCGCCAGCAACCAAAAAACCAAATTTATTATTTTCTGCGGTCCAGACGGCAACTGTTGCCCTGTATATAGGACCAATTTGGTAGTGGGCCAGTGGGCTATTTTACATAAAAATTTAGTTTGGATACAATGCATAGATTTCGATAAAATCGCCAGCAGCCAAAAAACCAAATTTATTATTTTCTGCGGTCCAGACGACAACTGTTGCCCTGTATA
The DNA here is from genome assembly GCA_958510825.1 of Brachypterus glaber. Classification (NCBI taxonomy): domain Eukaryota; kingdom Metazoa; phylum Arthropoda; class Insecta; order Coleoptera; family Kateretidae; genus Brachypterus; species Brachypterus glaber. Next base: position 18,169,184 of record OY294048.1, on the reverse strand, counting down.
TAGTATCATTTTGGTAGTGGGCCAGTGGGCTATTTTACATAAAAATTTGGTTTAGATACAATGCATAGATTTCGATAAAATCGCCAGCAGCCAAAAAACCAAATTTATTATTTTCTGCAGTCCAGACGGCCACTGTTGCCCTGTATATAGTATCATTTTGGTAGTGGGCCAGTGGGCTATTTTACATAAAAATTTAGTTTGGATACAATGCATAGATTTCGATAAAATCGCCAGCAGCCAAAAAACCAAAAATTTTATTTTCTGCAGTCCAGACGGCAACTGTTGCCCTGTATATAGTATCATTTTGGTGGTGGGCCAGTGGGCTATTTTACATAAAAATTTAGTTTGGATACAATGCATAGATTTCGATAAAATCGCCAGCGGCCAAAAAAACACATTTATTATTTTCTGGGGACCCGACGGCAACTGTTCCCTGTATATAGTATCATTTTGGTGGTGGGCCAGTGGGCTATTTTACATAAAAATTTAGTTTGGATACAATGCATAGATTTCGATAAAATCGCCAGCAACCAAAAAACCAAATTTATTATTTTCTGCGGTCCAGACGACAACTGTTGCCCTGTATATAGTATCATTTTGGTAGTGGGCCAGTGGGCTATTTTACATAAAAATTTAGTTTAGATACAATGCATAGATTTCGATAAAATCGCCAGCAGCCAAAAAAACAAATTTATTATTTTCTGCAGTCCAGACGGCAACTGTTGCCCTGTATATAGTATCATTTTGGTAGTGGGCCAGTGGGCTATTTTACATAAAAATTTAGTTTAGATACAATGCATAGATTTCGATAAAATCGCCAGCGGCCAAAAAAACACATTTATTATTTTCTGGGGACCCGACGGCAACTGTTGCCCTGTATATAGTACCATTTTAATAGTGGGCCTGTAGGCTATTTTACATAACAATTTAGTTTAGATACAATGCATAGATTTCGATGAAATCGCCAGCAGCCAAAAACCCAAATTTATTATTTTCTGCGGTTGACACGGCATCTGTCGCCCTGTATATAGTACCATTTTGGTAGTGGGTCAGTGGGCTATTTTACATAAAAATTTGGTTTAGATACAATGCATAGATTTCGATAAAATCGCCAGCAACCAAAAAACCAAATTTATTATTTTCTGCGGTCCAGACGGCAACTGTTGCCCTGTATATAGGACCAATTTGGTAGTGGGCCAGTGGGATATTTTACATAAAAATTTAGTTTGGATACAATGCATAGATTTCGATAAAATCGCCAGCAGCCAAAAAACCAAATTTATTATTTTCTGCGGTTCACACGGCAACTGTCGCCCTGTATATAGTACCATTTTGGTAGTGGGTCAGTGGGCTATTTTACATAAAAATTTGGTTTAGATACAATGCATAGATTTCGATAAAATCGCCAGCAACCAAAAAACCAAATTTATTATTTTCTGCGGTCCAGACGGCAACTGTTGCCCTGTATATAGGACCAATTTGGTAGTGGGCCAGTGGGCTATTTTACATAAAAATTTAGTTTGGATACAATGCATAGATTTCGATAAAATCGCCAGCAGCCAAAAAACCAAAATTTTTATTTTCTGCAGTCCAGACGGCAACTGTTGCCCTGTATATAGTATCATTTTGGTAGTGGGCCAGTGGGCTATTTTACATAAAAATTTAGTTTAGATACAATGCATAGATTTCGATAAAATCGCCAGCAGCCAAAAAACCAAATTTATTATTTTCTGCAGTCCAGACGGCAACTGTTGCCCTGTATATAGTATCATTTTGGTAGTGGGCCAGTGGGCTATTTTACATAAAAATTTAGTTTAGATACAATGCATAGATTTCGATAAAATCGCCAGCAACCAAAAAACCAAATTTATTATTTTCTGCGGTCCAGACGGCAACTGTTGCCCTGTATATAGTATCATTTTGGTAGTGGGCCAGTGGGCTATTTTACATAAAAATTTAGTTTAGATACAATGCATAGATTTCGATAAAATCGCCAGCAGCCAAAAAACCAAATTTATTATTTTCTGCAGTCCAGACGGCAACTGTTGCCCTGTATATAGTATCATTTTGGTAGTGGGCCAGTGGACTATTTTACATAAAAATTTAGTTTGGATACAATGCATAGATTTCGATAAAATCGCCAGCAGCCAAAAAACCAAATTTATTATTTTCTGCAGTCCAGACGGCAACTGTTGCCCTGTATATAGTATCATTTTGGTAGTGGGGCAGTGGGCTATTTTACATAAAAATTTAGTTTGGATACAATGCATAGATTTCGATAAAATCGCCAGCGGCCAAAAAAACACATTTATTATTTTCTGGGGACCCGACGGCAACTGTTGCCCTGTATATAGTACCATTTTAATAGTGGGCCTGTAGGCTATTTTACATAACACTTTAGTTTAGATACAATGCATAGATTTCGATGAAATCGCCAGCAGCCAAAAACCCAAATTTATTATTTTCTGCGGTTCACACGGCAACTGTCGCCCTGTATATAGTACCATTTTGGTAGTGGGTCAGTGGGCTATTTTACATAAAAATTTGGTTTAGATACAATGTATAGATTTCGACAAAAGCACCAAAAAAATAAATTTATTGTTTTCTGCGGTCCACGAGACAAATGTCGCCCTGTATATATAGTATTACTTGGTTATGTACGCTCATTTACAACAAAAGATATAATTTATACATTATACTGTCTTTGAAATTAGGTCTATTACATTCGGCTATGTTCGGAAATAATGGCCGCCAAGTCTGGCCGCTAACTTCACACGCGTTGATATAATACTGAGAAAATTTTTCAAAACAAATAAATTTGATGTGAATATGTAAAAATTATATTTTTTTGGATAAATTTCTCGGACAAATCGATTTTTATTTTGAGCGGGACATCATTTTTTGTCACTGTAACCTTCTTCTTGTCAAGGACAACATGTCAACTGATCCCTCATTAGAAAGGTTTATTGTTACTGGTTTCAACATTTTGTTTTCGAAAATTGGATCAATGTTTTTTGAGTTATTCAAATTTATTTCTTTTAAATTTGCATGTTTAATAAAGTGCAGCTCTCTTTATTGTCTTGTCCCGTTTTTGTCATGAAATGTCACATAATTTACTTAGTTTATTTATTATATAATAAAGAGAAATAAAAATATTTGATATGAAATCGGCGCAAAATTTTATATTTAGTAGTATTTTTTTTTAATTTATAAACAAAAAATTAGTATTAAAAAATAAAAGAATCAATCTTAATAGATTTGGTTAAAATTTGGTATTTTGTTTTTTCTATTAACACAAGATGACGAATGGGGAGACACTTAAAAATAATTTTATCCAATACATACATAGTAAGAAAATTACCAGCTTTATTTTAAATAGATAAACTCAATAATAACCCCCGCGTGGCTTTTACTTTATTGAGTAAATAATTACTTATTTTACCCACTCAACTGTCACTTGTCAAATTATTTTCTTGTAAATGTCATTAAATTTTTTAATAAAAATATGAATTCCTAAGCTATTTATTGGATAAAACCTTGTATGGCACTCATGGGTAAACCGATATTGTCCTCTCGAAAATGAACCTGCTTGGCTGACGCCGTTAATTTTCTCATGGGAAATATCTTACTTTACCCACTAGTACCATAAATAACTATTCCTACGATCCGTTATGAAAATGACATTTAGCACACTCTTTGGTCTTCAGAAAACGCCTTATATCAAACTAGTTTGATATTTATGTATGTAGGTTTGCCTAATTTCACGTATGTAGGTTTGCCTTAATTTAAGTTGTAGATTCTAAGAATATAGCTCACCTCGTTTTATATCCCATTTTCCACCTTTCATCACAGCCTTTTATGATATCTTTTATTAAAAATCCAAATATTTCTTTTTTTCATATTAAAAATAGAAACTATAGTTATAACCTTACTAGTTTGGCCAAAATATAACTTAGGATGTTTTATTTATGTCTAAATTTTATAAAAATTACTTAATTTTTGATTTAGTTACCTTACATTTCATAAAAAAAAATCAAAATACAGGGTCTTTTTATATTTAAAATAGTGCTCTTATACGCAAAAAAGTGGCAATTTCTTTTTATTTTTTTTTATCTACTTATCACTCGGCAACAGCCGAGGCCAATTACAGGGTGAGGATAATACAATTTATCAGAATATACAATAATATAAAAATGTAAAAGTTTAAAATTTGAGGTTGCATAAGGGGCTGTTCATATATTACGTAACGCAATTTTTCAAAAAAATTTATTTTCTTTATAGAGCAATATCTGAATTGTCTTGCAGTGAGTTGTATGTTTCACGTACGAAATGTAAGGGTGAAAACTTTAAAGCGTTCATTCTTGGTCCGTCTAAATAAAAAATTAATGAATTACGGATACCAGGCCTTGGAAGGTGGAATGTAATGTTTTCTAATATGCTTTGGCAACTAATTAGATAATTTACAATTTTATATAGAAAAGTAAGACCTAAGCGTTTACGTCGGTTTTCTAAACTATCGTAATCGAATTTGCTTAGTAGCTGAATATGAGGGTGGCCAATTGGTGGATAAACTCCTACCTTAAAATTTAGTAATTTTAAACATCTACGTTGTATGCCCTCTAAAAGATTTTCATGTATGGCGTATCCCGGGTTCCATATTAAAAATCCATACTTAAGTTTGGATCTAACGAAAGAATTATATAATAATTTTAAAACAGATGGGTCCGAAAATCCAGATGAGTTCCTCATTACAAAACCTAGTTTTTTGAAAGCATACTGTGATATTAACTCAATATGTTTGTTAAATGATAAACTATCAAAAGTAATGCCCAAATCTTGGACATAATCAGGACGGCTTAATATTTTGTTGTTTATTTTATAATTAAATATAATCAATATGGTGAATAGTGGAAAAAAAAAACTTTTAATGTTTAAAATAGTGCTAAAAGCATGTGTTTCTATGAAGGTGCTGGATAACAGTGTTTTTTGCACCATCATATTTCCCACCCGTACTATACTGCCCTACTACGCTAGAAAGCCGTAACTCCAATTTTTGTGGAATTTTAGTTAAACTTACACTTAGTTGTGCATTTCCATGGGCTATTTATTGAAACAATCAAATTTGAGTATAATAATAATATTATGCAGTTATAAAATTATGAAAATTGCAGTATCTCCAAAATAAGGGACTGTTACTAAGCTAAAAAGCAGTAACTCCAAATAAGTTTTTTATTATAAAAGAAAATATTTGTGGCATATCGGACAGACAGTTTTTTATTACCCAATATATTAAAATAAAATTAAAAGAATATAAAGCATTAATAAAACAGTTTCTTTTTGCATTATTATAGCTTTTCTATGACGCTAGGTTTTCCGGAAATAGCCAAAAAAAAATGCTGCCAACAAAATAATACTTTTCCTTGTAAGTCTTTGTCAATTAAAACAATTATTTTGGAAAACAAAAAAAAAATGAAAAAAAATTTTTTGAATTTTTTTTTTATTTAAAAAAAATTAAAAATGTTTCTTTTTTCAAAAAAAGTTTCATTTTTCGAAAAACTAAAATAAAAATAAAAAAATAAAGGTGGTTTTTACCCTGTTTTCTCCCTTACCCCACACCGAATTTTATCAAAAACAATCCCAGACCAGAACTTTGGATAATAAACCTATGGTCCAAATTTGAAGTTTTTAGCTCAAAGCGTTATCGAGTTATCGTGGTCAAAAATTTTTTGACAAACAGACAGTCCGAGATACAGATTTTTTTTTTGACGGAAATCATATTTTTTGGATTTTCGACAAACGTAAAAAAAAGCAATAAAAATTTTTCAATTTTTTTTATCAACTCCCGACTTTCCTTGACTTTCCTTGGGGAAAGTAAAATTTATTTTTAAAAAGAAATTTAAAAATATATATATATTTTTATTTTTGGGTCGTTTTCTCTTTATCATGTCACATACTGTTTTTTAGTTTAGCATTCCTAAAAATTATGTCTACGAGATACGACACTAAAAAGCAGTAAGTGCCATTTTTTTATTTAAATAAATATTTAATGATTGCGTACTTGTGTTATAATAAAGTTACTTTAAACCTAAAGTTATAGGCCCACTTTCCCGATTCTAGCTATAACACAAGGGAGTGGCTAAGACGAAATACTGTTTTTGCCATTATCTCAGTTTTATTAAATATGGAGTTACTGCTTTTTAGGGTAGTAGGGCAGTATAGTAGTATATTACAACAGCTTACTTACCGATATGAAGTTTTGTATTATTTTTTGACCTTTTGTCACATTTTATTCTTATTTTTACAATTTTTTATTAATACAAAGGCATTTCTGATTGTATTTTTTTTTTCAAAAGTACGAAATTCATATAAAAAGTAATAAAACGTTAATAGTATATTATTCAATGAGCGTATAATAATTGCTATTAATCAATGAGGGTAAATTTTAAGACACGAGCCGAAAGGTGAGTGACCTAATCACCCGAATGATTAATAGCTATTATACGCGAGTAGAATTCTATACTTTATCCACAGTCGTTTTAAATTTGTTGTTGTTCCGGTGGTGAAGTTATATTTCGAGAACAAAAGACTGGGTACCAAGACATTGTGTATTTTAATTTTTATTCGGTCGTTATTCTATATGTAGGTATGCTATAAAAGTTTAGTATGTGTAATAGACTAGACTTAGAAAAAGTTTATTTCTTTTTAACATCCATCACGTAAAAACTGTCTAGCTTTATTCCCATACATCATTAAGTCTTACTCAGTATAATATTAAAGAAGGTCTATTATATATTTGAAATAATATACCAAATACATACATATTTGGCTGGGCCATATATGTATAATAACCACTATTCGGTCCAAATTATTCATTTTTCGGGGCACGCCAAAATTAAATTAAAAAAGAAACTATTTTTAAAGAAAATAAACATTTGAAGCTATGTTTTACTAATGGGTCTGTCATGTAGACGATGTTATTGTAAAGTTAGTAACTTGGAACATGAAAAACACAATTAAAAAAATAATTGTTTTCAAAAGGCAAGGTTCTTGTCATATTATTGTTATAATTTGTGATATTTTCTGATGTAGAATCACCTCTTTTTATCAAACATGCCTTGTAATTTGGTATGTGCTAAGCTTCTCGTTAACTAAAAAAGTAAAAAGTTTTTTAGAAAACGAAAAGTTGGGTTAAATTGACAGTTTAATGTCAAATTTAAAATATGTATTTTAGATGATAAGAATTTAGCTAAATGACTTGACTTTTTACATTTCTTTATTAGTAAAAATTAAAACAGTTATAAAAGTGATATATACCCTATTTCATTTCATTATTATGGAGTGTTCTTGTAGGACGATCTTTTAACTCTTTTGACTCCATTGCTTAATTGATGTCAATTTTCATCAACGACAATGACAAGGACAGTTACCATGAAGTTAGCAATGGAGTCAGAAGGGTTAAAAGATCGTCCTACCCGAACCCTCCTTTAGTAAGTAAAAAAGTTACTAGGTTTAGATTAGCAAGGACAGAAATTTTTAATTTTAAACAAAATTATAAAGATATTAATTTATTATTCCATCAATCTATTTTCTGATCATCGTACAGAGTGATATTGGTAGACTGACAGTTTCGGGCTGCTGGCCCTCATCAGTACCAAGAGTCAACTCTGCACGCTGATTAAGAAAACGTTTTTAGACTTTACTCGCAAAAGGAATATAGCCATTAGATTGATGTAGACTTGTGTGCCATCTATTTCTAGATGTAGACAACTACTCATACCTCTCCTAGTCTGGAGACTTTGAATGGTAGCAAGTTGAAGGCTTGTGTGTCTCAAGCACATAGTACCACTAACGGGTGGTTAGACGTAGAATTAGTAAGGACAGAAATTTTTAATTTTAAACAAAATTATAAAAATATTAATTTATTATTCTATCAGTCTATTTTCTAATCATCGTACAGAGTGATATTGGTAGACTGACAGTTTCGGGCTGCTGGCCCTCTTCAGTACCAAGAGTCAACTCTGCACGCTGATTCAGAACACGTTTTTAGACTTTACTCGCAAAAGGAAAAAAGCCATTAGATTGATGTAGACTTGTGCGCCATCTATTTCTAGATGTAGACAACTACTCATACCTCTCCTAGTCTGGAGACTTTGAATGGTAGCAAGTTGAAGACTTGTGTGTCTCAAGCACATAGTACCACTAACGGGTGGTTAGACGTAGAATTAGTAAGAACAGAAATTTTTAATTTTAAACAATATTATAAAAATATTAATTTATTACTCCTTCAATCTATTTTCTAATCATCGTACAGAGTGATATTGGTAGACTGACAGTTTCGGGCTGCTGGCCCTCTTCAGTACCAAGAGTCAACTCTGCACGCTGATTAAGAAAACGTTTTTAGACTTTACTCGCAAAAGGAATATAGCCATTAGATTAATGTAGACTTGTGCGCCATCTATTTCTAGATGTAGACAACTACTCATACCTCTCCTAGTCTGGAGACTTTCAATGGTAGCAAAGTAGTTTAGATTTGTAACTAGATCTTCTGGTGGAAAACGGGATTTTGCGTAAATCTGAAGTATCCTATAAATATGTCTTAAAAAAATAGGTTATATTTTTATGTCATACCATTTAGATAGAATATAAACTTTTGCAACTTTTTATAATTATTAATAAAAATATGATAAAATGTATGTTCTGAGGCTTTGCCCAAATGTAAAGAAGAAAAGTGGCAAAAATTTAAAATAGTATTTTAAAGCATAATTGGAATATACCTTAAAATTACTAAATAGTTACTAATAATGAAATAAGTATAATATCTATTTTTTTTTTCATAATGAGTACAGTTGCCATCTTAAGAAAGTACTACATCAAAAAATTGTACCATTTAAATCTAACTTGTCATTAAAGTCAATTGAGGACTTAACTAAGTCAGAGATATATAAAACTAAGTAAAATAGTCATCTTGTTTGAAACATAATTTTTCCAAGTGTTAAATGTGTCAACATGCTTCACTTAAGCTAGCAACAAAAATCGATCTTAACAATAAATTTTGGGGCTAATATAAGGAAAATGACCGAGAAATTAAATAATTCTACATGCCAGAACCAAAATATATAGAAATGGAGATTTGGGCCCTTCAAAAGTATCAACTGCTATTTAAAAAGGTACCTTTAAAACAGAAATAAAAAAATACATTAATAAAATAACGAAAAACAATAATTTTTTTAATTTAATATATTTCTGTAATTTTTACAAATAGGAATATATTTTTTTCGAGAAATTAATATTATTTTACATCTTTTTTAAATCCCCTGACATTGTACATCACCCTGAAAATTTCATTGTCAATAAAGCTCTTAAAACAGCTAAAATTTTAAAAACTTGGTTACCTCAAGGTTTAAACTTTTGATTCCAACTGTAACTAAATGGTAATTTTCACTAAGAGTATTGGCACATAACGTCAGATTAATGGAGCAAATTTGACTTTTAAACATTCAAAATGCCTCGAAAGATTATCAAAATAGATAAAAAAGAAAGTATATTATTTCATCTCACTAAAATTGGCTAAGTAAATCAAGTATCTCAATGGAAATACCCTTTAAAAGGCGAATTAGATGATATTTATATTGGAATGGATTTTGGTGGATATAAATAAGATATTCCCTCTTATTAAAACTCAACAACTTCTTTAACAGAGAATACATAAAATGCATTTGTTGACAGTATTATCTTTTGATTAATGTTTACAAAGTCATCTGTAACTACGGTCTGTTTTTTCAAGCAAGATAGTATATGTTTGTGTATAGAATATATGGTCTGTTCCATCAAGCAAGAGATTAAATTAAAAATCGCACAGTGAATATTTTCAAAACAGATTCGAATATTGGATGTGCGAATATACTACTTAGTTTGTTTTACAAAACATTACTATATTCTATACACAAACATATACTATTCAAACCTGTTCTAAAAATATTTACTGTGCGATTTTTAATTTACTCTCTTGCTTGATGAAACAGACCATAATAAATATTTTAGCAAATATCATTTTTATTTGGATTTTCTTTTTTAAAACGCTTTAAAGCAATTTAAAAGTAGCCTTTATAAATAAATTTTATAAATTTAATTATGACGTATTGCTGTGTAAAATCTAAATTAACACCGTTTCTTCGATCTTGCCAATATGAATTTGAAAAACAAAACGGCAGTGATATTTTTGGAAAAAAATCGATTATAGATTAGAATCCCAAAAATGTTTTTTTTTTATAAAAATATATAATATATTATACTTTTAAAAATTTATATTCAATTTACAGGAATGATTTATTATATGTTTCATCTTCAACACGTATTTTCTGAAAAACGTTACAGCTTTTATTGAATACAGATCGCTTTTATCCTTCCACAAAGCCAAAAAATAAATAAAATCTTAACCGTTCTATTAAAGGGTCACTCCATTCAGAGGCAGTTTCCTGCTGTCTTCCAAAGGTATAACGCTCCTGAACAAGTCATACAAGCTGCGGTGCGCCGCACAGTGGTCAGTTTATTTAATCTGGCTCGGAAAAAATACAAAAAAAAAAAATATCATTAAAAAAATTTTGACCCAGGAAAAAGTAAGCCAACTAAATACTTAGCATAATTTTAAAAAAAAATCGTTGGATCCGCAAACGGGTAATTCCCCGCGAGCAGATACAAAACCGGTTTTTTTTTTTTGTTTATTTGTCAGTCGAGTGTTCTGTGGCATAGTGTGTGTATGTTTTTTAGATTTTTCTGGTCTTTTCTTTTGAAAATTGTAACATGGGTAAGTAACATTTAGATTTTATTTTAAAATTTAATGTGACTTCTACGTTGGGTTGTAAAAATATTTTTTCAGAAATAGCTGTTTTTGTTGAATTGGATGGACTATATATACTTTTTTAGTGGAGTATTAATTATAATAAAGACTGCACTATGTCAAGTATATATAGCTGTTTCGATTTATCTTAGAGTAATTTGCAGCCACCCGCAGCCACACGCAAATATTTGTCTGAGAAGGTAATCTAGAGGGACAAATGTATAATACCACAAAAATAGATCTTTTTTTTTTTAAATTTGAAAAATGGTATATAGGGGTTTTTAAAGTTGTTGAAATTGAATATGATAATAAATTTTTTCTAACTCCAGCCCCGCGGGGGTGAGGGGGTAAATATTTTTAAATATTTTAATTATTTTCGTCGAAATTGGTAAATAGGGTTGTTTTGGCTCGAAGAATCTGAATCTGATAATATTTTTTTTTAAATTTTACCCCCTGAGGGGTGGGGGGTAGTTTTCGTGTAAAAATGTATATTGGGGTTGTTCATGTTGCTGATAGCGAATCTGATAATAAAAAAATTCTAACTCCACCCCCACGGGGGTGAGGGGGTAAATATTTTGAAATATTTTCCATATATACGTGAAAATTTGTATATAGAGGTTTTTGAGGTTGCTAAAACTAAATCTTAAAATATTTTTTTCTAAACCGCCTCATGGGTGGGGGGTGATTTTTGTGGCTAAGTACTTGTTTTTTTATGTATCTATAAGCATGTCAAGTCTTATCGATGGAGGCCATTTGCCCAAAATACGATACCCTCCTTTTTAAATATTATCCGGTTTCAGCATACTCAAAAATCACTAAATATCAATTTTCATCAGAATCCAATAAAATTTTACAGATTTTGCCGCCATTTTGGATTCGGAATTCGGAACTTTGAATTTGTAATAAGATATTTGGTTTCAGCATCCTCAAAAACCATCGTATACCAATTTTCATTAGAATCCAATAAAAATCAACAGATTTGGCCGCCATATTGGATCCGCTATTTCGAATTTGGAATTTTTAAAAATAGTTTCGGTTTCAGCATCCTCGAAACCCCTTGTATACCAATTTTCATCAGAATCCAATAAAAATTAACAGATTTGGCTGCCATATTGGATCCGCCATTTTGAATTTTAAATTTTTAAAAACAGATTGGGTTTTAGCATCCTCGAAAACCCTTGCGTACCAATTTTCATCAGAAACCAATACAATCTAATCGATTTGGCCGCCATATTGGATCCGTCATTTTGAATTTTAATTTTTTTTTAACAGATTCGGTTTCAGCATCCTTGATAACTCCTCTTTACTAAATAAAATAATTTTTCCGCGCCAGATTATTAAAACTGACCACTGTGCGCCGGTCCCTTTGTTATGGCAGCAAGATAAACCTAACATAATAGTTATTGTTGTCTTTTTAATAAATTATTATGTCAAACGTTAAAAGGTGTCGAATTTAATTTCATGTTAAATATATTAATATTTAACAAAATATATTTTATTCTTGGTAAATAAATAACAAATAAAAAGTATATACTTTAATTATTATTAGAAGCATGTCACGTGATCATGTCCTTTCCACTGTGTCATTCATAATCATAGATACGGAGAGAGCGAGCGGAAGTAACGTGTTTGAAATAAAAATAAAACTATAGTTTATTGTTTCAATAAATAATTATGTATACCCATTTCAAAAATAAGAATTTACAATTTAAATGTTCTCTTAAGAATATGACAAAATTCTTTTAGAGATATCACTAAATATTTAAATACTAATGTATTTTATAACTTTTATATTTTTCACACAACACACTACCATATTGTCAAGTATTAAACAAAAAAAAACACAAAATGGTACATATTTATCCCAAAATAAACGACTTAGTTATCACTTTAATATTTGATAGGTTATAGTTACGCAACGCATCTAGAAATGAGAATGTAATGGTGTAGGAAAGTATAAAAAAAATCCTTTACTACAATATTTGTAAATTTATAATCCTGAGTGCTTCGTATGTTTTTATGTTGCTGTCGTTGTCATGACAATGAAAACGGCTTGTTTCATATGTTCAGTTGACTTCACCCTTTTATGGCGTTTTTCAAAAAACCGCCGCTGGATAGTGTGACGCCATTCTATTACAGAACATAAAGAATGTTCGTTTATGGGCGCTGATATAACAAAATGCAAATCCCAAGCCGAAAATAGCATATCAATTCTTTTCTTTTTTTTTACGCTCCTGTATCTAGTGCGGCTTTGTTCTATAATACGAATTTTATCACTAAATGCACATGATTTTTAGGGGAAGTTAGTGTAGATAAGACCAAAAATGGCAAATATTTTTAGCAGAAATTCTAAAATAAATTTTATCAGTAGTCGTTTTTCAAGGATATAGTTTATTTCCTGACCGACAATGCTTTGTACATAGAGACTCTTTCTGAACCTTATTTTTGGTGAACCAAAACTATTTATAACGTGGGTGCTGCGCACCTGTCACGGTTCGAGGCTGTCTTCCTCTATTCGTATCCGAAAGGTGAAAATTACGTCTACAGTGGCTGCGAAGTGTATGTGCAAGTCAAGGACATTCGTTAACAAGTGAGTGAAACGATACCCCGAAACAAAAAATGTCGACACTTACTAGATCGTTGCTCAATAGGAAGAGTCAGCTAAGCACGAAAAATGATTTTAAACATGTTTTCGCATAATCCTTATTAACCTTGCACTAATAGGCGAAAAAACTGATGCAGAAAGGTTTGGATATTTCGCATGACACAATTCATACTCAGCTCCGGGATCACGACTTGAAGTGGCAAAGTACAATAGAGAAATCTTTATTGAGTGAACAGAAAAAACGACTTGAGTTGTCCAAGGAAAACATCGATCGAGATTGGCGGCCCCAGTAGCCCGACGCAAACCCCATCATGCATAAGCTTCGTGGGAAAAAGGTATATATGTTACAGGCAAAGACGATAATTCGGCCAATGACGTTAGTGGCCGATCAATGATGATAATGCCCAGTCAAATTTGACATTGGATTGGATAATGATCGGCCAATAGCGTTAATGTCCACGTAATTTGGGCAATGTTGATATTTCATAATACAAGCGCATCGTTGTCCAGGCAATGTCATCATATGATTATTGCCAGTTAGACAGCGGCCTGTGATAATAAAATTGAAAGTTAGGTTAAAAAACTAACCAAACACGGGCAAAACCAACGTTAATGTAAACCCAAGGCCCACCATTAAAAAAAACACACTAAACTAGTCCAAAACCAAACCAACGTAAACGTAAACCATGATTTGGCCTGGTTTGGTGTGTTTTTTTTTAATGGGGAGAGTTGGTTTGCGTTGGATTTGCGCCTGTTTGGTGTTTTTTATTTTTGTAAAAATTTAGTTTTAATAACCTCAATATCAACATTCTCCTGCCGTTTTTGGCCTTTATCGTTCATGACCGGGCAAAGATGTTAACATGAAAATATTAACAACATTTCCCGCCCGCAACGGGCCATAACGACAATGCCCAGACATTAGCGATATTGGCCAGGGAAATCGGACATTTACGCCATTGTCCGGCCATTATTTTCAATGTCCAGTTATTGTCTTTGTCCGTAACATACACATTAGAGCAGCTGTTGTGACACTCGGACAATTTAAAATAGGATATGCGGAAAATCTCGTCACATGCCCCGACGATGCCAGGCATCATTGCAATGCATTGACGCCAATTCAATGGGGACTGGACGAGTTACTAAGTTATTTCCATTGATATATCATTCATTGACTGTAAATTGATGTAAAAAAATTATTATAAATAAATTCCTCAATAAACAATGCGTGTCACGCTCTTACTTAACCGACTGTATATTAGTCCCGTCAAGGCAGTACATAAATCACCACTTACCAAAAAAAATCCCAAAGTTTTAAAAATTGCAGATGCGGTTTAGACCTTTCTGATAAATTTATTAAACGATCAAAGCTAAACTCGCAGCAATATATTGTTTTAAAGATTCAGAGAGTTAAACCTTTTTTTTTATTATTAATACAAAAAAGTAAGCTTATAAAATTCTCTACAAAACACTAGTTTAAAACTTTTTTTTAACTTTATTAAATTTTGAGAAAATGGAAAAAAAGGTCAAAAATTGTGCGATATCTTGATAATAAGGTACACGTTTTTTGCACATATCTTTTAAATTGTAAACGTTATATATTAAAAAGAAGGCTTATAAAAGTCTTTACAAAACACAGTTATAACTTTTTTTTACCTTACTTAGTTTTCGAGAAAATCTAGAGTGCGAGGATATAATAATCTTCTCCGTATATTTTTTTGTACTGCTAGCGGTGCACTGCTAGTGCTAGTCTAGCTCTATTTAATATTTTTCTTCAAAATTAAAAAAAAAATCTTGTTTTGAAATACCCCACTGTATAATATTAAGCAATTATCGATAACGGCTTACATACCAAAAAAGCCCAGATATTATTTATCTGAAAACAATGTGTGAAGAAAAACATGGAATGCGTCATAAACAATTTTCCGCAAGATTAAGTTATCGTGTGTGGAAAACGTAGTCAAGTGTCTGCTAAACACTCCGTTCTCTTTCGAGATCACTTTGTCGGGATATCGTCTTTTGTTTTTTTTCTAATCGCCTGCTCTGATCTAGACTCCGTCATACGATCATCGAATGTCTTTGTTTAGGGGAGAATTAAATTAGGCTTTACACATATATATTTTTTGACTACTAGCTTTAAAAGTCACCATTTATTAGAGAAGTTTAATTTTATTACCAGTCATCGGCGAATTTCCAGTGCTCGCATAGGCGCCGCGTCGATTCTATCGTTGAAGCGAGGTTTTAAATATTTACATTTTTATTTTCTTCGAAAAACACCGATATATTTACATATTTATAGTTAATATGTATATTCAATATTGTTGTGTGTAACAAATTAGTCGTCAAATGTTTCGATTTAGTGACCTTTATAAAAATTTCCCTCATAATTCGGCAAAATTATTCCGTAAGCCTATGTTTCTGTGTTTATTTTCAACGTTGATGAGTCATAACTGAATTTATTCCGATTAATGTTTATTACCTAGAGCAATAATAAATTTATTGATTACTGAAAGATAATAAAATCATAGGCGCCGACTTTTTAAAATCCCAAGGGGGGGGGCAAAATTTTGTTAGGAAAAAGAGTTGACATAAAAGTTTTTATTATAAGGCTGATTCAGGGATAATTATCTCTAACTAACTAACTAACTAACTCTAACTAAACTAAGCCGTTCTATAGTTCTTATTGGCCAACAAGAAAGATGGCTTACCAGCTGGCCAATAAAAAGGACAGAATGGCTTAGATTAGTTAGTGATAATTATGCCTGAATTAGCCTATAAATTTTTATTAAATAAGTAAAAAATACTAAAAATATATTTAAAAATTGTAAAGCTTTTATAATATTTAAAAGTATAGTCTATATTCCAAGGGTCCCGGCTCCCCTATTATGTTACCAGGGTGGGCCATGACCCCTGGGCCTCCGGAGTCGGCGCCTATGAATAAAAGAATCTGATTTCTGTCACTTAGGATGTTTAAATTTTTAAGAAAAGAAAATAGCAACTTTTTTCTCATTAAATATTATTATATTATTCACAGCACATGCGCTATAATAACACATATAATACGGTATTTTAGAATTTTTAAAAATTTTCAAAAATCATTTTAGACAAAAAATTTGTGGATATATATTTGTTTCATGAAAAAATAAGCATTTTTTTAAATTTTCGTCTGTCCGTCTGGCCGTCCGTCCGTCTGTGTACACGATAACTCAAGAACAATAATCCGATCGACTTTAAATTTTTTGGAAAAATCAAATTCTACAAGGGGAAGATCTCTATTGTTTTTGAAAGTAATCCCCCCAAAAACAAAAAGTTATGGGAGGTTAAATTTAAAAAAAATCGAAATAGCTGAAAGAAAGTTCCGATTAACTTAACATTTTCAGGAAAAAATAGTGTTTTTATAAGGATTAATTCTACCAAAAGAAAATTTAAAAAAAATTAAAAATGTTTTTTTTTTATTTTTTGTTTTACGCAAAAACAAAATTTAATAAAAAAAAAGAAAAATAAAAAAAAAAGTTTTTTTTAATTTTTTTTTTCAATAATCTTTCGTTTTTCAAAAAATATCTTTTTTTTAAATACGTAATTTTTTTTGTTATTTTTTTTTAATTATTTTTTTTATTATTATTTGAGAAATGCAATATACCATTTACTGTGAATAATATATAATGAAATGCGTAGCATTACATATCTTCACGGCTTGTTATTATTACTAATTCAAATTAATAATTAACTAAATATTTAGGTTCTTTTTAGGTTTTAGTTTCTGCCTTTATTGTTTGGCCATTTTCAGGGCTTATTAAAAATATGAAAATATATAAATATTAATAAAAATAGTTTGATAATAACATTAAAAGAAAAAAATTATTTGACATTGAAATTTGACATGTCATGTCGACAATAAAGGCAGACCTGTTGGCAAAAATTAACAATTTTTTTAAATGTTCGAAACAACGAGGACCATATCACATAAATTAAATTTCAATTAAAAAAATGTCCCCCCTTGCCCCCGATCTCCATTGTGCCAGCTAAGCATATCAAATATATACCAAAAAATTATATGGGTTATGTTCTTTACGTGTTCAAAATTTTAAGTTGATATTTTAAGCCGTTCAAAAGTTAAGAAGGGCGTACTTTTGACACGCTCTGTATGTATTCTATATTGGCTTGGAAATGATTTAAAAGAAGATATAAAACAAATATTATATAGCTTATATTTCAAACAAACAATAAAAGGGACACCGAACCCTTCAAGGAAGAAGAATATAGACAATGAAGTTTTTATAACCACCTAAATAAGCAGTTTCCTTTTTTTATTTATTTTGCGCCAAATATCTTGAGTGATGTTTTTTGTTCATAAGAAAGTTTTTACTCGACCTTAGTAAAAATTTTTAGAAATTACTTATTTTTCTGTGTTATTTTTGCCGTTATCCAAAAACTAAGAATATAATAAAAATAATAATAATAAAGGTCTTTATTTAGCAACAAAAAAATACAAGTTAATAAATTTGTAGGACGAGATTTAGTACGTACACTCATGAGAGGATTACATAAGAACAGATTATGTTTTTTTGTATGCCCACAAGTCTAAGAGTATTAGTACATCTAACCCTCAAAGAAAAGATACATATACATGATATGTATATATACATTATATACACAAATCCACATGCATGTACACAAATATATACACAAACCATACATAAACATATCTTAAATTAAAACATATCTTAAATTACGCAATAATTAAAAATATATAACGAACCTTAGCTAAACTAATTAAAATAATAACCTAACCAATAAAGAGGTTTGCATCTACCCAAAAGTTAAAAAAGTAAGTAGATTTTAACTGATTCAGATATTAAAATTCTTAGTTAACTAATTGCAATTTTAAACCATTACATTATAATGGCATATTGTTTAGCTCTTCGACTTTTTCGCTTTAAAATTATTAATCAAAACTTAGATCATTCATCAAATCTGCAATTTGATATGCAAAAGAGCGGGTAAACATAGCGGACAAGTGTCTTGGTATAGTAAGTTTATTACCAAAGCGCAGATTTAAGTTGTGTACATCTGTACGATAGCGAATTTTTTGAGATAGGTAAGTTGGCGTCAAAACTTTCAAGTACAAAATAGCTGAATGTAAAAATCTTCTGTCCTTCATATTTAACCCGGCGTCTGACAGGTGGATTAGTTTTACAAGTAACGACAGGTGGGGTATAATAAACCCCAACAATAAATGGGACCGTTTTTGCTTTATTTAATAAATTTTATATAAAATGTAGTAAAATATTTGAGTTATACAATATATTAACCTAAAAATAATTTTAAAAATCTTAAATACATATATATATTTATTTTTAATCGGTTAACAAAAATAAATCAAATTTAAAAAACAAAAAATAGGAAACGTTTTTGTTTCCTATTAACTAAAAAAAATAACGTTTAAAATTGCCAAACAAAGATCTACATGAATAACATAAATTATAAACTTTTAAATATTATAGGTAGGGTTCAAAATAAATTACTTTAAGTAATCGTAATATGACTGAAAAATACAGGAGAAACAGGAAGATAATAGTATATTACGCACCGAGTACGCGAACCTAGTTTTCAGTGCAAGAGAGTGCTTATTTTTTTATGAGGCGCAGCCGAGTAAAAAATCTCTCGAAGTCCACCGAAATAGTTTGCGTCGAGGTCCGTATACTATTTTTTCTACGACCTAAACATCCAAAAGACGCAAAAATTGTCTTAAAATATTAATTTGTTAATTTAAGGTTATGTGTTTCACGTTTACTCATTTTCTGACAGCAGATGTAAAATCAACTAATTTTCACTTTTCAACCATTGTCATAGGCAATGGGTGGAAAATAGGCACTAACTACTAGCTAGGTTGTAGGAAAATAAATGTTACTTATTATGACACGTGGGGTGTCAGAAACCCCAGACGACTTCAAAAGGACGTGGCCTCTAATGCTTCAATATTCATACTGCCGTTCATGCTACACTGTGCAAAGTAAAAAGCGATTGAAAGGTACTGAGGCGCTGTCTTCGCTTGGCGCGAAAATAAAATAGTTACGGAGTAATATTTGGACTCTGGGGTTTGTGACACCCCACGTGTCAGACGCCGGGTTAACCAACCCGTTTGCTTTAGTGTAAAACTAATAGGACAATTTCACCTGGTACCGAGAACAAAACGTAAACAAGAATTCTGTAATTTCTGAACACGATTTTTGTCTGTTTTGGTTAGCCTAGGACCATAGACAACGACACAAAAGTTTAGCTGAGATAGAACTAGAGATTCTCAAAGCATAATTTTATTATTTTTAGTTAAGTATTCCTTATTTTGATACAACCTTAATTTTAAATAGGCTCTACTTAGACAAATAGATATATGCTTTGTAAATCGTAGCTCAAAGTCCATAGTCAACTGGCGATCGACCGAAGTCCTTCAGCCTTTTTTTTTAATATTGAAAATTTCATAAATTTTGAAGAAAACAAATTCTGATTAAAAAAATAATTACATGGCTAAATAGAGAATTTCAAGCTCTCTAAAATGACCTATTACAAGATCTAAGGTGCAATTTTAAATATAGTTCCGCATTTCTTCCCTGGTGCCGCCTTACCGAATAAAAAATTTAAAAATATTGAAAATAATTGTTTTTGTTGTGTGGTATACACGTTTTAAATTTGAAATTTATATCTCATACCGTTCAAAAGTTACGGGGGTGTAACATTTAAAAGAATAACCCTGTATGACAGTGTATCTAACCACATTAAATACAAATTTAAATGAATATGTGCTTAACAAATTGTACCGTAATTAATACGTTCACTGCCAACGGCTAGTTTTGACAGCGGAGCAATGGGTATGGGCAAGGGAAAAATAGAAAGAATTGATTAATGTTGTTAGGGGCGCCAGTTACTTTAGCTTTTACTCCTTTAGGTAAGTAACAACCTAGTGTAAATACTTAAGCTTTTCAGTTTGAGAAAATATAACCTCTAAATAAAATAAGATAATTCATTTGAGAAATTTATTATAAATAAACTTAATGAAAGCACATCAAGTAATGTATTAATATATATAAAAAATATGTGTAATTATATTAAGATATAATTAAAGAAATCTTAATAAAAATTACTAAATTCAGAAATCATTCGACTTAAATGTATAAAGAAAACATGAAGTTCAGCAAGCACCAAGAAATGTATGTAAACAACAATCATTTCTTGCAGTGTATAAAAGTCATGCTTAAATTAGAAATCATTTAATCAAAAGTATGATATTTAATAATTAATAAATGAGATTAAATGTTTTAAAAAAAATAAGTACCTAAAAATGAACAAAAGCCAGAAGGGCATATAGTATTAATCAATACTATATCAGATCTGATAAAGTTTACAGTTATAAGAATATTGAAATAAAAGAATTTAAAAATATGAAATATTGCTTTCAAAAGTTTTCAGAATGAGTACTTAGCTGGTTTCTGCAAAATCCATGAGGTATGAATTCCATCGTCTCCATCTGTGCAAGTCTCCCCTATGCTGATGAATTTATTTCTCAAATGAAAGAAAAAAAATATAGGCTGTCCCATCTACTTTGGAAAAATCATCTTCCAGGATAAAATGTACGATTGAAAATGTTGTCCGGGATAAAATATACTTTTGAAAATTATGTCCAATGTAAAATTGTCTGCTAGACGGTCATATAGAATTTATCTATGCCGAAAATTACAGAACCATGTTCCAACAGAACATCACTCCATGCGGAGAACTTGTATATCAAATATACCAAAATAAACTTCAACTTAAATTAATGTAATTCCATATTAATGGTATAGAAATGGTGAGTAATTAATGGTAATTAATTAATGGTCTAGTAATGTAGTAATAATGGTGCTAAAACAATAATTATATCTCAGAAATATTCTAAGAAACAGAAAAACGTAACTTACATGTCATACTAAGTCTTCGATGTCCATCGAAACGTTATAAATGCGTAATTGTAGAAAATAACCGTTACAATATCTTCCGCATTGTTTAAATATTCATTTTCACTAACTTTAAATAAAAATACATGAAGTATTACTTCGATGATTACAGAAAATAAACACTCGTCAAAATGACACCATCTTGTATTAGAGTTGCTTCAAGAAGGAGGAAAATCGACCTTATCAACCGGTATGAACCCTTCAGGTAAATAAAATCCTATTTCTGAACTATTAGCGACATCTATGCAAGTCATTATCAACTACAGTTTTACCGTATAGGATTCCTAATAAAGGTAACGAAAACTACATCAAAAATAATAACAAAAGAATATTTCCTAATCAATCCGTATTAGTGATATCTAACCTCAAAATATTACTCTAAGAAACAAATATAAACAATACTTATTGTTTATCAGCAAAACTAATAAAAATACGAACAGAATACTAAGTGTCCTGTGAACTAAGTATAAACAAAATACTGAATCTAAGTGAGCAGTTCCAGCAAACTATTTTCAACAAATTCTGGATTATCCCGAAGGAATAAGCATACGAAACTTTCCAGGAGAGACAAGCTACAGGTGAAAGCCAGTGAAATCCAACCCTCAATAGACTCTGAAACATATAAAAACCAGGTAAGTCCATAGACAAATGCACTATAGAGAAATAAGTCATATGATTCTTTATTATTAAAAATCATATTCTAATTATGTTTTCTTTATGTTATTTTCAGGTAGAACTATGGAATAGAGACCCATATGGTTAGAATTCAGTTCCTGCTACAAAATAGTCCCAGATACAAAATAGTTCTGTACGTACGTAACTATTTATATACAAAATAAACATAAATTATAACGTAAGTAAACGAATAGTTTAATTAACCCTTGCTATATTACAAAGTGACGATTTATATCGTTACAAAATGAACCATTTCCAAATAAACTGCTCTCGTGGGCATAAATAATAAGTCAAGTAAAGTAAAACATTACGTTGTTCTGTTATTATTACTGCAACAACTCGTATTCCATAACTATAGTTGATTGGGGTTCCATACAAAATCTTTCAGTCTAATACTTTAACAATTTTTCAGTCCTGTAATACCGACAGTATTTAGCTAATTAGGACACGATAATACCGATTCGGTATGTAGAAAAGTAAAAAAATCGATTAATCAGTGCCGTATACAAAAAGAGCTATTCTGAGGGTCAGAAAACTCAGTGGCGTCTCCTCAGCTGGGGAAAAAAATAAAAAATAAACCGCTTTGGCTTTTAAAATTAAGATCTTAATTAAGTTCTTTTCATCTATATGTACTAATTCCTTTTAGAGTTATGTCAAAAGATAGATCCGTTTAATACTATTTTTGTTAAGCTCTTGCCCAAAAACTATACGACTTAGAGCTTTTTGTCCACGAAGACTTTTAATCAGTAAGTTAAGAACTTCAACATATTTAAATTTCAAGAAATTTAACCAGTGGTCATTTCCAATAAGGAATTTACGTGGTCCTTTCAGCTCACAAAAATTAAAACTGTTTTAGGGTGATAAAATAATTAATTTAAAATCCAGTTTTAATTTTTTGTTTAAAATTTAAAATAATTATAGCTATTTTCCTAACAAGTGCGGAAAGTGCCCCTTTTCCTCACACGTCTGAAGTCAAGTACAGAAAAGTCACTTTCCGCAAGTGTTAGGAACAAGACTTTTTCTACGAGTGAAGTTAACAACAAAAAAATAATTATTTTATGAATTTTATTATAATAATGGATAAAAAGAAGATATTTTAGAGCTAATTTAACATTTTAGATAATATAATTATTAAGTAATTTAATTTAGGAATAAAGATGTGTATTAAATGTCCAGTTTGCAGATAGCTGAACGTTTACTGCAGAAAATAAACACATTTTTTTGCGATGCTGTTCTGGTTGATTGTAATTCAAACATGTTTTCAATTTCTTTTGAAACAAAATTACCTTACAAGTTTCTGTAGCTGTTAACAATTTTTATCACTAAATTACTTCTGTCATCTATTATTAAAGAGTTTGTTGGTTCATTAGTTGTTAAAGAGGTTGAAGATTGTTGAAAAGGTTGTGGGTTTAACTATTGTTGCTGAAGGTTTAGCATTAAATGTGAATATTTAGTCCAAACCAATATTAACATTATTTTTTACTTTTAAAACCAGTTTCAACATAAAATATTCGGAGCACATTGTATTTGGAAAAAAATTCTTGCTTAGTTCGGTAAAATATACCAGAAAAATCTTTTGCTTGTAACCTCAGACATTCTTATTTTGGCACCAGGTTTTAAATTTTTTGTATTCTTTTTCGTACATTTTCCAGGATTTTATTGGTAGTAGGTTTATGCTTACTTCATTTGCAGCTACACAGAAAAAAATCCAAAAAAAATGCCCTAATAAATATTTATTTGTTATTATTTTATTTGTTTCAAATAAAATTTATTTAAATCAACAAAATTTAGTTTGGCTCAAATAAATGAGATTATTTGGATATTTAAAAAAAATTATTTGCTTTTAGTTTATTTGTTGCAATTAAATATTTATTTAAAACAACCATTCTAGGTATATTTTTTCTATTTACTTAAACCAAATAATAGATTATTTGGATTAAATAAATTGAAATGTATATCAAATAATTGCCGACTAGAATTTAAGTAACTGCTAGATCGGTCAATTTCGCTAGTATTGATGAAAAAACGTAAATTATACTTTTAAACTAATTTTAATTGACAAATAAAAGTTTAGAAAAAAAAAATAAAAAATTTCATTTTTTAGCACAAAAAATTGAAAAATCAAAAAATTGTTTCAAAAATTTAAGAATATAGGTACAGTCAAATATTTTGCTTTTAATGATTTATCACACGACCCCCTTTCCATTTAAAAAAATTCCCCCGTGCCCCCCTGCCCACATTTTAAGAGCTGAAAGTATCAAATATATGCTAAAAGATAGTTTGAGTTGTCTTATCTAAGAGTTCCAAATTTGAAGTAGATATCTCAACTCGTTCAAAGATTAAGAGGGGGGGTGACTTTTGGACCGGAGGTATAAGTATTCTATTCAAACAAACAGAATATTTCACTCAAACAAAAGATTTATTTGTTCTGAATAACAAACAAATTGAATCAACAACAAAGATATTCAGTACAAATATATATTTATTTAATTTGAATAATGTATATTACCTATCAAATATATTAAATAATTACTAGAAATAAATATTTATTTGCTTTACGTTGTTACTCTGAATATCAGTCAAACAAATTTACTTTTTTTTTTCAAACAAATATTTGTTTTTCCATTATCAAAGCAATATTTGTTTAACTCAACTCCATTTTTTTTTGATCCAAATGATTTTTTTTTTCTGTGTATTATCGGTAATAAATATCGTCTTCTTCCATGTAATCCGTTATAATTAAGAAAATTTACAGCTTAAAACGGACTGCACAAAACTCAGATCAAAACGGATTGTTTGTAGCGTGTTAATTGTTGATTTTCGTTGCCATAGAAATAATGCCACATTTTGACACTAAAGCTTCCACAATGATAACAAGAATTTATTTGGCTATGGCCAATTAAATTATTTGGTTGTGAGTAAAAAATTTTATTTGAGTCAAATAAATATTTAGTTCATGTAAACAAATATTTAAATTTCAAAATAATTAATTAATGGCAACAAAATAATTTATTTGAGAGAAATAAAGTTTTTTTGTCACAACCAAATAATTTAGTTGGCCATATCCAACCAAATATTTAGTTGACACAAATAAACTGTTTTATCAGTGTAGATCTTAAGATGTTTTTATATTTCCGCACCAGTGCGGAAAAGTAGTTACTTTTCCAAAATAGTGAAGAAAAGTGGCACTTTGCATACGTAAATGAGTGAGGAAAAGTGCACTTTTCCCCAAGCTCGTAGAAAAAATAATAGATTCTTAATATTAATCTATAGCACATTCTAGGAGTATACTATTAAACTCGAAGCATTAGAAATTCTATATCTTCATTACTTGATAAAGCTTTTTGCAGCATCAAATCCGATTTGAGTTCTTCTTGACGAGTTAAAAATTAATAACGATTTTCTTTGGAATTTCTGGATAGTTCGCATAAAACCACTGAATGCTCTTTAGATAATCTTATAATTACTTATACCAGATATTTCCTCTATAAATTCTTACTTTCATGCCATATTAGAGGATAAGGAAGAACCCCACACATTTACTAAGGAATTTTTTTTCCGCAAATTTTTTATGTTATAGTGCTTAGTTCCCTAAAAAAAATGGCTGAGTCACACCCCAGTAAACAAAAAAGTCTATACCTGGGTACTTCTATAAAAGTCTGGAACTTGTCTCTCATAGTTTTTATTTTTAATTCTGTTCTTTCGTAACATTTTTAATGGAAAACGGGTTGGTTGGTGATTTTTTTTCAACTCGGTAATTTTTTTTCAGTATTTTTATTTTACTCATATTTTTCAAAATATTAATCTGAGGGTATTATATGCCTATGTTTTTGGAATCAGTGAATCGAGATCTATCGACATCAATTTTTGTTTTTTTTTACTACCAAGGGACTGACGACAATGAACTGATTATTCACACAATAAAAAAGTTAAATTAAAATTAATCAAAAACAATTACCATATATTGACCGTCACCACCTCGTGTTCTCAATACAAGAACGTCTCTAGCACTAAATTCGAAATGGCTGACTCGCACAAATGGTGTTTACTGCTAACTTTAAGTCGTTCGTTTATAGAGAATAGACTATTAACTTTTGAGCACTGCAAAAAAACTCAAATTTTTAAATTTCACATGTGTCAATGGACTGACGCGTCAGTCATGACGCCCGTTAAGTACGCTACTTTAACTTGAAAAAAAGTGATAAAAATTATTTTAGAATTTAAATCAATTGATTCTTAACACTTTAGAGAGTATCCTTAAAAATAATTAAAAGTAAAACAACTATATAAACCTAATAATTTTAAAAATATAAGCATTTAATGGAGCTCTCTACAACTAGAATTATGAAACAAAAGACGTCTACCCTATCTCTATCTCATTTGTGCTACACTTTCCAGCCAACCAAATAAATACTGTATTTGTTTTTCATACAAGAAATACAGTATTTATTTGGTTGGCCGGAAAGTGTAGCAGTGAGCTGCACGAACGAACATAGCTAATGTGAATCCGTAGAATAAGATAATTCTACTAAAATTTAGATGGCGCCAGTAATTTATTTAATATAGTTACACTTTTCGCCCGGCCAAGTAAATATTGTATTTGTTCAACAAAGAACAAATACAGAATTTGCTTGGTTGGGTGGAAGTGGGAGTGTATGTATGTATTCTATCCTTTTTGGGTAGAACTTTTGTCCCTGTCCAATCTAACGGGAGAAATCTCCATTGTTATTAATTGTAATGGTGACACGACAAGGGACTGATATTTTAAGTAAGGATGAATTTTAAAATAATCCTAATTTGATATTCAACATTTATTATTAGGACGATAAAGTACTTGTATGTTGCTGTTAACTAATAGTCATATTTATTAAATACGTCTGATATACTTCTAAATATATGTGCATAACATGAAGTTAACCGATTTTCAGAAGTACTCACGTATACATGTAAATTTACGTATAAAAAAGTCCAATAAATAAACACACCAAACCTTTAGCTAAATTGGCGAAATTTCATTTCCTCGTCATTTTTAAGGAAATCGCATCCAAGCAAACACGGACAGACAAACAACCAAGCGTTACTAAAAGAGTTCTTTTTTTCGTTTTTAATGTACGAAAGCCTAAACACGAGTAACTTTTCTTAGGTCAATTACCCTGTATAACACAGTTCACATTTCCTGAATAAATTTTGTACTAATTTCCAGTTGTAAGGGGTGTTCTCTTAATTGCTAGGTTACTTCCGCTCATTACGACTACAGGAATATTAAACTAAGGTAATTTCCAAGCAATACACGGCGTTGTATGAAGAAATCTGATATTTTACTGAATTTAATTTTCTACTTTATAATTTTGAAATATAAATACTACTTATGTAGTATGTAGATTGTATTTTTTTCTGAGCTCTAGAAAAGTACCGTTCCATATTACTATACACTATACTAGTGTATACTAATGACGCCCGTATAGTGTATCAATAGTGTACTAAAATGTTCATATTTTATAACTGAACACACTAGTTAGAAGTGATATATTTTTTTACAGTAAAAAAATGAGTTCATTTTTGTACGCCGTAAAAAAAAGTTAGCAAAACCATCACTGGCAGCAGCACTCTTTGACTTTCATGATAGCCATACTTTAAACTTGTTTGTTTAATATGTAAACAGGTGGTTGACTCTAGATTCTGTGCAAAAACCTTGTGAAATTGATTAAAAATGATTGAAGAAGAATATATGGTTTATACACCTACAAATCTCTCCGAAATTGCAAATACTACATCAGACAAGTTACCATCGAATCGCGAAAAGTGTACGATTTAGCCTATGAAAAAAGTTTAAAATGAGCTAAGGCAGATTTAAGTTTATTTCGAAAGGGTTTTATTGGCCTATTTTAATAAAAAAAAACATAGGTACTTTATTACTGAATAAATTAAATTAAAAAATTAATATTTAAAAAATATAGTATGTTTCACTCAGAGGAAAAGTGCTTTTTTTACTCGTCTGTAGTTTCCGGACTCGGCTTCGTATAAATTCTACAGACTAGTAAAAGCCTCACTTTTCCTCTTAGTAAAACAATATACTATTTCAAAAACTTATGGTGTTTTCAATATAAGAAAAGAAAAGTTTATAAGTAAATTTTGAAAAGGAATAACTTAACGCATTGGTTTAAAAAAGGAAGTATGATGATGAAAAGTGGTTTGAAGCACATATTATATTATATTATAATACTTGGACACTAATATGGTATAAAACACCTTGTTATAAGGCTATAATCTATTAACTAAAAAGTTTGTGCCATAAATACTCTCAAAAGCAAGTTTTTATATAATATATTTTATAATATATTATACTCTTTTTAATTCTGACATATTACATTGATGAAAAACATTTTACACAGTTGACTGTGTAGACCTAAATTGACACGGAATCGTGTTAAATTGTGTAAAAATGTGTAATTTTAACACCGTTTTTCATAAAATTTACACAGTTTTACACATTTTAACACATTTCCGTGTCAATTCAGGTCTACACGGTTGACTGTATAAAAATTTTTTCATCATTGTATTCTGTAGCTTCGGGCTCAAAATGATTTCGTGCAAAATAGCTATTTATCCAATACATACAGATAATAAGACAATTACCAGCTTTATTTTAAGTAGATAAACTCAATAATAACCCCCACGTGGCTCTTACTTTATTGAGTGGATAATTATTTATTTTACCCACTCAACTGTCACTTGTCAAATTATTTTCTTGTAAATTTCATTAAAATTTTTAATAAAAATATGAATTCCTAAGCTATTTATTGGATAAAACCTTGTATGGCACTCATGGGTAAACCGATATTGCCCTCTCGATTGGCTGACGCCTCGCAGGTTAATTTTTTCATGAGCAATATCTTACTTTACCCACTAGTACCATTAATAACTGTTTTCTAACAAGTGTAGAAAGAGGCCCTTTCCACACGCATATGCGTGACGAAAAAGTGATCTTTCCGCACGCTCGTAGGAAAAAATATATTAACATTCCTATATTTAATGCAGTTCTTGTGAAAGTGAAAGTTGTCATAAAGTGAAAGTGAAAGTGAAAGTGAAAGTTGTCATAAAGTGAACCAGTCGTCTCGAATGAGTGAGAATACTTTCTCATAAAAAAAGTTATGTCTAGAAACAATTTCTAAAATTTGGGGGAGGGGAGTTGATTTATCCTACCTCCTAGGTGGGTTTTAAATATTTCTTCTATTGTGAATACTAAAAAAGGTATGTCCAGAAACAGTTTTTTAAATTTTGTGGAGAGGAGAAAAATTATTTTTGTTTTGTAACTTAATTTTACATTTTAGATGGTTAAAAATTTTATTCTATTGTAAAAATAAAATTCCATGTACAGAAAAAATTCTTTACGTTTAAGGGAGAAAGACAGGGGCTGAAAAAAAAATATAATTACATATTTTGTGTAATTTTATTTTACCTTTTATGCAGTTTTTAAATTTTTCTTTTATTGTAAATAATAAAAAAGTGAAGTCTAAAAGTATTTTTTTACATATTGGGGATAAGGGGGGGGGGGGGCACTGGAAAAAATGATAGTAGTATTTATAGTGTAGTTTTTTTTAACTTTTTATGTTGTTTTTAAATTTTTCTTTTCTAAATAATAAAAAAATACGACAAAAACAAAAACTTAAAGACCCTTTTACCCCCCTAACCGATTTTGTTCAAATACGAACCTGTCCAAGATAATATGTTCCGCAACACAAACCTATGGTTTAGGCGAAGAAACTAATAATATAAAAAATATAAAATGTAATAATTGGATAAATAAATAAAATAAAATGTATCAAAATACATCTGCATACCAAATTTCAAGTCAAGTTTTTTTGTTACCTATTTTGATTTTTCTCGACGTTTCAGGAAAAAATTAGATGATTTAAGCAAAAAAAAAAAAATTGGTCACAAATAAAAATTTACAGATTTTCTGATAATTATAATTATAATTCTCTGACTGATCGAAAGTTTACCGGCAAGTAGGTACTGCATCTTTCTTGCAATTGGTGCTTGTATACTAGACTTAAAAAACAAAACTACAAAGAGTATAAGAAAAAAATCTCATAAAGAAAAATCTGATAAATTAAAATTACTGTTAATGAAACTTGAGAAAGAAAAATTTCTTATTTACTACTTAATCGTTTTTCAATGAAAGCCTTTAGAAAGACGCCAAATGTTTTTAGGCTTATTGGCAAGGAATGCTGGCTTTAATCCAACTTTCTTAAATTTATATTTAATTAATATCATGAATTTTATCATAAACTACAGGGGTCTAATTCTTAAAATCGTAGGAAAAAAATACTAGTCAAAAAATTTCCGATTTATTAATAGATTAAGCTCGTTTTTAAATAATTTTATTTATACTTTACATTGAGGCCCATCTGGCCCCATCAGACCAACAGAAAGTTACTGTATCTTCAATTTGAAATATATTTATACTAAATTATAATTATTGATGATAATTACAATTTAACTTTATATGAGTTGAGGCGTATAGTGCAAGAGTTTTATGTTATATGTGTTTTTTTGAGATTTGCGTTTTTTTATTAATGTAATAAGGACATCTATATCTTTCATTGCATACCACCCTCATAACAGAGGGTTTTCTTTTTGGCACGATACAAGCATTTAAAGCACTATTGCAATATTAAAATTATCGCCTTTATTAGTGCAAGAGTGGCCCACAGGTATAGGCTACCAGTCAAACATATTATTGGGGATGTTGAAAAAGTCAACTGCATCATTAAAAATGTTAATTTTATTCTTAAAAAAGCTAAAAATGCAAGGTTTACAAAGGATTTATAAAGATATTTTTAAAAAGATTCTTAAAAAAGCCATAATTTGTTGATCGAGAAAGTTATTTGTTCGCCCCAAAACAAATCATTTTATGCACAAATACAGGAGCGTTATGTTACCAATTTTGTACATTTTGCTTTATTAATAAAAAATAATTACAACTTACCTTAAACTTTGAGATCATAGGAACTAAAATTCATTTAGGTACTTGAACAAGGTTTACGCATTAGTTATTCTTCATTTTTAAAGGTAATTACTCCAAGAACAGTAAAAAAACGTTTATTTAACTATTCCAGAGCATAATTATTGGTATTTCTACTATTCTGTTATTAAATAAGGAACATTTCTTTCACATGTAAAAATAATTAAAATTTAAAAGTAAAATGTGAGGTTAGATCTACTCAAAAAAAACGTGTTATTGAAGGTCAGATCTCGTTCGTAATGCAATAGTGGCCCAAAATAAATACAATGTATAGTGCAATAGTGACCCACCAATTTTTTTCTCTAAGAAAGTAAAGAAAGTAAAATAAATTTGTTTGTAATTCATTACCCTAATGTTGGTTGAGTCTAAAAACCCTAACAGAAAATTTTTAAATAAAATGCGTCCTAGATTAAAGATTAAAAAATCGGAAAAATTTAAATAGCCATTATGTCGATATTTCCATAAAGTGAGATGGGCCACTCTTGCACTATACGCCTCAGTTCAAAGTCGGTCATATTTACAACTAATATTTTTTTGGAGAGGACACTACTGCAGTGGTTACTGACAGGCCCCATAAAATTATATCAAACTGTACATATGGTACAAAATACCTTAAATAAGGTCCCGGAATGACTTTAAACGTAATAAATAAATAAATAAATGTATGACTTGTCCGCTAAAACTTTAGTGTAAAGTACCATTTATACAGGATGGTTTGGATTTCTTTTAATTGGTGATTATACATAAAAAATATGAAAAATTCCTATAAACATACGTCCAGAAACGACTCGTAAGGGAGAGACGCTCCTTCAAAAAAGGTTTCAAAAATTAAATTTTTCTTGAATAACCCTTTGCATTATAACGAGGTTTTGCATAAAATCTATCCTTAATAAATCTAGTGGCATTTGCATATAGTTACTTCAGTCAGGTGTCTTATCACTATTTTGCCTCAAACCTTTATCTGCTTACCTTTTTTGTTGGTTTATTGTTTGTCCTCGAAATGCGTAATTTTGTCTTTAAATGTATTTTTCTCCAAAATGGTTAATACTACAAGTTAAGTTAAGTAGCAAATTACCTTTTTATGTATTTTTACGTG
This sequence comes from Brachypterus glaber, assembly GCA_958510825.1. Lineage (NCBI taxonomy): Eukaryota > Metazoa > Arthropoda > Insecta > Coleoptera > Kateretidae > Brachypterus > Brachypterus glaber. Next base: position 18,136,958 of record OY294048.1, on the reverse strand, counting down.
AGGAATATTGTTCTAATAATAAACCACAAAAAAGTAAAGAAGAAAATTTTGGAGAAAATGAGCCATAGGCACTAAGCCTGCCTCGTTTAAGAGTTATACATTTTGATATATTTAAAAATATACCAAACAAACTAAATGATGATGTTGATATTTTTTCATACTTTTTGATGTATAATTACCCTTTAGCTATTTTAAAATCAATATGTATGTTAAATTGGGGCAAATAGATTTCTATAGTAAACGGAGTCCGCCTGCCACTATACTGCAGTGGTGTCATCTCATAATTTTGTTAAATTTTAAATATGGCCGACGTTGAACTCGTAAGTTGCTGTTTTTAAATTAAAAAGTATTTTGATTATTTTCCAGAACAATTTCTTATAAATTAAACGTAGCTATGTAGGTATTCCATTTTTTTTTTTTTAATAAACTTTTTCTTTTCTTTACCTTATTGAGATCCATCTAATGTTAAATTTTCGAATGAATTCCTCCAATTCTCTGACCTCGATTAAAATTTAACATATCGCCTTGTCTATTTCAAGAAGTCAATCTAAGATATGTCAACTTCACAGTATTAAAAAATTATTATTCCTTTAAAGTTAATATTTTTGATATATAACGTTTCAAAATAGACCAGGCCATTTGCTTGTTAGGGCCCCTAAAATCATCAAATTACGCAAAAATCCTCAAAAATCGTAGAAAATGGGCTGTACTTATTGTCAGATGAAAATTTAATTTGTTTCTTTTAAGTGTACAAAATTATGTGCCAGATTTCAAAATGATCAAAAGATTCTATCAGGTGACGAAAATCCTCCAAAGTTGCCCCTAAAGCACTAAATTTGACAAATTTGCACCATAAATGTGAGAAACGCGAAAAAAGTATTTAAAAAATAGTTCAATCTGGACTTAATTTTATTTAATGTATATTAATAATACAAAATAATTTAACAAAAAAAACTGAGCTAAGAGCCAAATAAAACCACCCAAAAAGGCCTCTTATTTGGCTCTTAGCTCGTTTTGTTTTTGTCAAATTATTTTATATAATGAATGTGCATTAAATAAAATTAAGTAAAGTCCAAATTGACATATTTTTTTAATACTTTTTTAGTGTTTCTCACATTTATTGTGGAAATTCTTTAAATTTAGTGTTTTAGGGGCAACTTTAGCGGATTTTTTATTTTGAAATTTGGCACATAATTTTGTATATTCAAAAGAAAAAAAAAATGAGATTTCAAGGCTTTTAAATTTTCTACTGATACAAAAAGTACAGCCCTTTTTCAACGAATTTTTACGATTTTAGGGTAATTTCACAATTTTAGGGTTCCAATTGGGACCCTTAGAAAAGTTTGACCACCCTCATATTTTCAGGATGTTCTAGACACACCAGGATGAAAATTTTAAACAATAAAAAAAATAAGGTCCACCCTATTGTTACATATAGACATAACGCCCTTTATCCCATGGCTTTAAGTAGTAATTAAATTCATTCCTTTCTCACTATTATGTTTTTGATAATCATACCATATTAACAGAGTAATGAACCAGATTATAACTGGTATAATAAAGATATTATCACATTAAAATAACAATATATTTTAATTTAAATGTTAATTTAGTTTATTTATAAGATAATAAATATAAATAGGGTTGGCTAAATCCTTTTTAACTGGTTTTATATTAAAGTTATATTTTAGGAGAGTTTAATTAAACAACTCCACAATAGTATATTGAACAATAAGGGTATGCAGTTCATATCGCACGAGTATGACTTTTAGGTACATCTGAATCTATTGTGGACTTTTTAAATTGATTTATACAAATTACGGTTATGAATTTTTTGATGAACTAAAAAAAAGAGGAAGTAGACGAAGAGCATGTTTATATCCACACTAGTATAGTCCTGTCTTTTTAAGAATGCGAATTGTAGGAATTATCACAGACAAACTTAATATTATCTAGCTTTTTCATTACTACGGCGTATCACGAAGTCAGCGCTAAAACGTTGGTTTAAGTAAGATAGACCGTATATCCATGGGAAATTGCGCTCACTCTAAAGAAATTCGACAACAACGGCCCGTCGTAACTTAAAATGTATACAGTCAACATCTCATAGGCCCCGTGTTTTGTCATTTCATTTATTTTTTCTATGATTTACAAGTGATTCTATAAATATTAGTATGCCACTGGTCGAATCCACACTCCAGCCGGTATAGGGAACTACATGATACGGACCGCATTCGCATTCTTAAAATGTCAAGACTTTATATGAAATATAGTCTTACCGTTTGCATACAAAAACAATTTTTAAATTCATGAAAATGAACATGACATAGCCATCAGAGGCATCACCTATTACTAAGCCCGGGTAGTAGTAGTAGTAGTAGTAGTAAATTTTTGTCACCCCAGGCAATCCCAGCCATTTACTAATTTGAGTTCTCCTTGAACCCGCCCGTCCTTTCAATAAAGGTCAGGATATTGGCCCAGGGGAGATCTCTTAGTTCTTCTTGGTTGAGTCTTTGAGTTTCAAAGACTTGCAACCTGATCCTGTCGTATCTGACACACTCGGCTAATTAATGAGAGGATGTTTCATCCTCTTCGCACTCTGGACATAGCGGACTTTAAGATAGTGCAGGGTGGAGTTATTTTAATTTGCACTCAGGGTTAAATGTTCATAAGATGTAACAGTTCTATGATTAGTCACTATGTTTAAGGCTGATTCAGGCATAATTATCATTTGGACTAAGCCGTTCTGTCCTTTTTATTGGTAAAAAAAAAGATGGCCAATGAAAAGGACAGAATGGCTTAGTTTAGTGATAATTATGCCTGAATCGGCCTTTAGTGACCGACATGGCATAACCAATAAGCGCGCCTTCGCCAAAATTGTAAAACAGTCGTAAGTATATCAGGTTTGTGGGTCATTATCAAACATGGTTAAACAAAATAAAAAATATAAAGGTAGTTTTGTTGGAATTTTATTGCTTTTATGAAAGAGTAAAATAAGCATTCTTAGACTAATATTTATATAAATGCAAATGAAGCGCTCTAGTGTTTAATTAATTAATTAATAATCACTAGAAAGGATGTAACAATATTTTTCATTGTCTCCGTGATAAAATATGCCATATAAATTTGAATTTATATGGTAAACTGATCTGGAAGACCCTAGTTGCAATCGTATCGTTGACAAGTGAGTGTCTTAAAATTTAGAGGTGAGTAAAATTCTATCAATGACTAGAAAATCGCATTGGTCAAACATAAATCGTGTTCTTAGTTATCATGTTAATTTACATTTTCAACAATGTTTTGTTACTTTTTTATTTATGCTGCTAATTGCTAAAGTGTTTAAATACATATTAGTCTAAATCCCTGTCAGTGTTGTGGGGTATGACATACCCCAACTCAGATAACACCAACAATAAAATCAAAATTAGTGAAGTATGCGAGCTCTAGCTGGAGCTGAAGATCAGAGTCTCCGCACTAAGGTCGAGTTGTGCCCTGCTCTCTATTTAGCTTAAGTCACTTGCCAGCTCCTGTCAAAGTTGGTTGGGGTATGACAAACCCCAGAATACTGATTACGTAACTTTTTTTTTAAGTTAAAAAGTTTAACTGACTTTATTTTTTGGATTATATTTTGTCCTGGGACAAAGCTTTTTTAGTAAAATGTCTTATAAAAAAGAACAGAAACGCTTCCAAGGGTTTTGGGATAAATTTAGTGGGGTTTCTAAGTCATCATCATGCATGGAACGCGCAATTTTACATGCAAAAGTTGTATCTATCTATTTTAAAAGCAAATAACTTTTTTAATATTAAGCCTGTAAAAATTATTACGGTTTTTTTTTATTTTATTTATTTAATTTATGAAAAAATAGGATTTAGATTACTTTTGTGTTGTGATTTTTTTGTTTTAGTCAAATTATGACTAAGTGTTTTTTATTTTTTTTTTTCAATAAAGTTTATGATAAAAAGTTTATTGTTATATTTTATCAAGGTTTACATAATTAAAATATATTAAACTGGGAAAAGTTCAAAATTAATATTATTTTCTAAATGTAGGACTTTTCTTGTTGGGGTAGGTATGTTATACCAAACAACACTTACTGCGTGATTTTTTTCCACCATGCTAAGAATGCTTTTTTTACCCCTTCATAAAAGCAATAAAATTTAAAAAAACTACCTTCATATTTTTCATTTTTGTTTAACCATGCTTGATGAACCTTATCTCCCGAACTAGGATTATTTGTATGATAAATGTGGTAGAGTAACACATTATTTTAAATTAATAACTGGTTAAAAAGTTAAAAAGTGGATGGGGTGCCTTTTGGACCTCACTGTATAGCCATTGCAATGATGAATGTTGGTCAACTGAAGTGACAAAACCAACATTCGGTTGTGTTCGAAGACAGTCCATTTTTCCGTTCTTGACGGAGATTTATTTATTTGGAACTAAATAAAACTGAATGTAACCTTCCAAAAAAATAGAGACATACAGTCGGTCAAGTAAGAGCGTGTCGCCTATAACGTGTAAGAGAGAGCCCTACTTTTTTTTTTCGGGGATATGCTTTACTTTCAGAACGACAATGCTTTGACACAGAGACTTTTTTTGAAACTTATTTTTAGTCACTCAGCACGTTTTAAAACATGAGTGCTGCGTACGGATCACGGTTTGAGGCTGCTTTTCTCTGTTTTCACCCCAAAGGTCCGAAAACGACGCCTACAGCGGCTGCAAAGTATATGGGAAAGTCAAAGACATTCGTCAACAAGTGGGTGAAACGATACTCGAAAACGAAAAATGTTAACGACTTACCAGATCGTGGCTCAACAGGAAAGGTGTCGCGACATGTCGGCTAAGCACGAAATAATGATTTTAAACATGTTTTCGCAGAATCCTCAATGAGCCAAAAAAACTGATGCAGAAAGGTTTGGATATATCACATGAAACAATTCGTACTCACTCACGACTTAAAGTGGCGAAGTACAATAAAGAAACCTTTGTTAAGTAAAACACAGAGAGAAAAACGACTCGCGTGAGCCAAGGGAAACATCAATCGAGACTGGAGCAAGGTTATTTTTCCTTTTGGGGTTACGTTATCATCCCCCGGGCCTGGACATCCTCCACCAACCGATTGGTCCAGTGAACCGTGAAACACCCTGTAAAGATTCATGTTTGGGGGTGTCTCTCCGAAAAAGCTTTTGGATTTTTATTTCTCTTTACGAACAACTTGGACGCTGAAAAAATGGTCGAGATTTACAAAAAAGCTCTTATAGCGACTGCCAAATGTTGATATGGCGATAAAAATAAGCAGTGGATCCTCCAATAGGACAACGACCCCAAACATCGGAGCAAGTTGTGTAGCCAATGGAAGAGGACATCTGACATCATCACGCTGGATTGGCCGTTCCAATCGCCCAACGCAAACCCCATTGAGAATGTGTGGTCATTCAAAAAGCAGCTATCACGAGAAATTCGGACAATATCAAGGTCTTTGCCAAAGGAATATACAAAAAAATCTCGTTCAAAATATGCCCCGACGATATAAGGGGATCATTGACGCAAATGGAGACTGGACAAGTTACTAAGTTATTTGCATTGATCTATCATTCATAATTAACTGTAATTAAATGTAAAAAAATAGTATAAATATATTCTAAAATAAACAATGCGAGACACGCTCTTACTTCACCGACTGTATATTAAAAAAAAGTTATTGATTTAGCCCACCCCAAGCAAAATTTTACCTGAGAAATTTGGATAAGAAATGGTCTATATTTAAAGTTTTTAGCCCAAAGCGTTCTCGTGTTTGGACTTTTTTCTGACAGGGAGAAAAAAATTATTTAGAATTCGGAAATAATTTTTTTTTTGCATTTGGAACGTTGAGAAAAGAAAGAGCATTTCTTAAAAATAATTTTTTACCAGCGTAGGACTTTCCTAGACGAAATTTTGCTTAAACAACAACAAAAAAAATGTTTTTTGACGCCTTTATAAAAATGTTATGTAATTTATTTTCCCTAATAAATTATTTCGACGTAAAACCAATTTATAATATTTCTATCTAGGATGCTATAATATATTAATATAATTTTGCATCTAGGGCACGTCTTCACTAGCAGTAATAAATAGTTGTTTTCTTTTAATTTCAATAATCTAAAAAAAGTCAGATATGACCCATCCTAACCTATTTTATTTATTCAGCAATATTTATTGTTTTTACCTATAAAGGTCCTGCGTTAGTTAGTAATTAATGGTATGTTTTGTTTTTAATTTTTCGTCATTTTATTCAAAATCAGCAGTATCAAAAATAGTCGTAAGCAAAAATTCAGAATTTTGTCCTTGTTTTTTTTTTTGGCCCACTGTGCGGTTGTTCAAGACCCTTACGTGATGGACAAAAACGGAAGTAATATTTGGAATCAACATAACTATATTACCCAAAATTAGCTGTCAGATCCAAATCAGCTTTTAAAAGTTGAAAATTTGTTGGCCTGTGTTAAAAATACAAATGCTTGTAAAACTACATATCTACGTGAAAATGTTTTAGGTAAATAAACCATTAAAACCACATAAACTTGTGTTTTTTTCTAAGCTTCCATTACTTTAATATCAATAAAAGGGTGTAAATAAAGCCAAGATGTTAAATGTGCAAATTTATCCCTAATTAGGCACAAGTATAAGTAAAACACTTTGTCTTCCTAGTTATAAGACTGAACTAAGTTAAAGATCATTCTAAAAAAATATATATAAAAGAATGTTCCTATTGGTGCGGAAATGAGCCCTAACAAAGCTACAGACCTCCCAAGGAGAAAGTAAAGATGCATTATGAATTTTTATAAGGACTTAAGTATAACTAGAATTAAAAGAATCTCTTTTGACAAGTCTGCAGAATTGACATTGACTCCAAGCGAAATATTCAATGCTTTTAAAGCATTCTATAGTATGCAAATCTTTAAATATCAAAAAAATAAAAATAAACTATAAAAAATTATATTTTTATAAACTATTTATAACAAATAACAAAATTTAATTTAATTTTAGTTAAATACATATTTAATTTAAACATACTACAATGGTACTTTAACTAACTTTTTTTAACACCTTTAAAAACAAACTTTTTTAACCCATTTGACGCACCACTTTTTTTCGGAAAAGTGGTTAATTTTTCACCAACCTACTCTGAACGAGTACAATAAAACGGGTGAGTGCGTTAAGGGGTTAAAGCCTTGAAAAAGAATGAGTTCTTATCTATTGTATGTACTTATTAAAAAGGAAAATTTAGTAGAATTAAAGAAAAATGTATATTTCTAACCTACATAATAAGAAAATGCAACAATCAAACATTTTCAACTCGAGAGATGCTATTTGGAACTGTCACACTTTCTTATGCGGTTAGAACAGTTTTTTGTTCAAAATTATATAAATCATACAATAATACGAAAATCATTACATTTAAACAAAATGACATTTTACTGTATGATTGTGAATAAAATAAATTTTTCTTAGACCTAGTTAGTAGATAGTGCTGATTTCCCACCCGTGGTATATTGCCAAGAGTTGGCTAGGTAGCCATACAGGCTTTATCTAAATTTAATAAAACAATTTTATTTATTATTTATAAATTAGTACCTTGTATTTTACATACAGATGTTTTGTACACCAAGCATTCTAGTGTTATTGTAAACTAGTATTGAAATTAAATAAACTAGGTTTGTTTGTAAAACATCGTGGTATAAATACCATACTTAGATCAAAGATGGGAATTAGAAAATTAGATTATCAGATTGAATAGAGTCGATAGTCGGGTAGTCCCCAAAGTGGGCAGTGCCCATTGGGCAAAGTAACCAACACTGAGTTTAATTGCCCCAACCCCAAAATCCGAAAAATGAAGAGGAAGCACAATTATTCGCGGCACGAAGAACCCGAATTCGTGACAATATGACAAGGGATGGAAAGTGACAATCAGCTGATTTTACTTATCTACTGTATTAGTAAACGTTAAACACATAACCTCAAACTGACAAACTAATTTTAAGATAGTTTTAGCATTTTTTAGATGTTTACGTGTAAGGTCGTAGGAAAAATAGTATACGCAAAACATTTCAGTGCACATCGAATGCTGTTTTTACTCGGCTTCGCCATTGTCGTGCAATGAAAACTAGGTTCGCGTACTCGGTGTGTAACATATTATTATAAAAATTACGGCCAAGGTTAAAAACTATTAACCCTATGACAAAATTGCTCTTTAGTTGCTCCTAGATGACTAATTTAGTTTTGGCTCTTATTTATATAAAAATATGCTTTTGCCAATAAAAGAAAAACTACATTGAACCTCGGCCAATCTCGTTAAAATAATAAAAGCCTATTTAAAAAATTGGGACAACGGACATGCATTATAAATGAAAATTTTAAAGAACTTTGTAAAAGTTGAAGACTTTTTGTCGCTAGTTAGCTTAACGTTTAATGTGGTCGTTGTTAAATGCAAACCTTTTTATTATATTATATTGTTTTATTTTATTTTATATATTCTACGACTATCTTTATAAATGACTGTTTCTGCACTCCTTTTTGTTTTGTAAACAAGAGTTTACTCACAGATTTTGTTAATTCTTTTATGTACTTAATGTACTTTACTATTGTTTATATTAAAAAATATTTAAAAAAAAATACCTTTTAGGTTATTTTCTTGTCAGTCTTTCTCAATTTTTGGCTCCTTTTGTTGTTTAGTTTTTTTTTATTCTGCCCTGCTAAGACAAGTTGTCCTAGCTGCAAAGTAGATGTTTTCGGTTATGGCTAGTCTAATTACACAGCCCCACAAAAAGGTTGACATCCATCAGACAGAATATAATATTCCTATGTATTTTTCGTCGCTGAATCTGAATCCGGGGTCAGAAAAGAACCTAGAGGTCTGGAAGTCATCCCCCGGACCGAAAAGGGGTGGAAATTTAAGTTTCGGATGCCAGATGCCCAACCATTATATACCTATGTATTTTTCGATGCTGAATCCTAATTCGAGGGCAAAAAAAAATTCTACACCCCTTTAATTCATTCCCGGGCCGAAAAAAAGAAAAGGAAAGGTCCCAAAATTAAGTTTAGGATGCCAGATGCTCCAGCATGTTATTCCTATGTATTTTTTGACGCTGAATCCGAATTTAAGGTCAAAAGAATTTCTACTCCTCTGGAATTTACTCCCGGGCCCAAAAACTACCCCCAAGAAGGGGTGAAAAATTGAGTTTCAGATTCCAGATGCTCGACCATGGTATACCTATATATTTTTCGACACTGAATCCGAATTTGAGGTCAAAAAAATTTCTACACCCTTGGAATTCACCCCCGGGCACAAAAACTACCCCTAAGAAGGGGTGGGGAATTGAGTTTCAGGTGCCAGATGCTCAACCATTTCTACGTATTTTTCGACGCAAGCGAAACTGAATTTATCATTGTTTGGGGTAGTTTTTGGGCCTGGGGTGGATTCCAGGGGTGTAGAATTTTTTTTGACCTCAAATTCGGATTCAGCGTCGAAAAATACATAGGTATACCATGGTCGAGCATCTGTCATCCGAAACTCAATTTTCCAACCCTTCTCAGAGGTAGTTTTTGGGCCGGGGGTGAACTCTAGGGATGTAGATTTTTTTACCTTAAATTGGATTTCGCGTCGAAAAATACATAGGGGGTGAATTCCAGACGTTTAGGGTCTTTTCTGACCTCGGATTCAGATTCAGGGGGTCGAAAAATACATAGGAATATCATGGTCTGTCTCACGGATCTCGACTTTTTTTTTGTGGGTCTGTGTTATTCTTGTTAGCATATTTTGAAATAATGCTTAACTAAATATGGTGTTTATTAATTTTAAAAAGGCTATATTTTTTAAACATGTTTTTTAAAAGTGCTAACAAAAATTATAAAACATAACTGAAACATCTAGTTTGCAGTTAAGCCAACTTGTCTTAGCAGGGTAGTATTGATTATATTATTATGTATAATTATATATATAAATGCTAGTGTTTAAAACTAACTTCATACCCTTTGAATATAATTTAATTCGACAGTTTCAAAAAACGTTTTTTTTTTATGCTTTTATGAAAGGTACGATATCTATAAAATATTAAATTTTGTTTATTTTTAACTTTTAACGATTCTATTAAATATTAAATAGTTACACAGGTCACTTGACTGATAAACTTTTATCACAGAAGTTATGTTGCCAGAAAAGTCTGCCAAACTGTGCTACTCGTCGAATTAAATGGCCAAATGGGATGGGATGGGAATATGTGTCAATTATTTTATGGTTAAAATGGGTAAAAACAAATTTGATTTTTCACCAAATTATAAAAATCGATGTTTTATCAAGGGGCATGTAGGATCAAACTTTGGTTAGGTATTGACTAATAATATTTTTTTGGTAAAGAAGATACATTAGATAAGTATTATTTTAAACGCAATACCTTACCAGCGCATCTAGAAATAGGTGCGCCTGATAAGAACATTTTAATTTTATTTTCTGTTTTAGATTTTTTATCTATATAAATAACACAACCCCATAAAAAAAAAGGTCAAGACCCTTGAGACAGACCATGATATTCCTATGTATTTTTCGACGCTGAATCTGAATCCGGGGTCAGAGAAGACCCTAGACGTCTGGAATTCACCCCCGGACCCAAAAACTACCCTTAAAAGAGGTGAAAAATTGAGTTCGAATTGAAGCCAAATTGAAGGTCAAAAACATTTCGAGACCCCTAGAGTTTACCCCCGGGCCCAAAAACTACCCCTGAGAAGGGTTGTAAAATTGAGTTTCACATGCCAGATACTCGACCATGGTATACCTATGTATTTTTTGACTCTGAGTTCGAATTTGAAGTAAAAAAATTTCTACACCCCTGGAATCCACCCCAGGGCGCAAAAACTACTCCCGATAAAGGGTGGAAAATTGAGTTTCGCATGCCAGATGCTCAACCATGGTTTTCCTGTGTATTTTTCGACGCTGAATCCAAATTTGAGGTCGAAAAAAATTCTACACCCCTGCAGTTCACCCCTGTGCTGGCAAAAAATATTAAAAATACAAGATCTCTAAATGGGGATTCTCTCGGAAAAAGTAAGACCACGTCTGAACTGGCGGAGACTGACGCTTTGCGACTTCAATCGTTTTCCGTCCCAAGTTCAATTTTCATCCGTTATTGGGGGTGAGCTTTGAGCCCGGGGGTGAATCCCAGGGAGGTAGATTTTTTTGACCTCGGATTGGATTCTCCGCATCAAAATACGTAGGAATTCCATGGTTGAGCATCTGGCACCTAAAACTCAATTCCCCACATCTTCTTAGGGGTAGTTTTTGGGCCCGGAGGTGAATTCCAGGAGTGTATATTTTTTTTAACCTCAAATTCGGATTTAGTCGAAAAATACATAGGTATACCATGGTCGAGCATCTGGCATCCGAAACTCAATTTTCCACCCCTTCTTGGGGGTATTTTTTGGGCCCGGGAGTGAATTCAGGGGTGTAGAAATTTTTTGACCTCAAATTCCGATTCAGCGTCAAAAAATACATAGGAATACCATGGTTGACATCTGGCATCCGAAACTCAATTTTCCAACCCTTCTCAGGGGTAGTTTTTGGGCCCGGGGGTGAACTCTAGTGGTGTCGAAATTTTTTTGACCTCGAATTCGGTTTCAATTCGAACTCAATTTTTCACCCCTTTTAAGGGTAGTTTTTGGGTTCGGGGGTGAATTCCAGACGTCTAGGGTCTTTTCAGATTCAGCGTCGAAAAATACATAGGAATCTCATGGTCTGTCTCAAAGGTCTTGACCTTTTTTTTGTGGGGTTGTGTAATCATTGAGGCGAAATGGCTCTAATTGATAATACTAAAAATATATAGAAGCCTCAAATAAATTATAGATTCTATATAACAAAGTTAATAATAATAAAATTAAGTATTACCTTTTCCATGCTGGCTCCTCCATAATCATCGGGACTAGCTATGGTATTACACCCCGCTCTTCTCAGTCGCAGTTTGTTTACATGGAATGCAGATCCGTAACAGTACATTAAAATCATGGTAGTGGGAAAGTAGAATCCGCAGGCCGCCAGGATTCTGATTGAAGCTCGAGGATAAAATGGTTCGCAGGCCACCATGCCTGTGGGGTTGAAATAAAAGCCACCACGTGGTAGGACTAGTATTGCGAATACTGTGACTGATGTTATCCATGTCATACTTATTATTGCGACACAGCCCTGTAACAAGCAGAAAATAGTCATTTTTCTAATACCCTTATGGAAAAAAATTAAATTTTTCCTACGACCTAGTTAGTAGTTAGTGCTTATTTTCCACCCGTTGCCTATGACAACGGTTGAGAAGTGACTATGATTATGACGTTAACTCATTTTCTGATAGAAGATATGTAAAATGTGTTTATGTTTATGACGTTAACTCATTTTCTGATAAAAGATATGTAAAATTAACACATAACCTCAAATTGACAAATTAATTTTATGACAGTTTTTGTATTTTTTGACGTACACCATTTTCAGTGTACTTCGAGTGCTTTTTTTACTCGGCTCCGCCTCGTGCACTGAAAACTAGGTTCTCGTACTCGGTGCATAATATACTATTCTGCCCTCCTAAAGAAGAACGCGGCATGTACACCTGACTCATACGGTTTTCGAGCTTAGTATTATTTTACTACGGAGAATAACGTTAAGAACCAATCCTAAGGAAATCTGCGGTAAGTACACCTGCAGCGTTCTTTTTATGTAAAAGTTTGGCATGGGTTTTAATTTTTTGATAAACGAAATAATATCTAAACTAACTATATTTATGCTTTTTGGTATTTAAAAAATCTGTTAATTTCTGGTATCTATATTTAAAATAAAATTTAATCGAACGTATAATTCTTTTGTGCTTGCAACTGAATTTTTGAAATAAATTATAACATCAAACATTTTTTATGATTTTCTGTAACAATATAAATTTTTGATACCTTATAACAATGCTACGCATTCAATTATATACTATTCACAGTAAATGGTTTATTGCATTTTCCCAAATACTTAAAAAAAAATAATTTTCAAAAAAAAAATATATATATATATTTTTATTTTTTTTAAACAGATCTTTTTTTGAAAAACGAACTTTTCTTGATTTTTTAAATTTTTTCTTATTTTTTTAAAGTTTTTGTCCAATTTTTTTTTCATTTTTTTTTTTCGTTTTTAATTTTAATAAACATAAGCCTATAAGGGAAAGTATTATTTTTTTGGCCGCAGTTTTCATATTATATTATTGTTTAATTATATTTAAACAGATATATCTACTAGTAGATACTATAGTACCTATACTATTAAACAATAGTAGTATAATATTAAACAATATATTTTGTTATTTTTTTTAATTTGTTTTTTCAGCAATATTTTATAATATAAATCTATCTATCTATCTATTAATTTTGTCTGACTGCCACTATATTACCCATAATTTCTTTCTTTTGTATTTGCTTTATCTTGTTTCTCTTTTCAAAACAAAATTTTACATAGAAAGAACGCGGCAAGTAACATCTTCGATGCACTTACCGCAGATTTCCTTAGGATTGACACATACCGTTATTTTCTGTAGTAAAATAATACTAAGCTCGAAAACCGTATGTGTCAGGTGTACATGCCGCGTTCCTCTTTAGGAGGGCAGTATTGCTCCTTTGCTTCCAGGCTCAAAGTGCCACTTTTCTCAATTAATTTTTTTTTATGAAATAGTCCATCAATATATCCTTGATGCAAATTGAATTATTAGACAATTTTGTTCTGGAATATTAAAAGCTAGCCTTTGTTAAAATTTAACAGCGAATTGAGGAATATTTTTCCATGCAATTTTCCTTCTTAAAAATTACATTGGCCTCAATGCATTGAAATGGCCACTGTAAATATTAAAACAAATAATATGCTTAAAATTTTTATGATTGGGCCCTCAAAAGAGGGAGAGCTCCAAATTTAAAGTTTTATCCCTAATGCAAAGCCTGCAAACTCAAGAAGTACAAGAAGTAAAAGAAATGAGTCACCACGTGGAAGGACTAGTATTGAGAATACTGTGACTGATGTTATCCATGTCATGCTTATTATTGCGACAAAGCCCTGTAACAAGCAGAAAATAGTTATTTTTCTAATACCCTTATGGAACAAAATTAAGTTTTTCCTACGACCTAGTTAGTAGTTTAGTGGTTATTTCCCACCTGTTGCCTATGATAACGGTTGGAAAGTGACAATTTTACATATCTGCTATCAGAAAATGAGTTAACGTCATAAACATAAACACATAACCTCAAATTAACAAATTAATTTTAAGACAGTTTTTGCATTTTTTGGATGTTTAGATACTATGTTGTAGGAAAAATAGTATACGCACCTTGACCCACACCATTTTCAGTGTACTTCGAGTGCTTTATTTACTCGGCTCCGCCCCGTACACTGAAAATAGGTTCTCGTACTCGGTGCGTAATATACTATTGCTCCTTTGCTTCCAGGCACAAAGTTCCACTTTTCTCAATTATTTTTTTTTATGAAATAGTCCATCAAAATATCCCTGATGCAAATTGAATTATTGGATAATTTTGTTCTGGAATATTAAAAGCTAGCCTTTGCTAAAATTTAACAGCGAATTGACGAATATTTTTCCATGCAATTTTCCTTCTTAAAAATGACATTGGCCTCAATACATTGCAATGGCCACTGTAAATATTAAAATAAATAAAATGCTTAAAATTTTTATAATTGGGCCCCTAAAAGAGGGGGAGCTCCCAATTTAAAGTTTAATCCCTAATACAGGCCTGCAAAACCGTAAAAAACTGTGTTTTTGAGATATACAAATTCAAATTTATAAATCAAATTCAAAAAATTTACATTTTTTAAATCCAAATATTTCGAAAAAAACTTAATGGATTTGACTGATTCTTGTTTTGTTTTATAGCTTAAACATTCTCTACTTTTGTTTTTATTTAGAATGATTAAAAAAAGTTTTTTTTGTATTAACAGCAACAAATAATATACAACTATGTTTATTGCCCCATCTTCTAGGACTTTAATGGTACGCCACTGCAACTCTTTATCAAATTGTTGAAGTCTTTCTTATTGCAGCAGTTTTAATGAATATTTTATTTTTTATTTTTTTATATTTTTACTTCTGGTTTAGGAGATATCAGAATTTTCCTAAAAGTTGTCATTTTTTCAGTTAACTCAAAAAGAACTACATGAATTTGATTGATACTGTGCTTTAAATTTGGAGCTTAACCTAGTTACGTTTTTCTTCTAATCAAGTTTATCAAAAACAAAAAATGGCCATCCGGCGGCAGTTCAGCGAAATCACTGTTAAGCCTCCATCAGACGGCAATAGAAAGTTGCCCCAGGATGAAGAAACTGTAGAAGAAGAAGTAAAAGAAATGAGCTTCAAATAAAAAACAACAACTTTGCTGATTTAGTACTTTTTAAGTTAACTGAAAAAATGACAACTTTCAGAAAAATCCTGATATCTCCTAAACCAGAAGTAAAAATATAAAAAAGAAAATATTCATTAAAACTGCGGCAATAAGAGAGACTTTAAAAATTTGATAAACAGTTGAAGTGGCGTACCATGCAAGTCCTAGAAGATGGAGCAAAAAAACATAGTTGTACATTTTTTGTTGCTGTTAATACAAAAATACTTTTCTTAATAAGAATGATTATAATACAAACAAAAGTAGAGAATGTTTAAGCTTTAAAACAAAAAAAGAATCAGTAAAATCCATTTCAGTAGTTTTCGAAATATTTGAATTTAAAAAATGGCAATTTTTTAGCTGTCCCGAATTTAAAGTCTGGCAGTGTATGATAAATAGGAACTACGAAGGATAAGAAGTTTCTTAGGAACACTAAATATTTACCAGAAACGTAATGTAAAATAAATTGCAAGTCTAAGTTAATAAGTTAATAAGTTTATTTAATTTATTTATTTAGAATCCCGACCTAAATGGGCTACTTGGGTCCCCACAAGGTTGGGAGCCACTGGAGATAATTATCGTTTATATACCGAGAGAGCTTTAATTAAATTTTTTCAATAAAGCTTATTTAACTAAACAATTTTGCAATTTTTGGCTCGAACGCAAATAGTTTTAAAAGCCCTCGTCTTGAACTTTTAACTTGTTTTCTCTAAAAAAAAATGCAAAAAAGAAAACTAACAGCGTTTATCCGGCAAAATCAATGCCTTAAAATTTCACCTATGAATAAATTCACCTTTAGTCTAATAAGAATTTAAGAAAATTAAATATCTGTCAAAAACATAAATTTTCTTAATATTACTATTCAAATGTATGCATAATAATTTCTGAAAGACCATAGCTGCGGAAAAACATTTTGTATAATTTATCTATTAAAAATAGTTTTAGTTTGTGATATGGTTCGTGAAGCTGAAAGACTTTTGCATCTTACCGACATAAAAAATTAATTAAATTAATAAATTAAAATTAATCCCTCTGACCTTGTTTTTAAAAAAGGAGACTATTTTGCTTTCCCATTTTGAAAATTTTTAAAGCCTTTTATTCGTACAAATATTTTCCCCCTCCTCATTACAAAGCCTGCATATTGGCTCATCCCTATACCAGGGTTCCCACCAAAAATTGACATTCAAATTCCAGGTATATTCCTGGTTTTCCAGGTAAAAATTATTAAAATTCCAGGTATAGTAAAATAGTTTTAGTATATAATAATAATATTAAACTAACAAAAAATTTAAAAAAAATCATTTCGGGTAATTGACTGTTATTCCCCGTAGCATTGTAATTTTGTAAAATAAAATTTTTTCCAAAAAAAAATCTTCAAAAAATGAATAAAAAACAAGAAAAATTAATCCTTTAATTGATTTTTAGCAAAGTGACTATTTCAATCTTCGGATCACAATGAAAAAAAAATTGGTTGGACGTTTGAGGGTTTCTTTGGGGGTTTCTCTGGGATACTTTGAGGTTGAAAAAAAAAAACTAAAAAGTACTTCGTTTACTCGGCTATGCCTCGTAAGAAAAAAGCACTCTCGTGTACTAAAAACTAGGTTCGCGTACTCGGTGCGTAATATACTATTTTATCATTGCTCTACGACCATTTTTCGCCAAGTTACAGGCTCTTAAAATCACCTAAAAATTTAGCATGTTTTTTATATCCTTAAATTTTTGTGCCAAGGGTATTTAATTTTTCTTAAACAAATTATATTTTTGTATATTAAATTCCAGATGCTATTACAAAATTCCAGGTAAAAAAAAACGTGTTTTTAATAAAAAAATGTTAAATTCCAGGTATTCCAGGTGGGAATCTAAATTCCATGCGTTTTCCAGGTTTTCAAGGTTTTCCAGGATTGGTGGGAACCCTGTATACACAAGGTTGGTATTCATGTGTTTCTTCAGGTGCACTTTGATAAACCCAGCCTAAGGGGACGAGTTCCTTTGGACCTCCACAAATATGTAAGAAAAATATAGTCTGGTTAAGAATAATTTACATATTTTTTGTGGGTAGGTGTAATTAGTGCTGAATAACTTTAATTGCTTTGAAACTTTTAAAACTCTTTAAAAAATACTTTAAATGTACTCAAATTTGTTTAATATGTAAAGCATTTCCTGTTTGTTAAACTTTCATTCAGAGAGCTTTAAACTTTAAGAAATTAACTTTTTGTTTCTAGTCATCTGGAAAAAAGTATAAAAATATCAGCCAACCCTATATTTTTCTTTATTTAGTTAAATAAAAAATTAAATTAGTCTTAATATTGGATGAACTATACCTAACATTAACCGTTTTCGAGTTATTTGCAAATTGTTGTGAAAAATCCGAATTTCTGTTAAATTTTGTTAATCAAGTAGACCAGTAAAATGAATCAATTTGTATTTAGGAATCGATTTAGGAATCGATTTTACCTTAGGAACCATTAATATTAAACTTAAAAAGTCCCTTTTGACCTTAGCTAAAATAATTTTGAAAATCCTCAGGTTTTAAGGCCTGTAATTTTTTCTTTTGTAATCGTCCATCTTGTCATTTTTAAAGATTTTTTGGATGCTTGAATAGGAAATGACCAAGTCGTGACTAGCTGCAGAAATTTAGCCATGTAGATGAGCAAAAAAGTAACCCAAAACATTATTTATTTTACTATAAAATAAAATAAACCCAAAACATTGACTTTATTATCTTCGTTGTTTCTAATTGGTTGTGTTAGAGATTTCATTAAAAATAGCAAATAAATACAAAATAACAGATTAAAAATAAGCCTCTGTCATTATTTTATTTTAATTTATCACGATGAAACGTAAATCACAATAATTTGCAAATAACTTGAAAATGGTTAATGTATATTTATTTTAAATAAAAATTAATTCTCTATATAACTAAATAAAAAAACTGTAGAATACCATTAATAAAAAATTAGTTATGGTTTAAATTTGTTAGATTTTACCTGCTTTCTGACACACTGTATAAATTTTGGGGTCTGTTTCGGCTTAGGATAAATCGGTTAAGTATTGTTGAGTAAACTCAAAAAAAAACTTTTCTCCAATTTAAAAAATCAAGGAGAAATTATTTTTTTTTTAGAGGTACTTATTTGCTAATTTTTCGCTAAAAACTTGAATAACACAAAAACTACCGGAGATAGTGTTAAGTGTTACACATCAGAATAAAGCAAAATTAAGCAGATTTAAAAAATTTAAAAATATATAAGATATTCCATTCAAAAAATCAAAGTTGAGTGCCACTTCCGGTACAACCGGAAAATATTTTTATTCGATTGGCCATATTCAAAACCCCCAAAGTGCAAAATATCAGTTTTTTAAAATTATTGGTTCTCCATAAACTTTGAATAGACAACTTCCGTGAATAACCCTGTATAAAGATTTATTTTTATATTAACAAAAATTAAAAATAAATTTATCTAACACCTTCACAGAAACACTTGTTTTGAGCACTATTTTAAATGTCAAAAGTGAGTTTTTTTACACTAGTGACTAAAAAATGTTTCACCCACTCTTTTACGTACAGCTTTTGATCTCACCCAAAATTAGTTACATACCCTATTAATTAGGTATTATAACTATTCTATAAATAGAAGCACGTTAACTAAACCATAAAAATTAAAGAAAACCCCAAATTATTCTTAAGTTTTTGAATAAAATACTGTTTTTATTAAAAATTCTGTCATCACCGTGTCCATTTTGACGTTTGTAAGAAAACTTTATCTTAATATTTTTGACATAAATTTTCCCAAAATTATAAATTTTTATTTAAAAATAAAAGGTGTTGGATAAAATTAAATTCTCAACTCGTGTATTAAGTGATAAAATGCTACTTAATACACTAGTTAAGAAAATACCTATTAATTTTATTCCTAATTTTTACTGTTATTTTGTTACAGATTCTATTTTATAAAATGGGTTTAAAATGCAAAGGTTTAGCATGCCCCTATGGGCCTGAATACAACTCTGACTCCTTAAATTGAAGTTTTAAGCAAAAGTATATTTTTTATCGGTCTTTTTTGCAACTATGACCAATTTGCATGAAATTTGAAATTCATTGTACTTTTTTCCTACAAACCGTAAAACTAAATAGCTCGTGAATATTTTAACAAGCCGTGAAGATGTGTAATGCTTCGCATTCCATAGCATACTCTTCACTCCACCCCATTCCTTATATTTGTTTTTCTATTTTGCGACTCATAAGCTCATAATCACACGCATTTTGCGTGTTCTTATAGGCCCATAAGAGGTCTGTACTTTTTGTTCTTTTGGGTTGGCCACAGACCTGGCCTATCGCTTGACGTTTTCCGTGCAAATGTCACTGTCGCTTTAAAGTTGAATTTTCTACAAAATTTTGTGTTTAGATTATTTTCACCATGTTAAAATTGTGGCTTGGTTAATTGCAGTAAAAAAGAGAAGAGATGAATATAAAATATATCAAAATATCATTTGTTCTTAGAATTTTAAACATGGTGTAAACTGTAATGCAAATCCAAAACAAAAATCCCTAATTTAAATGTAAGTTTTTTTAAATTTTAGAGCAAAATAGAAAAAATTGCATAAAGCACTCGTTTCGTAACACGTTTTTAGCGCACTAGTACTTTAGAAAACTCACCGCAAGCGGCTCGTTTTCTTAACTTGTACTCGTGCGCTAAAAACTTATGTTATGAAACTAGTACTTTAATATGATATTATAAATGGACTTTTTTCAAACTTGGTACGAAATTTTTAATAATTAATTAATTAATTGTTTAATTTTTTATCTGTCATACTTGTCATTTTATATTCTCATTTATAATAAATACGAATGGCAATGCGTTCTAAAGATTTGGACTTTATCGAACTTTTACTTTTATTTTTTTTTTTTGAAAATTGTGCTTTTTGTTATTGATGGGATTTCTATCAATAGGATTATTTCTTACGTGATTACGTAGTATTTGAATTTCTCTGAAAATTTCATATCGATCGGACATTTCGTTTTTGAATTAGTGTTATTTTGCGACTCATAAGCTCATAATCACACGCATTTTGCGTGTTCTTATAGGCCCATAAGAGGTCTGTACTTTTTGTTCTTTTGGGTTGGCCACAGACCTGGCCTATCGCTTGACGTTTTCCGTGCAAATGTCACTGTCGCTTTAAAGTTGAATTTTCTACAAAATTTTGTGTTTAGATTATTTTCACCATGTTAAAATTGTGGCTTGGTTAATTGCAGTAAAAAAGAGAAGAGATGAATATAAAATATATCAAAATATCATTTGTTCTTAGAATTTTAAACATGGTGTAAACTGTAATGCAAATCCAAAACAAAAATCCCTAATTTAAATGTAAGTTTTTTTAAATTTTAGAGCAAAATAGAAAAAATTGCATAAAGCACTCGTTTCGTAACACGTTTTTAGCGCACTAGTACTTTAGAAAACTCACCGCAAGCGGCTCGTTTTCTTAACTTGTACTCGTGCGCTAAAAACTTATGTTATGAAACTAGTACTTTAATATGATATTATAAATGGACTTTTTTCAAACTTGGTACGAAATTTTTAATAATTAATTAATTAATTGTTTAATTTTTTATCTGTCATACTTGTCATTTTATATTCTCATTTATAATAAATACGAATGGCAATGCGTTCTAAAGATTTGGACTTTATCGAACTTTTACTTTTATTTTTTTTTTTGAAAATTGTGCTTTTTGTTATTGATGGGATTTCTATCAATAGGATTATTTCTTACGTGATTACGTAGTATTTGAATTTCTCTGAAAATTTCATATCGATCGGACATTTCGTTTTTGAATTAGTGTTCACGAAAAACCTGATAAACGGACGAACTGACAGCCGGAAGGACGGAATGTTTAAACGTTTTTCAGAATTCGATAAAAAAAATTGTAGATACATATATTTTTTTTTTTCCATTTAGGGTAATTTTTGACTATTTTTGAAATTTGAAAGCCATCTTCTAGCACGAGAGATGCGAAGAGTATAATAAGTGTACGTTGTTTGCAGAAATAAATCTTCAAAAATACGGGGGTGACCGACAAAGCAGTAAAATATATGTGATACCGCCATAAAGGGGACTTGTACGTCAGTAACATTTAGGAAATATTGGGTAAGGTTTAAGTCTTTTACCAGTTTTATTATTTTTTTCTGGCGTGTGTCAAACTGTCCAATGGTAACATTGCTTAATTTTAGACTCATTTAAACTAAAGTATTTTTATCGAGTCCACGTTAACTGATTCAAGCCAATTCACGTTCGACCCTATCTAATCATATTTCACTCACCGGCTTTATTTGTTTTATTTGTGTTTTGTGCAAAGAGCTATATAGGATAAATACGTATTTTGTATAATAAAATTTAATTAAGTCACTCACCGGCTTTATTTGTTTTATTTGTGTTTTGTGCAAAGAGCTATATAGGATAAATACGTATTTTGTATAATAAAATTTAATTAAGTCACTCACCGGCTTTATTTGTTTTATTTGTGTTTTGTGCAAAGAGCTATATAGGATAAATACGTATTTTGTATAATAAAATTTAATTAAGTCACTCACCGGCTTTATTTGTTTTATTTGTGTTTTGTGCAAAGAGCTATATAGGATAAATACGTATTTTGTATAATAAAATTTAATTAAGTCCCTGTCTCACATTAATCTGATTTAAATATAAACATTCTACTATTAATGTGGGGGCGACTATAAAAGCACTTTTCACATTTTAGATTATAGTGCTCGAGTATTTATCTTTTTGAGAAAAACAGTATACTATAACAACATCTTTATTTCAAAAGGACATGATATTTTAATTTTAATCAAAGTTATAAAAATATTAATTAAATTTTCCATCAATCTATTATTTAATTATCGTACAGAGTAGTAGGGGTGACCGGGGCTAGTTGTCGCAGGGGTAAGTTGTCGAAGTGCTTATATCTTAAAAAGTAAAATATTTTTCTGCGCTAAACCAAGATTAACCGCTGCCTTACAACAGTGCCATTTATCATTTGTAAACTTAAATACAATAAATTAAAAGAACATCCAGATAAACCTAAAAATGTAAAACATAAAGAGCCCAGTAATTTTTTTGTGGTAAATATTTTTTCTTATTGTTACTGATTTAAAGCATTAAGATAAGAGAATTTTATGTATAATAATAGTTTAAGGTGTATATTATTTGTTGATCTTGTCATTTAGGAGTGTTTATTCGTCAATTAGAAAGTACTTGATACATAACGTAAAATTGACCACTGGGGCTAGTTGTCGCATTTGGTTTGGGGCTAGTTGTCGCATGATCTGAAGATATGTCCATGGTATAACATTTCCTTTTTGGCATTTTTTTATTCAAAACTGTCTAAAAAAAGTGAAACTTTGTCGAATAGCAAATAAATTCGTTTATTAAATTATATTAAATTAAAAAAAAAATCAAAAAAATATTATTTAATTATAAAGTTGGAAATTTTGGCACAAAAGTAAAAAGTTAGATAACAATTAGCTTGTGGGGAGGCACATGTCTTATTAGTTATTTATAATTTTTATAAATGCCTTTATATTTCTTCAAAAAAATATACTCGAAGTGCCGCGACAACGTGCCCCGTGATGGGACACGTTGTCGCAATTTTTAAGACTTCACAAAAAAAACATAACTCTAATACCCTATAAATTTTTCCATGTTTTTTTAAATAATGTTACTGAATTAAAAAATTTGATTGAGCGCAAAAAATCAAAATTTATTAGTAATTAAGTAATACACTCTGTAGTATAAAATACCCTAGTCCACAAGGTCCTTACTAAGTCTAAGTAAAAATCTAATTTATAACATTAGATTTGACATTTATTTTTATCGTGAACGTCATATTTGCAAACATTTATTTTCATAACATCCTCTCTTTTACATTAGTGGGGTCATTCCATAATGCACTTACCATTTTTTACCGTTTTCTAAAATTAAAAATTTAAATAGAAAACTATTGTTTTTAGTAAAAAAAACTATCATATGATAAAGAAATTATATTATTTTTTTTAAATTTTGGCGTTAAAAAATGTTATTATGCTAAAAAAAAATTCTGTTTGTTGCTCTAGCCTAAAAACAGAAAAAAGTACAACACTTTTTTCTGGCGTAAATTGAAGGTAACTAGGTCTATATTGACTGGTAAAAAATATATTTTAATAGCTTTGATAATAACGCCACAATTTGACTGATTTGTCTACCGTGGGACACCGTGTATATATATTATATATGATGTTTGCCAGAATACTTTTGCTCATTCGTATGTATTATTAAACACTACTGCGCATGTTATATTTGTACGTGTTCGTTATAACACTTATACTAAGTCGTGTGTATTATTAAACACTTCTGCGCATAAATATATTTTACCCATTACTGCGCATAGTATATTTGTATATGTTTGCCAGAACACTCTTGTTCATTCTTATGTATTATTAAACACTTCTGCACATAAATATGTTTCACCTAACCCTACTGCGCATGGTATATTTGTTTATGTTTGTCAGAACACTTTTGTGCATTGGTGTGCATTATTAAACACCTCTGCACATAAATACGTTTCGCCCAACTCTGCTGCGCATGGTATATTTGTATATATTTGCCAGAACACTTTTAAGCATCGTGTGTATTATCAAACACTTTTGCTCATACTTGTGTTTGCCTGAGCAGTACTGCGCATGCGAAAATAACACAAACTCAAATTTATGTACCTCATCGATTATACATATAACATATAACATAACCAACAAAAAAACTCGATTATAACGAAATATACCCGTAAAACTCAAAAAAACGTATGAGCTTGTTTAAACCGCTATATCTCGAAAAGTATATTCCCAAATCCCAAAAAATTAGTGCTTATGTTTTTGTTTAGAATCAAAAACCCTGATTATTGGTGAAAAAAAAATCACCTGGTACGTAAAATAAGTTGCGCAGTTACGTCCTTTTCGGTAAGCTCGATTTTGCCCATCTTCGAACTTATCAGAGCTATGACTCCAATACACCTGCACACCAAATTTCAAGTTCCTAGCTCAAAGTGTACTGGAGATCGTGGTAACAGAGAGACAGACAGACATTTCTTTAAAATGGTCTCAAAAGTCTTAAAAACTTCGGAAAAGTCGAGAAAAAATGGGAGAAAAATGTTTGAAAAATGTTTACTTCAATACTTTTATACAGGGTGTCACAACAAAGCCGACTCGGTCGATATATAGTAAAGTATCCACTTTGGAGAAAAACTTTAAAGACAAAAGTTATATGGTTCTAAAAAAGGCACATTCTAAAAATATTTTGAAATATACAGGATGGTCCTCCTAGGGTGGATAACATCTGACTTATTTTTTTTAAATGAAATGGTATATTTTTTATTGTGTAATTTTTAGTGAAGAGATAAAATCTGCTTCAATTTCTTAAATTTTTGTCAAAAATTCATAAAGTTTTGCAAGCTTATCTTAAAAGGGTGTATCTAATTACTTTATGTACAAAAAATAAAATGTTTTATACAGGGCGTTCAAAATTAATATTCAAACTTTTAGATTTTCAAAAATAAAAAACTCATTTTTTTAAATAGAATGCTATATTTTTATGTGCTCATTAAATGTATAATAAAATTCTACATATAATGAGTAAATAAAAAATATAGCATTCCATTTAAAAAGATTTTTTTTTTTAATGGAATGCTATATTGTTAGATGTAGTAAATTAAGTCAGATGTTACCCAGCCTAGTAGG
Organism: Brachypterus glaber; assembly: GCA_958510825.1. NCBI lineage: Eukaryota > Metazoa > Arthropoda > Insecta > Coleoptera > Kateretidae > Brachypterus > Brachypterus glaber. The sequence continues at coordinate 18,111,773 of OY294048.1, read as the reverse complement.
ACCGACCTGTATATTTCAAAATATTTTAAGAATGTGTCTTTTTTAAAACCATACTTTTTCCTTTAAAGTTTTTCTCTAAAGTGGATACTTTACTATATATAGACCGAGTCGGCTTTATTGAGACACCCAGTATATTGAAAATATAAAAGTAAAAAGATGATTTTCACAGTCATATTTTCACTGTTTAAAAATTTGAGAATATTTTTTAGATTATGTTTTTATCTAACAGTTATATTCTAACCACAAACCTTATACCAAGACCTTTTTTGGAGAATCTACATGAAAATGCCTATGTACAGTTTGCTTGTATGTCATTATGTAAATGTTATATATCCTGTTTTGACTTTGGGTTTTGTAAGATAAATATCAAGCACGATCCAGCTCTTATCCGTAGCGATTTAACAATTTTGTTTTCGTAGACATAACAAGAATCTATGTTAAAATTAGTAAAATGATGAAATTAGGATGGTACACTGATAGAAATAACAAGATAATATAAGCGCCAATCACATATTGTAAACAACAAATGCTATACAGAAAAAAAGGATATCTTGAATCAAAGCAAAACGATCTTGAACCAAGGCCGCCATGGCTTTCGATATATTCAACGCCATGACTGTCTTGGATCAAGTCCGCCGTGATCTTGGTATTTGAGGCCAGAGATTCAAGGACATATTCTTAAATCAAAGCCACTTAAACCATTTATTTAAGATCATATAATCTTAAACCAAGTATGTAATTATCTTGACTCAAGATCATATTATCTTTATCCAAGATCATATTATCTTACACCAAGTCTTGGTTTAAGATAATATAATCTTGAATGAAGAGAATAATAATCTTGGTTTAAGATAAAGACCCCACAGTCAGGTTTCAGGGTTAATAGAATGGTAAATATTTTGAAAAGATTTCCCACATATGTATAATATTATTTCGCACTCCTATGAAATATGATACTTTCTTACTCTGTTAATAGTGTGAAATTTGGTTTCATAGGTGGTCGTAGGAAAAAGCACTTGTTTTTGAAGAAAAACTTATTGCAACGCCATTGCAAAATGGCGCTTATAGGTATAAATTATTTAAAGCTACTTACTCGTGAATTTTTTAAGGAAGTTTGAAAATCCCAATAGTTTGAAGGTAACAGATACAAATTCGTCCATTTTAAAGCAGATAAAAACGATGAAACACCTTTAAAGACAACTGACTGCAAAAAAAAAACAAACCTAACTTCTCTTACGCGCATATCTTGAACTACTGCGCAAATTGTCTGCCAGACAACAATAACAACGGGCGAGTCTACTGTATATCTACGTGGGGTGAGGCCGGCAAACTCTTTACCGTAAGACAACAGAGACTTTGAGTCAAGATAATAACTCTTGATTCTCTGTTACTATTTTAAATGTCATGCATTTAAGGAAAAAATCCTTGAGACAAGGATTTTTCTACCAAGAGGATAATTAAAGGAAACCAAAGTCAGATAATCTTAAACCGAGGATACATGATCTTAAAAGAAGATTATTACCTCGAATTAAGATAATATAAATCCAAGATAATTTATTATCTTCTGCCAAGATAACCTTTTTTTCTGTGTATGGCATATTTATTGCACTAAAATAGTTCAATGGCCGAGATTGTGACCCATCCAGTTTTGTTCAGAAAAATAAGATCTACAGCATAGCCAAATACATGCTGCTGGCATATTTATAGCTAAAAATATGTTGCTATCATATTTATTCCTATAAATCCCTGTAAATTAAATGTTAAATGTTAATGATGAAAAGATCCTGATAATCGTCCTATTAGATATTTTGGTTAGGGGTGACGCGACTAATTTTTTTCTTTGTGGAGAGGAACAAAACTTTCCCAACTAAGGATTAGGGAATTTCAGAACTTTTTGCCATAGGAAAAAATTGATCACTAAAAAAAGGTCCAAGCCTAGAAAAAAGGCTTTACTCCTAGCGGAAATTTTGACGACTAAAAAAAGGTCCGAAAAAAGCTAGCTAATTAAAAAAAAAGGTCTTCCTCCACGAACTTCCCAACTTCCCAAAGTCCAAACTTTGTAGAGTATCTTACCCCCCTTGGAGATTCCCCTGAAATCATTGACTAAAAACATTTTTCATATTTGATGACTAAAAAAAAAGGCCAACACCTCTAAAAATTTTCCAACTGCCCAACTTTGTAGAATAACTTACCTCCCTTGGAGAGGTCCCTGAGATCATCAACTCCAAAATTTTCATAACTGAAGAGTATATTTTCTAAACTCGAGTGTAGGAGGGTGTAGTGCCCCCCTGTCTTTCCATCCCATGACCCGAGTGCACCCCTGGTTTTGATTGTTTCTCATTTTTAACCTTAGCACAATCAAAAAAGCAGAATTCTGTAAGAATCATTTCTTTTTAAGTTGCATTATAAGCTCCTGACAATGTAAAAGTAATTGAGTGTTCAGTTACAAATGGATAGAAAATCGGATGTTATTATTCTATACAATTTTACTTCTTTCTTTGTTAAAAACATGCAACATTTCATGTCCGTCTTTAAATATTTAAGTAGGTGACTTTAGAACTATTGCGTTTTTAACTAAAATTTAAGTTCATTTTTATAAGATATATTTTTATCCTAACAAACATTTAAAAAAATATAAAAATAAAAAAAAAACATTTTTTTATTCTAAAAAAACATAGTGGCAGAATGGCAGAAACTACTTTTTGCTAGCCTTTTTGCGAGACACGTGCCTCGTCTAGGAAATCAGACTCATTTAGCCAACTAAATTTATACTAAGGATTACAAAAACACATGATACACCCCGCTGTTTTAACCAGCTTTAGCCAAAAAAAATGCAAGGTTTGTTCGCTTCAAAATATGTTTGTTCAGGGTTTACTTCTTATTGAGGAGTCCTTAATTTAGGACCAAATAAAAAAAAAAATCTAACGATTTTTTTTTTAATTAACCTTTTTCCTTTTGATGTTTTACTTAAAATCAAAATTATGTATAATATTACATAACCTGACATGCCACGTCACCTTGAAATAAATATTTACATATCCGATGAAAGAGAATTAAAATAATAAAACTATTTATTTAGAAAAGAAAACTAATTTTTAAGTCTGATTATAATATTATATTGAAATATATTAAATATTACATTTTAACAGGTTGATTGCCAGATATCTGGTAGTAATACTGTTAACAAATGATTAAAATTTGCTCAAAGTTGCATCGGCAACAGCTCCTAAAAGACAATTTTTTGGCGAAGGCGCCACTAATTAGAAATGCCCTAACTTAAATATGACCTTGTCTGTTAAAGAACAGGCTTAACGGATAGTACAGAATCGGCCGCAAAATATCCCTTGTCAAAATTATCATCGTCATTGCAATCTAATTTTGTGCTGTTTCAATGTAACTATTTAAATTAGGTTATATTTATTTAAATATAAAGTTTTCAAATTAAAAATTTATGGGTTAACTGAATTTACCATAAAAAAATATATAACCCAAAAATGCAAAAAATTAACTAACTCAATAATTCTGTTCTATGGGAAGCCGGAAGCCTAAAACCACATCTTTATTACTGTTCTTTTCATTGGTAGAAATATTATTTCTCTACCTATGACGTCAGAGTTTCTAAAAATAATGAAATGGCACCATGGTTAATAATGACTTTTAATTCAGCTGTTTTGACATCTGACGTTTCACTTAATTATTAAATCGCATTGCTATTTACAAGTGTCTTTAGGCACCAAATTTATTTATTGCATGATAAATTAAAAAATATTAACTAAATTAGTACCTATAAAACATGTTTTACAAAAAACACTTCGAAAAGTGAAAATCATTGGTCCATCATATTCAACCATAGATTATACAACCCATATATTACCGTAAGGATCATAGATTACTAGAGGTACAACCTCCATATATTTCTGGGGGAGTACCAGAATCATCACTTTGCATTTCACTTTCCATTTTTATATATTTTATTACACTTAACACGGAAACACTTTTTAACTTAATAATTTTAGCAGATCACCAGAAAATTTCTGCCAGAAATGTCAAGTTATTCATTTGTTTTTTTAATGGCCGCGAACGGCCAGCGTGATATTTTAAATTTATAAGCTTTTTCATTAAATTTTAGTAAAATAAATAAATAAATAGCTAATTAATTGTACTGGTAGTGAAAAAAATACTATATTTTCCACGTGAGTGAAGATTTAACATTTTAGACCGCGTCTTGCGCTAGGGCGCTCATCCCGCAATTTGACGCAGGTCAAAAATGTTAAACTTCTCTCACTTGGTAAATAATATACTATTGTTGCATAGCATTTTTTTCATTATAAAGGAGATTGTTTTCTTAGATAGTAAACTAGCTGCTCACCATCTTCAACACCATCAAATTTTCTTCTACCTAAGTCCACAGCCCTGGATATAGTACCTTCAGCCACCCATTTTCTTTTAATTCTTTTACTTGTTCTCTCACTTACACTAAACTCTAAAGCTAAATTTGAGACTTGTCTGGCATTTTCTAAATGAGTTGTAATTCTTAATTTATTATATTTATTTAAATGTGTAGGCGTTATTACTTTTAACTTAAAAATTTTGAACAGAATAAAATAATGTTTTGTCAATATAACAGTAGTTTTTTTATGTAACACTCAAAATTTCAAGGCACCTTAGTTTAATACGTACCTTAGTTTAATATGTACAAAAATAAAAAGGACATTTTTTCTGGCGACTTCTGTATAATATAAAATATAAATCTGCAAATAATGAAAATATAAATTGGATAACTGACTGTCATTCAATTAGATAGATATCCTTTCAACATGAAATGTAGCTATCAATTTCTTTGATTTAAAAACCGCTGTAAAACTATCCTCAATGCCATAAAACGGCCGAACATGGCACAAAAACAGTCGTTTTCTTTAAGTTGTTGGTTACATTGATGGATCGAAAAATGAGAAAAGTTTTTACGGGTGGATACATCCGTTATTGAAATCGACTGAAAAATATAATTTTTATTCGATTTTATCTAAAAGCGCTACTTTTTTTGTGATAAATCTGTACGAAACGTTTTAATTTTTCGCACATGTGCGAAAAGTAAAATAGACAAAGTTGTTGAAACTGGCGACACTAAATGTCCAGTTCAAACGTCAAGTTTTTGTCAAAAATGGAAATTTATTTATTAGGATATTTAAATCGAGTAAAAAGTAGTGTATGATACATGGTTGTGAAGTTCGCTCTCCTAGATCGGTTGGCAATCTCCGTAATCGCATTAAAAACAGTATTTTTCGTCCTGGTATAATAATTTATGATACAGAAACTGCTATTCTAAAATTATGGAGAGGTTTAAACTTATGGGGTATCATGACGGCCGTATAGCTGTGAAAAAGGAAATAAATTGACACATAAAAACATTTTCTGATATTCGTGCATTAAGTTCATTTTGTATTCAGACCTTCTTTCCAATTAGATGTTTTAATTACCTAGCAGCTAATTTTAATTAATTTTGGACAGCAGACTGTGGGTATACCGGGTGACACAAGAAGTATTGCCTACGAATTATCTCCGTAACTATAAAAGTTGACTTGTATAAACCGTAAATATCACTTCCGTTCTAAGCGGAAGTAATACCAACTTTTAATGTTTAAATGTAACTCCATACTTTTGCTTACATTTTTAGATTCGTCTTTAAATTTTCTTTTCATTGATATATGCATTAAAGATGGCGTCATAGAAGCCATTATTCATAAAAACAACGTGACGGTCATATTACATTACATTACATGTTTGTTTAACCTCGTATTATTCTACTTAATTAAGCATCCCAGAAGTCCAGAACTTGTGTGTGCTAGTAGTAGAGGGAACCACCGGCTTATATTGACTTTCGATCCATTTTATAGCGAGTGTCCGTTTCAATTTTGCACAAAATAGCTTTAAAGTTGATGGTTTAAAAAAAAAAACTTTAAAATAGAGCCATTTTCTTAAAAACAAAAGAAAACCAGTTTTACATAAACGGTAAATTCTGAGCCTACTACTAAAAGATTTGAAATGTCAAGTTTCAGAAATATCGTAATATGGACGTCATATGACCGCCATGTTGTTTTTATGAAAAATGGCTCCTGTGGCGCCATCTTTAATGCAAATATAGATTTGTGATATATCAATGAAAAGAGAATTTAAGTACGAATATAAAAATGTAAACAATTATATATATAAACTAAATTAAATTGTTTGATATTTACAAATTTAAAAAATCTATATAAAACATTTTACTATTCCTTAAAACGACTTTTGTTTGATTAACGCAGTCGTCCCCCCGAAGTGACTGATCGATTTCGTGCTTTTTAGCACTCTTCAGAGCCACATATCGGTAGTAGGGACAACTACGAAAATCAAATCCTTTCCATATATCTCTATATAGAGTTTAAAAATCGTTGTAAGGAAAAGCAAAAACAGCTAGCGACATCTACTGCTAAAAGCAGAGACTGGATAAACCTATCGATAGTCCAAAAAAGGAAGCAGTTATTGGTTTCAAGAACCTATTGCACGCTGTCGATAGGGGGCAGATTAATCGATAGGTTTATCCAGTCTCTGCTTTTAGCAGTAGATGTCGCTAGCTGTTTTTGCTTTTCCTTACAACGATTTTTAAACTCTATATAGAGATATATGGAAAGGATTTGATTTTTGTAGTTGTCCCTACTACCGATATATGGCTCTGAAGAGTGCTAAAAAGCACGAAATCGATCAGTCACTTCGGGGGGACGACTGCGTTAATCAAACAAAAGTCGTTTTAAGGAATAGTAAAATGTTTTATATAAATTATATATATATATTTAAAAATCAAAAGTTGGTATCACTTCCGCTTGGACCGGAAGTGACATTTTTTATAATGACAATACCAAAATTGGGGTATTTACGGTTTATACAAGCTCTGTAAATTATAAAATATATTTTATAGTTACGGAGATAATTCCTAGGCAATACTTTTTGTGTCACCTGGTATAATGTAAACTTGCCCTTTTAGTAACACTTTTAATTGGTCCGGAAAAGTTGATAGGCCCTATAGGGTCTTAAAGAACATTACACTTAACTTATGAGGAAAAACACGTGAAAACAGCCACCTTTGTGCCTCGATATCACCGATGGTGACCAAAATTAGAATAGTCGCACATCTATAAAAGTTATGTATCCTAATGCAATATTTCTCCAATTGTACCATGCGTTGCATATATACAGGGTGTTTAAGTGGCCGGGTCACTGATTGTAGGTGTTTAGATATCAGCTTATATCTCCTACAAATATTATTTTTTTTTTTCGACAAACCAAAATTTTTCTTTATGAATCGATTATCCATGCTCCTAAGAACTTTTTGGGTGAAAATTAAAAAAATCTATCTTCCGATTTTTTTTTTTTTATTTTAATATCTATGCTGGACTTGTTAAGGATCCAAGAAAATAGCATATGCTACATGTCACTTAAAAGGTTTTTTTTTTATGCCTAATATAATGGTGATTTGCAATGGAAAATCGGTTTACTGAGTCTCGAGATAATGGGGCACAAATAGGTGATTTTTTTAAAATTTGTAATTTTGTAAAAATTAGCATTTAGAAAAAAGTAATGTAGGACATGTAATAGCTCATTTAAAAGCTCTTTTTATGCTGATGTTAAAGTTTTCAAAATCATTGCAAATTTTCTCGAAATATTTAAATTTATATATTTGTAATTATGGTCATATATTTAATTTTTTGATAAAAACCACTATTGGTAAAATCTGAGATACATATATTACATATAATTTTAAAAGACATTTATTTAATGAAAATTAAAACAATGTTTTTTTTTTAATAGGTTTAGTATTTCAGAATATATTGGACCAGAAAGAAAAGCATGAATTATTTTTTTTCGAAAATATTATAGTAGTATAAATAGTATATTATGTAATTCGGATATTACATGACCAATATTATTGAAAATATATATACTTATTATATTTACGTAATATACAGTGGAAGTAGAAGAATTTTGCTATCTAGGAAGTTTGGTTGACACAAAAGGAGGTACAGAAAAAGACATCGACCGACGAACTAATTTAGCACAGAATGCTTTTAACGCACTGAGAAAAATATGGGCAGCTTCAAATATTTCTAGACAAACAAAACTAAAACTATTCAGAACGAATGTAAAAAGTGTACTTTTATATGGCGCAGAAACATGGAAACATTCACAAAAACAAAATAAAAAACTACAAACTTTTATAAATAAGTGCTTGCTCATCATTTGTCAAATTTTTTGGCCAGATACGATTTCGAATGAAGAATTACATAACATTACACAAGAGGAGAAAATAGAAATAACAATAAAGAGAATCAAATGGAAATGGATTGGACACACATTAAGAAAAAAAGAGAGCAGCATAGCAAGACAATCACTAAGCTACAACGTTCCAGGAAAAAGAAAAGTAGGAAGACCAACAAACACATAGAAAAGAACGATATCAAAGGAATTAGAACAAGTTGGGATAACATGGAATGAAGCGAAAAGGGTATCGAAAAATAGAAAAGAATGGAGAGAGTTGGTAGAAAAAATTGCAAAGATTTCAAGGGGCGATGAACAGGAGTAGCTAACCTGTCATCAACATGCCATTTAGCCTTTAAAACACCATGAAATGGTGCCCTTTGCTCCACAAGGAGCTATTAGGACAATGATGATGATGATGAATATACACCCATGTATAAGGTTTTTGAAAGAATAATTGTCATGATTTTTTTTTCTGTTCCAATATCTTCCAAACTAGTGAACCAATTTTAAAAAGTATTTTTTTTTAATTGTCATTAAATGTTGTTTAAAATGATATGTAACAAGAACTATCTCAGATTTTACCAGTAGTAGTTTTTACCAAAAAATTAAATATATGACCAGAATTACAACTATATAAGGTCAAATATCTCGAGAACGTTTGCACTGATTTTTAAAAAAATTACCTTCAACATAATTAGCATAAAAAAGCTTCTAAATGAATTATTTCATGTCTTATATTAGTTTTTTCTGAATGCCTATTTTTGCAAAATTACGAATTTTAAAATAATCGATTCATAAAAAAAAATTTGGTTTGTCGAAAAAAAAAAAATAAAACTCTAAAAACCTAGTGATAGACAATCGATGTTTTTCACTTGTATTTTTCCGCTCTATATCATGGCGCTCTTGAGTTGCACCATCTAGCGGCCAACGCACATTCCGTCGCATTCTAGGCTATTGGAGGATAAAGTGAGAATACTTTACCCTTAAATTTAGCAAAAAAATATTATATTAAAAATTAAATTTTGCTACAAAATTGAGGTTATGTTTTTGCGATTAGAAAAACATAAAGTAGGCAATGATATAAAGCGAAAAATGAGAGAAAAACGGTAGGCTTTAAAAATGTCTTATGGAAAATTCATTGGCGATTGCGATATCAACAAGGTATTTTTAATCTTACACAATGGTAACGCCTATTTAAGCTTAGTTTGGTAACCCAACAATAATATTAGATAGTAGCCTATGACTCGCGACAAAAATCGTGAGAGAATCGTGGAAAATCCTGAGGTAAAACCAAAATCGTGAGGAAAATCCCAACAAAAAACGTGACAATTGTGGCAAAATCGTGAGAAATGGTGAGGAAAATCCCAACAAAAAACGTGACAATTGTGAGGAAATCGTAAGAAATCCTGAGCAAAATCCCAACAAATATCGTGACAATTTTGAGGAAATCGTGAAATCGTGAGGAAAATACCAACAAAAATCGTGACAATTGTGAGGAAATCGTGAGAAATCGTGAGGAAAATCCCAACAAAAATCTTGACTTGAGAAAATCGTGAGAAATTGTGAGGAAAATCCCAACAAAAATCGTGACAATTGTGAGGAAATCCTGAGAAATCGTGAGGAATATCACAACAAAACTCGTGACAATTGTGACAAAATCGTAAGAAATAGTGAGGAAAATCCCAACAAAAATCGTGACAATTGTGACAAAAATTCATGGGTTTCGAGCCATAAGACTTACAATGTCAAAGCCATATATTGTTTATTTTAATAGATTAATATTTGTAGGAGATATAAGCTGATAACTAAACACCTACAATCAGTGACATGGCCACTTGAACACCCTGTATGTATGCAACGCATAGCACAATTCGAAAAGTATTACATAAAGGCACATTGAGAGACTCGCATAACAAGCATAATACATAAGAATGTGATACCGTGATTGGCTTACAAGATACATCAAGCAAATCACGGAATCGCATTCTTATGTATTATTCTTGTTATGCGACCCAGTGGCCCTTAGCTAAGGGCCAAAAACAGTTAACTTACAACGTCCCTAACCGATGGGAGCAAGGAAATAAAAACTGGATTCTTAGATTTTGCCATACTTTCAAAAAGAAGGCCTGACAAATTTTAGCCTAGCGCTACAGCAGTTTTTTATTATATTCAACTTTGTCTCAAGAAGCTAAGTAAAGGCATATCCACAGCCTCCCATAACACGCATATTACATAAGAGTGCGATAACGTGATTAGCTTACAAGATACATGACGGCACAGCAAACCAATCACGGCATCGCATTCTTATGTACTATGCGTGTTATGCGAGGCTGTTGATATGCCCTAAGCCACATTTAATGTCACGGCGCGGCAGGTCCAAAATATGTTTTTATAAAATTTTCACCTCCATCCAAAATTATTGTCATTATTGTTAAGGGATGTAAAAGAAATTAAAAATTAAAAAATCGATATTGAAATAGCCCGTTTTTGGCATTATGGATAGAACGTAAGATTTATACATTTTTTGAAAGAGTAGTGATAGGCGTACCAAAATTAAACTTAAAAACAGAGGGCAAATATTTTTAAAATGGTTTTAAGGTCCAAAAAAATTTAAAAAGTTCCTTTAAAGTTTGGTCCGAAAATGAGCCCTAACGGAGCTACGACCCTCCTAAGGGTGACCTGGAAAGTAGTTTTTATTTAATATATCTGGAACCCTATGAACTACAGTCCAAACTATTTTTTGCACATTCATAAAGCAATCCTTTTATGTAAATTTTATTTGGTAATTTTAACCAGGGACGTGCGATGTCACTTTTTTGCCCCAAACTTTTTTTTATCTGTAGACTTTATGACACTTTCTCAATTTAGAATCAACCTGCAGTAATTAATTTTTTATTGTGCATCTTTTAGTTTCTATTTTTGATAATCAGAAAGTAAATTTGCCCACTAAATTGCAAATTTCTCGAAAACGGTTGACGCTATAGTGTTCCATAAAGAGTATCATTTTTGATGTATTTTTAAGTAAAGAATCCTATTTTATTGAGAAAATGTCAAAAGTCTGCGGATAAAAACGTTTGTGGCAAAAAAGTGACATCGTCCCCTCCCCCCATTTTGCACGTCCCTGGTAAAAATTGCCAAATAAAAATTACACAAAAGGATAGCCTTTATCAATGTTAAGATATGTGAAAAAAATCGTTGCTGTAGTTCATAGAGTTCCAGAGATATTAAATAAAGACAACATTTCAGATGTACCTTTAGGAGGTTCGTAGCTCCCTTAGGGCTCATTTAGGGATCAACCTTTACAGGATCTTTTTTCATATTTACAGCTTGTCATACCATATTCTGTAATAATTGGGGAATTGGGATATGATGTTCATGAAGAAGTTTTGGGTTTATCTAATAATGATGGTATAAGGCGTATTGATATAATTGCAATTGACAGACCAAAGATTAATGCTTTTATTATATGGATCAATACGTTTTGAAGATAATGAAGAACAGCCAAATTTAGTACATTTAGAAAAAGTACATATTTATGAGCCTACTATTCCGTTTTATAAAAATTAATTTAATGTCAAAAATATTAAAGTTTATGGTTTATTTTTTGGATCAAGGGGTACTATTTCGAATTTTTTTATTGATTTTAGAAAACGTTTTAAGATATCTAACAGTATGGATAAAATTATTGTACTTAAAATATTAAAAAACTCCGTATATATTGTTGTATGCCTCGACACACAGACAAAGTTTTTAAAAAGGTTTTTCTGACACCAGGTTATAAGTTACCAACTTGTAAGTCAACAGGTTTTTATTTAGTTTAGAAAGTTATTTATTTGGTAGATTTAGGTAAATAAGTCACTTGGTTGGTTATTACAACTTTAATTACAACTTTAAAATAAACTGACAGAGTAACGTGCTCTATGATGGCTAGATTCAAACTGTTTTATTGGCACGAGAGCAATTTGCTTATATAGAAAAATAGACAATGCTTAGATAAGGGAAAAGTAAATAACAAAGGGGGGCTCTGTTATGGGGGGTGCCAACACCTCCGGGGTGTTTGAGATTTTTGTTAAGGTTTGAAAATTTTTTGAACAGAAAATTGTAAATTGAAAACAAAAATCTTAGTATAAAATATAAATATAACTTAAGATATTTCAATGTAAAATTGTAGAATTAAGTATAATATAAGTAATAGAATATAATATAGAATATAATATGTAAAAATGTATAAGTATAAAAATTAAAATTAAGTCACTATTAAAAGTCTTTTAATCTGTTAATATTTTCTTTTTCGAAATCCGTGTGGAACGTCTAAGGGATGATGCCTGTGAAGAAGTTGACGGCTGGGAAGTTTCTCGAACTTCTCGTTCTGGTTGCGTGTAGGACACTGCGGGGTAATCGATCCGCTGTGTTTCGGAGTCGTAGTGGATGAAAGTTGGATTTTCAATCGGTTCTCTATGACACTGATTGAAAATTTGAAAACATGGTGTACTGGAACATGATTTGCTGGAGTTAAAACACTTTGATAAGAGATTGATAATACCAAAGTATTTCAGAAGTTTGTACAGGAGAAATAGTGCAATAAGGCCACAGATTATTGAAAGAATTGATGTGTACCAAAAAGTTTGTTTTACAATGAATGGTTTGTTCAATTGTTGTTGAAGTTGCTCATCGAATTCTGAGAGTTTTTGTTGAGCATATCTGAGTTCATGGAGATCCAAATTTGCGAGTTTAATGGGTTCCATATGGATGGAGTTTATTGTAAGATTTTTCTTTAATCTCCTACAACAATCGTCTTCTGTGATGTCGGTTAGTGGAATCTCGTTGGTGAGATTTTGAGTTGAGAGTATATTTTGAGTTTGTAGAGTGACTTGATTTGTGTAAGCCTGACAGTGTTCGTGTAGACTTAAAATGCCAGAATTTTGAATGACATCTGTTTGACTGTTTTGATTAGCACAGATGATTGAAATTTGAAGTGGTTTGGACGTGACAAAGAACCATTGGTTATTTTGTAGCTGATGCCAAATTTCCATATCTGCAATTAGATTTCTGGTTTTGCAGGTGGAAGGAATTTTCGTTGTGGTTTTCATGAGTAGCTGGACTTCGCATTCGTCTGATGTGGATTTTCGTAGTGTAGGCATGTTTTTGCAGAGCCATTTCGAAGGAACGTATTGGTTGCAATTTACAAGATCCTCAATTAATATGAAGAAAGTTCTGGTGGAGGATAAAAGGATATAAGGTTTTGATGGTTCAATGTATGAAAATAGGTTTGCATCGTTTTTATGTGGATTTGGTAATGAAAAGATTTGATAAAGATCGTATTCGTTTGACAGAACTATAGGTATTTCGAATGAAATAACCAATAATTTATCTTTTATAAATGATTTTAAACTAATAATTTTGTAATATAAATAAATGTTTTCGACTGATAAAGGAATTGGCAGATTAAATTTTGTAGAGATTTTCTGTAACTCCCTGTATAATATTTCTGGAGCTAAGATTCGATAATTGATTATGCCATGTTGTATCAGTGATACATCATTTACATAATTTTCAAGAGTATTTTGTATTTCATCGGTCATTTCGATTAATAATATCATGTGATTTGATATTTCAAGTTCAAAATCTAATTGTTTTTTATAGTCTTTTACTTCGTTAGTAAAATTATTAAAATATTGCAAATTTTTATTTAGAGTTAGAATATTTTCATTCATTTTCACAATAGAGTTATTGAAATTTGTAATAGTTTGCGAAATAATAGAGACTTGTTGCTGCATAAGTACGTCTGTTTGTTTTTCATTATTAATAATTTGATTTATGGAATCGGTATAAAATTGTGCGTCTTCAGCGTCTGGTGTTCCGAATAACCATTTAAATGCATCGCCGACTAAATTTACTAAGCCGCGTTTTTTCCTTGATAAAATATTAATTTCGTGAGAAATTATTTTGTAAGATTCTCGAATAGAAAGAAACTTTGTGTTTATGTACCTTAATTGGTTCTTACAATCTAATGAAATATGATCCGATAATGCAAAGTTGCAAATATCTAAAGATAAAGAGTAATAATTGTATATTTTATTTATGCTTATATCTATCTGCGATAAGTTATAGTAAGTTAATAAAGCGTGCCTGTCATTTGATATATGTGCTTTGCCTAGATTATTGTATAATAAGCCTGACGTTGTATCAAATTGCTTTATTTCATAATTGAGATGTGCTTGGTTGAGGTTCGTAGAGATTAGGATTAGGAGAAATACTGGAATGACTGTCGTTGTTATCTTCATGACCGCTGCTATTGTTTTCTGAAACAATAGTATAGGGTTTTAATTTATCGAAATGATAAGTTTTAAAACTTAAAGGTTTCATTTCTAATAAAGCAGTATTGTTGTCATTTATTTCTATAATTTTATAGGGGCCTTTATAATTTTTTGCTAACTTTTTATTTTTTACTTTTGAGAGGCTATCGTATAATAGTACTGATTGTCCTACATGGAATTTATATTCCCTGTTATGTGTTTGATCAAAATACGTTTTAGAATTTTGTTTAGATTGCACTTGACTTTCTTTAGCTGTTTCTCGAATTATTCTTAATTTATTAGCAATATCGTTTGCTAAGTCGGAATAATTTGGTTTTGTTTTAGGGGTAGTTATAAAATTAGGTATTCTTGCTCTTTGACCAAATACTAACTCATATGGAGTTTTATGAGTAGATTTATGAATATTAGAATTATAAGTAAAAATAGCTAGATTTAGAAATTCATCCCAATTATTTGTATCTTTATTGACGTAACATTTTAAATAATCCTTAAGGGTTAAATGAGTCCGTTCTAGGCTACCATTTGTCATAGGCCTATATGGACTTGCCATTTTATGTTTAATTGTTAATATTTTATTCATTTCTTTAAATGTATTGGAAGTAAACTCCTTTCCTTGATCTGTTAAGATATAGGTAGGAAAACCGAATTGGGTGCAAAATTTAAGAAAATGTATAGCTGTAGTAGCAGCTTCATGATTAGGCATTGCAAATGCTTGGATAAATTTTGTCAAATCGTCCTGTAAAGTTAGAATAAATCGATTTCCGTTTTGTGTTTCCGAAATTGGACCGACAATATCGAGTGCTACTTGTTCCATAAATTTGGAAGAAGTAGTAGTGATTATCATTGGACTTTTATTATGCTTAAAATCGGTTTTTGATTTTTGACAAATTGGACAGCTTTTTATATATTCGCGAATTTGAGATTTCATATTGTCCCAATAAAATTGGTCTTTAATCTTTTCATAGGTTCTTTCGAAACCTTGATGTCCTCCGGTGGGTAAATCGTGATTTTCTTTTAAAATAAGTTTAATTAAATCCGGGTCTGTAAGGGTTATTCTTACATCCTGTATAATTTCGTATTTAAATTCCCTAAAAAGAAAGTAAAGTAAGCTATGAAAAGTGTCTTGTTGAATTATTGTATTATCGATAGAGATATCAGGAATAGCAAAACAAAGTGTGCTATTATGCTGTAATAAAATTCTTAAATTGTACAAAGTATCAAAAAGATCCTCGTATAATGCTGATTCGTCTATAAAGGGTTTTATAAATGCAATGTAAATTGATTGCTGTGGAAGCCTTTTTACATTTATTTCTTTAATATTTGGTTTTTGAGGAAGTGTTAAATTATTTTTATATATATAATCGATATATTTATTATTATTTGAAAGATCGCAAGATATAGGTATTACGATATTTTTTATTTTATTTAGAGGAGAGTTAGTTGTTTTTGGTTTTGGAACGAGAATTTCCCTTTGATGGAAATTTTTGAAATTTTCAAAGGTTAATTCGTCATTATCAGTATCTATAAAATTTATTTGATGACTAGGGGTTGGTTTTATATAAATACTTATTTGTATTTGCGAATCTTTGAATACGAATTTAATTAAGTTTAGTACTATGTCCCAGTCTAGTTTATCTAGTCCAGAACCTATTTTTGGTATGGAGATTTCGTTTTCTTTATTTTTATAACATAAAAGTTTTAAGTTTTCAAGAGTTGAATGAAGAGATTTGTACGTAGGTTTGTCATGAAATTTATCTTTTGTTATTAAATAATAAATATTTCTGTTATCTATTTCAATATGTGCAACATCGCCTATTTGTTTATTTTGCCGTTTTAATTTATCTACTGAATTGAATTTATTTTTAAATTCTAAGGCTATGCCTTTGTTCATGTAAAAGTCTTTAGAAACGCAATGAGCTAGAGAAGTTTTTGAGTTAAATAAATCATCAGGAATGATTTTTAAGTTATCGTTTTCGATTTGTAAATTTTTATTTACAATTTCTTCGAATAAGTTTTGGTTATGACCTAAACGTGATAAAGCATCGCAATTTGAATTTTCACGACCTTTTTTATATTTGATTTCGTACTGATAGTCCATTAATTTTAATCGCCACCGTAAAAGACGACTACATGGATCTTTACAATTATTTAACCATACTAAAGGCCTATGGTCACAAACTATGTCAAAAGGAATTGTGCCAAAGAGATATGGCCTAAAGTGTTTACATGATTCTACGATCGCATAGAGTTCTTTATCCGTTGTCGAATATGCTCTTTGTGCTTTATTTAATGTTTTTGAAAAATAGGCAATAGGCAAATCTTTACCTATTTCACCTTGGGATAAGATTCCTGAAATACCATCGTTGGAAGCGTCTGTAGTTAAAATATATTTTTTACTGTGTACTGGAAATTGTAATATTGGTTCTTTAGTAAGAATAGTTTTTAAATATTCGAATGATTCTTGACATTTATTTGTCCATACAAATTTTGTGTCCTTTTTTAATAAAGAAGTAAGGGGTTTTGCGATAGAGGAAAAGTCTTTAATGAATTTACGATAATAGTTGACTAGTCCTAAAAATATTTTTATTTCTCTTTGAGTTTTGGGAGGTTGAATTTTTGTTATTGCTTCTACTTTTTCTGGATTAGGTTTTATACCCTTGTCTGATACTATATGACCTAGGAATTGAATTTCGTGATGCAAAAATTCACATTTATCAGGCTGTACTTTAAGATTATGTTCACGTAGACGTTGAAAAACTAATTTAATATTTTTAATGTGACTTTCTAAGTCAACTCCAAAAATAATTATATCGTCTAAGTAACAAAAACAAGCTATGCCTAACAAATCTGACAAGACAAGCGTCATCATACGACAGAACGTGTTCGGACTGGATTTTAAACCAAAGGGCATTCGATTGAATTCGTAATGTCCTGTAGGAGTAGAAAAAGCAGTTTTATGTTTATCTGATTCTTCCATTTCGATTTGATGGAAGCCAGATGAAAGATCTATAACAGTGAAATATTTTGCGTTACCTAACTTGTCCAAAATATTTTCTATATTAGGAAGAGGATAAATATCACCAATTGTGATATCATTAAGTTTTCTGTAATCAATTACGAGACGCCACTTCCTTTTTCCGGAAGCGTCTAGTTTCTTAGGAACGACCCATAAGTTACTAGAGTAAGGAGATTTTGAATTACGTATAATGTTTTGATTCAGCATATCTTTTATTTGAATATTGACTTCATCTTCATGAATTCTAGGATATCTATATTGTTTACAAGAAATAGGAACGTCGTTTTTTGTATGAATAGCATGTTTAATTATATTGGTAGTAGTTAAGTATTCACCTTTTATATGAAATAAATCGGAAAATTCTTTACAAACTGTAAGAATATAATCTTTTTCTTTATTAGTTAAATGATTTGTGCGAAGTAATTGTAACAGTTTATTTTCTCTATCTTTAGAGTTCAAGTTCACTTTATCTGTTTGAATATTATTTATCTCAGCAAAAGTCGCGATGTCTACTAATTCTACTGTGGGAATATCAATTGTTATTTCTTTTTGATTTAAGTTCAAAATAGGAACAATTGCTTTTTGATTGTCATTGTTTACCAAAATATCAGGTATAAAAGTATTTTTAAAAATTTCTTGTTTTTTTATAAGACCTGATTTTGAATTATTTGAAATATTAATTTCAGCTAAATAATGACAATTAGCAGGAACTTTGAGTTTAGCAGTAGAATTTGTAGTAGTTTCCAATGAGTTTTCTACAATATTTTTCATAGAAGTCTCATTCGAATTTTTATTTTCATTTTCTAGAAGAATATTTTCTGAGTTATTAAATTTAATTTTTTGATTATTTATAATTATTAAGTCATTACTGAAATCAATTAACACATTATGTTTTTTTAAAAAATCATTTCCTAATATTCCGTCATAAATACTTTGAATTTCTAGTCCATTGACTACGTGACTTTTGTGTGGAATATTAAGATTGTTTATACTGAATTCCAGATCTGCTGACCCAAACGAATAAATAGGTGTGTACGGAACAATGCCGTTGATTTCGATGACATCTTTTTTATTTAAAGGAGTTAAATGCGGAATAAGGGACGTTGACTTTATAATTGTTGAGGTAGAACCAGTATCAATTAAAAAAGTAATTTTACCATTTAATGCGTTTGACATATGAAAAGTTATTGTTTTTAAATTAGATTTTGAGTTATCATTTAGATTGAAGTTTACTGTTTTAAAGTTAGATTTTGAGTTATCGCACATATTTAAGGTTACTGGTTTGAAGGAAATGCCGCTAAGTTGGTTCCTTGAGACTGTGGGGCATTGGACGCAGTCGGAACTTGCGAGTTTAAAGAATTAGAATTTGTTTGATTTGTATTTATATGGTTTATTCTTGGATTTTGTAGATTTCTTTGATTATTATTGAATTGTCGCTTACGACATTCGTTAATTAAATGTCCATTCTTTTTGCAGTAATTGCAAAATTTTTGATTATAACTAGTATTTTGAGCTGAGTTAGGATTTTGATAAGAGTTATAAGAGTTATAAGAGTTATGATTTGTATTTGAGTGCCCTGCTGTAGCTGCAGGAGGTGGCCTATAAGGACCACGGGATTTTCGACAATTTTGAGTTGAATGTGTACCGCTTTTGCAGTTTTTACAATAAATATTAGAACTTGAATGAGGTTTATTTTTTGTATAGTTTATAATTTTTTCCTCTTGGAGAGCTAAATTGTAAGCATCATTTAAGGTACTAATTTCGCGTGCCCTTAGCATTTGGCTAATTTCAGGCTTGCAATGAATAATGAAACGACGCAGTGCAGTCCTTTGAATTGCCCTTTTTAGTCCGGGCAAGTCTTCAGGAGACTCACAACTATTGACCTCTGACTGTATGCAACAATTTTTTACTTTTTCCATTCTTTTGAAAAAATCGGTTATTGATTCGTTGGCGAATTGCTTAATGGTTTCCAGTTCCTCGTGAGCCTGAACTGGATGTTTTGATTGCCCATAGTATTGTTTTAATTTAGTTTTTAATTGATACCAAGAATCAATCTCCGACATTTCGATTTCATTAACAACATTATTAGAAACTTGTGATACTACATATAAAAATAGACTATCGGTTTGATTTTCCGTCGCTAAGGAAAATGCACTATTGGTATTTTGAATGAAAGTACTCAACTGTAATCGATCACCTGCAAATGGCTGTATAAATTTAAATAGAACTGTTAATGGTAATTCTATTGGTTGCCTCCTAACGGAGTTAACAGATTCTTCATCTGTGTATTGAGTTTGATTAAGATTAGTATCTTGAATTTGAGAATCAAGTGGTTTTTGTGAACCACCAGGATGATATTCTTTTGAATCTTGATATAAGTTTAAGTTGTCTTGTGACATCTTGATTTAGTAGATTTAAGAGAGTTTGTAGATTTAAGAGAGTTTGTAGATTTAAGAGAGTTTGTAGATTTAAGAGAGTTTGTAGATTTGGAATTAGACTTTGAATTTGTAATATTATTTTGAGTTATCGTGACTTATTTCGAGTTTGAATATCAGTTTATTGATGCAATTTGAATAGGAATTGGAATTAGAACTTTCTTATACCAAAAGAAAAACTTGAAAAATTGACTTACCAAAATTACGTTTAGCGATGTAAATTAATCCACTGTTGGAAGTCGTCGGATAGCTATGCGTCCTCGTTCCAGTCGACCTTCACTTCACCAAACAATCAGGAGAAAGGAGAAAGGCGTGATGTGGCTTCTTCACCGTAAAGAGTTGAAACTCACGTCAAAATGTCACTTTTAACTCGGATGTACCCCACACCTGACACCAATTTATGTTGTATGCCTCGACACACAGACAAAGTTTTTAAAAAGGTTTTTCTGACACCAGGTTATAAGTTACCAACTTGTAAGTCAACAGGTTTTTATTTAGTTTAGAAAGTTATTTATTTGGTAGATTTAGGTAAATAAGTCACTTGGTTGGTTATT
>OY294048.1:18029475-18090959 GCA_958510825.1 Brachypterus glaber | reverse complement strand
AATAAGTAAAATGCAAGAAAGCTGTGTGCGTTTTACTGGCCAGCGAGCTGTTGTACGTAGCAATCACATGGGCTTGTCGCTCACAACTCTAACAGAGGCGTGGCTTCAAACGAGTATTTTCTTTTCAAACTGTTCGGCACTTTATAATCGCACTGTATACAATATAACGATTCATAAATTGTAACAAAACTCTGTTTGGACAAATTCGTTTGACCCTGATGGGGTAAAAATGACCCTAGATTCTGATTTAGCGACCACAGAAACGTCAGAGTAGTGGTTCACGCCAATTCAATGTTTTTTTCTCATTTTAACCTTGACTTGACCTTGATTCGGACATGATGGGGTAAAACTGACCCCGGATTCGAATTCAGAGACCTCCAGGTATAGTGGTTTAGCTTGGATTGCAGAATTATTGTTTGTTTGATTCAATTTTTTTCATTTTGACCTTGACTTGACCTTGATCCTGACCGAGATTCGAATTCAGTGACATCAAAAACGCATAGGTATGGTGGTTTAGCTGGAGTAACAGATTTTTTTTGTGTGTGGTTATAATAATAAATATGACCCTTCTACGCCTTCGTAGAAACTATTTATTTTGATAACGACTTGAAATTAAAAACAGCCCGTTTAGTACAGAGAAGTCTTTTGTTTTAATTTTGGTTCATGCTTATAAAGTTGACTACTTTCTATAAAAAGCGCCTCTATTTTATTATATTAAAAAACGACCCTAGATTTTTCTGTTTTCATATATAATATTATTTTTGCACGACCAAGACTAAAACTTAATTTAACGCCTTTATTTTCGGAACTAAACTTGCCGTTTTTTTCCCTTGGGAAAAAGAATCACGGCAACCTTGATAATATTAAAATATTATACATACTTTGTGCTTTACTGGAACAAACGTTAGGTTTGGTGATGTTTTGTATTAAATAATCGATTCAAACGAATTTATTTAATTTTAACGAAGGAAACCTTTAAAAATTACATTGTTTAAATTACTAAAATTTTATAGCCTTCGTCAATTTTTTCGAACTGACGTTTGTGTCAACCATATTAAACAATTGAAATCGCGGTAGCCGTGAAACTAACTTTTTGCGATTCACAGGTATCTTGATTAAATTTCGAAAATAAAACATCCGATTTTAGATGCATGTTTTTTGGTTTTAATCGTATCTACCTAGTGTATATACCTCAGGACTAAACTTAGCTGTTTTAGTCCCTTGCATTTCTGTTTCCCTAGCTCGCTACGCTCGCTCAGGAATCACTCATGCAGCGGGGCTAAAACAGTCAGTTTAGTACCTTGGTATATAATAACTATTAAACTTACTGTTAATAAGATAAGAGTCTTATTAGAAGTATGTAAAATTGTTGTAATACGAAAACATTATTACCTGAAAGCAAAATTCGATTTAAGAGGCTCGAATAGTGTCGAATTTTTCTGCTCCTTTGGGAAAAATTATCCATAAACTAGCATTATATCCGTTGTATTTTTACTTTAATTTGCTTAAATTATTCCCAAAAGAGAAAACTGTACTTTTGTAGTCTTTTGTAGTTTAATAGCTTTTGACATAACATCAGAGTATTGTATAAAACGATAAAACCCAAGAGACTAGACCAATCTTACTTTTAACCCTAGGAGTTTCTTCATAAGAAAATAAATTCTAAACTTGTTTATTTTTACAAATGCAGTCTGTTTATGTTCTATTTTAAACTCATTTTCAGAATTCATACTTTAACCCTTCGGGCCCCAACGGGATATATATGTCCCACTGTGTATAGTTTAACATAATTGGTATTATGAAATAAAAAATTTATTACCCTGAAAAAAATTTTGCACCGATGAACACTCACGCTAATCTTGAATACAAATTAAGTTTTAGTGACTTGCCAACGCAAACCAACAGTTAGTCCTTTTAGTAGGAAGTCTACACATTATTATTGATAGTTCAATCTGAGGTGCTCGGTTTCAGAAGAAAATTGGCTTTTTTCATCAGAAATTACCACAATTGACTTAATTGTTCTTCATTTTATACTGTTTTAGCCTCTTCTGTATAAATTTTGATCAGAGAATTTAAATCCATTTACAGAAACGGTCTATTGATCTCCATTTCGTAAAAAAGTTACATGTAACTATTTTCC
The DNA here is from genome assembly GCA_958510825.1 of Brachypterus glaber. Lineage (NCBI taxonomy): Eukaryota > Metazoa > Arthropoda > Insecta > Coleoptera > Kateretidae > Brachypterus > Brachypterus glaber. The sequence continues at coordinate 18,088,819 of OY294048.1, read as the reverse complement.
GAAATGGAAATCTTCCAAAACCGAGCAAAAAAACCTCAGTGCACTGAGCGTTTTTGCATCTTATTTTCTCAACAAAATTACATATTGGTGTATCGATTAATGACAAATTATTTGTCAAACACTTATTATCACCGAATTATTGTTCTGACACATTATGACATATTTAATAGTATTTAGTATTTAGTATTTATTTATACTCGTTTAGGGACCTTTTTTAAGGTATTTTACACCACAGAGTGTTAAGTTATACATATAATTTATATAGATAATAATAATAATAATAATCTTTATTTAGCAATAGATGCTAGTCATTACAATATACAAAAATATATACAATATATACAGTATTTAAAAATTTATCTGAGCAGAGAGGTAAACTTTACACTGATTTAAAATATTTTTAAAGAATAAAACAAAAGCCCACATAAATAAAGGCAAAAAAAATAAAAATGAAAAAAAAAAAAATACCTAAATAGTGGCTCAACAATTTTCGAACTTTTTTTTAAACCTACCCAAAACATATAACACAAAATAATAACCAGATTTAAATCAGTGAATATTATCAAACTGTCAGACAGTTTCATACATTTAAACAATTTTACTTAAATAATAAGTCTTTAGTTCTATTTTAAATCTTCTAAAGTTTGCGATTTTCTTTAAATTTACTGGCAAATTATTATATAACTTTAAACCTTCATTGAAAAGTGATTTTTTACAAATATTTAAATTACATCTTTCCACACTATAATCATCTCTGTTCCTAGTTAGATATGTATGAAAGTTTGATCGTTTAACTAAATAAGGCTGTAAATAAGTTGGAGTTAAGTTATTTTCGATTTTATGAATTAAAATTAAATTTGACATTTCTATCATTTTATCAATCGAAAGCCAATTTAAGGATTTTAACATATTCTGAATTGAGGTGTATTTGTCACAGTTTAAAATTACCCTCATTGCTTTATTTTGGAGCAATTGTAACTTATTTACATCCTCTTTTGTTGCTGTGATCAGTAAAGATAAACAATAATTAAAATGTGGGAAAATAATTGTATTATAAACCAACTTTTTAGTCCAGAGAGATAAGTTTTGAGAAACTCTGTAAAAATATCCAATTTTTTTACCTATTTTTTTACACAAGAAATCTATATGATTCTTTAAATCTAATTGAGGATCAAGGATGACGCCTAAATATTTAATTTCCTCGACATAGTCAATCTTTTCATTATTTATATATAAAAATAAACTATTTAATAAGAATTTATTACAATTAAGTTTAGAGCCTAATACCATGCATTTGGTCTTTTTTGTATTTAATTTTAATTTATTCTGACACAACCAGTTAAATAAAATATCCAAAAGTGCATTCATTTTATTGACTATGTCGTTGAAATTTTTTCCAGAAATGGATAATAGCGTGTCATCCGCAAATAAATTTATGTAACAATCTTTCAAAACTTTGGAAATGTCATTTATATAAATGATGAAGAGCAGGGGCCCTAATACACTTCCCTGTGGCACCCCATTCTCACTGTCAATATCTTCGGACAATACACCATTAACCCTGGTTTTATGCGACCTATTACACAAAAAACATTGCAACCAACTCAACACTTTTCCTTTAACCCCATACATCCGCAGCTTTTTTATTAACAATTTTCTATTAATTGTTTCAAATGCACGTTGGAGATCGACAAAAACACTTAACACAATATTTCCTTCATCAATATCTTTCTTCCACTTAGCAAAAACGTACTGCAAAGTCGTCTCGCAAGAATGGCCTACCCTGAAACCTGATTGTCCAACGTACAACAATAAATGTTTTTGAAAATAATTGTAAAGTTGTTAATGAACTATCAGTTCTAAGATTTTTTCTATAGCTGGAAGTAAGTTTACAGGCCTAAAATCTTCCGGATTTTTTGGATTTTTTACTTTTGGTATCGGAACAATTGTGCTGCATTTAAGTTTATTTGGAAATTGCCCAGTTAAAAGCGAGGTATTTATTAAATTGAGTAAAGGATGGCCTATAGCAGGAAAGATATCCTTTAGGAGTTCAATTGATAAATCAGGATCACTAGTTGATTTATTTTTTAAGTTCATAACAACTTTTTTTAATTTAGTAAAAATGACTAGAACACAGCTCCAGCTTCTCAATCTTGATTATCAAATTTTCAAAGCTTCTAACTGCTCTTCCATAATCTTCCATTCTCGTGCCATATACACTGCACTACATTTTTTTTAGAAAATAACCTACCAAATACATATACAACTATTTTTTTCCGAATTGAGAATTATGCCCCTAGCACAAGCCAAAAGCTTATTTGGGGCTCTCCATGACTCTGTAATATAATCCTAAATAAATAATAGTAATAGACTATTAATGTGAATGGATTTTAATTCTCTGACCAAAATTTATATAGAATCTAAAACAGTATAAAATCAAGTTTTATTGGTCATTTCAAAGGAAAAAAGTTCATTATCTTCAGAAACCGAGCACCTCAGATTTTACTGTTAATGGTTTCATAAAGTGTAGACCTCCTACTAGCAGGATTTACTCTTAGTTTGTATTAGCAAGTCACTAAAACTTAATTTGTATTCAGGATTAGCGTGCACTAATATTGTATTAATGCTTAAAATTCCATGCTTTTATGTATAAAATTATATTGACGAATTTTATTATTTAAATACATTTTACATAGCTGTTTCTTTTCTAACAGTCAACATTATTAGTTAATCTTCAGTGCCGTAAGTAAAAACTTTTGTATATCTGAATGTAAAAACGCATTAAAAAAAAAATACTAAAAGAAACTAAATTATAAATAATAATTTAATTGGAAAGTGATTACCTCTTACCCCATTTCTATGCGCTTGCTTGTTTTAAGGGAAACTTATTTTACTTAAACTTTTTTGAATTGTGTAGTGTACACGTGTAGAAGTAATTTAACCAAGTTTCCATAAAGGCAAATGACGAGTGTGAATATTTTAGACTACACTAGAAAAACTTATTTTAAATTTTACAATAAATAAAATGTATATAACAAACATAAACATATTTACAAATAAATTATTGTAAAGCCAATTGTAAACTTCCTAATGAATATTAATTTTTGTAAATAATTATAATTTTTTTTAAATGATTACAAATTTTTGTAAATAATTATAAAATTTTGTAAATAATTAAAATATTAAAAAATTATATTTTTGATGATCCTTGCTTATATAATATGAGTCATATTGGAGGTAGTTTTAAATAAATAAAAGATGATAAAGTGAAAATAAGTAACCAAGTCCTTTTGGGGACCCTAGATTTAAATTAATTTACCGTTAATGGTCAAGCGGTGTTGCCAAGAGCTGCATCAAAGGCTGACAGGGCAACATAACCTCAAAAATTCATGTTTACTTTTAAAATGTATTAAAAAAACAATTAAACCATACTCGAAGCAAATTTAAACAATTTTAGGCGTTTTTGAATAAAAGACACGTTAACCAACCCAGATGATTCAGTTAAACGCCTTTAAAACTGGACTTATATTACCAAAAAGAAAACAAAACAAAATACTTCTCAACAGACCTATTATTATATTTTTTCGGCTTACATAATGTTTATTAACTAAATCTAAGTGCTTCGATCCAATTTACATTTAATTTTTACCCGTTGGTCAGTTTTATACCATATTCAACACATTTTTTATTCATCGGTCAATGTTGTATACCATCTCCAGGACACATTTTTTACATAGTTCAGTGTTAAAAGTCACTTTTCACAGAGTGGAAAACCTCGCTCAAAAATTTGTACAATAATGAATTCCAGGGAGGTTAACCCATTAATCTCCACATAGTGCAAAACCATAATTTTAGCTATTTTAATATAATAATATATAATGATATTAACACTAGGTATTATTAGTTAAAATTACCTTTGCAGTACAAGGAGTGAAAATGATTTTTGTCTACTAAAAAACCAAACAATTTGAAATCTCGTAAAAAATATTTAATAATTATTGGGTTTAACCAGAAGTTCTTGACCAAGAACCCAGACTCTCAATCAAGTTCTTCTGTCAGTAAAATTTACAATATATAGTCAAATTAAAGCAGCAAGCAAGTTGCAAAACAACTTTACACTACGATATTTCCAGAACGCTTTGATATAGAGACTTGAAATTTGAAACACATTTTCTCTACTACTTAGAAAATCTTTGTTCCAAATTTCAAGTCTCTATGTCAAAGCGTTCTTAAAATATCGTAGTGTAAAGTTGTTTTGCAACTTGTCTGCTGCTTTAATTTGAATATAGTCGTATTAATCGTGGGAGTCTCTTGCAAAGCAACATTACACTACGATATTTCTAAAACGCTTAGACTTAAATACTTTGGACCAAAGATTTTGAATGAGGCAAAAAACTTTTGGTCAAAATTTCAAGTCCCTATGTCAAAGCGTTCTTAAAATACCGTAAAGTTTTTTTTGGTTTCGCTTACCTGCACCAGTAATACTTTATTCCAATATTATTAATGGAACATTTTAAATCTTATAAATCAATCAATAAAAAATCAATTTGTATTAGAAATTAATTTTATTTGTTGTAAAAATATTATTTTAATCTCATAAATTCATTCATCAAAATTTTAATAAACTATTTAGTATGTGAAGTAAATTTTATCCGTGCAGTGGGATTTTTTTTTTAATTTACACTAGAAATCGGGTAAAAAAATACAAAAATATAGTAAATATTTTAATCACAAAACAAAATTTACAAAAAATATATATAAAATTAAATCAATAATAATGAAAGTTGTAATAACAATTGAGATAAATTGAAAAAATAAATAGTAGGTACATTATAATAATTATTAACAATTCCCCTCTTAATTGTTGATTGAGTTGAGATATTTACTTAAAATCAGTAACAGTTAAATAAGACAACTAAAACCATCTTTTGGCATATATTCGATATTTTTAGCTTAAAAAATGTGGACATGGGGGGCATAGTTGGAATTTTTTTTAAATAGAAAGGGGGGTCATGTAAGACATCCATTTAAAGCTTATAAAATTTTCTATTTGACCACGATTTTTTTTATTTCTTTAAATTAAAAAAATCCCCCCTGTGCCCCCTGTCCACATTTTTTTAACTACCCTATTGAAAATGACGGGTCTGGGCGGGTATAAATGGTGCATACCCGTCATTTTCAACAGGGTAAAAATATCGAATATATGCCAAAAGATGGCTTAAGTTTTCTTATTGGTGTGTTCCAAATTTTAAGCCGATATCTCAACTCATTCAAAAGTTACGAGGTATAAGCTAGAACTTTATTATACAATAGAATAAAAATAAATTATTTTATATCTGTCTCATTTGAGGCATTTAATCAGAAATGTTATTCTTTTTCTGAGCCATTTTGCTCTTCTAAGATGAACAAAAATCTGGAAAATACTAAAAAATTAAGTTTTTTAAGGGGCACCTATATCTAGGTGCTAGGAAAACGGTATTGCGTAAGATATTTTGTCTGTTTGTCAATACCTGAAATCTAAAAAAATTAAATTTGCCTACTTAAATTCTCTTATTAAAATTAGTAAAACATTTTTTAATTATTCAAGAACTGTAAAATACTTATGTATGTGCAGCATTTTCATTTAAAACGAACCTTTCTTTGATAAAGCATAATTTATTCTACAAAATATGCGAATTTGTCAAAAGCTGAGATCTAAAAAAAAAACGTTACTTATTTAAACTCATACATTATATATTGTATATATAATTTAAAAAAAATACTTATCCCTGTTCGACATCAGACTCAACACTTTCATCAGAGTCATCATTATCATTTATATTAATAACTAGTGGTAAAGCATCTTCAGCACAATCAAACTGTGCCTCGTGTTCCCAATATTTTTTAATTTCTCTTTCTGTTTTATCAATACAATTGGCCCATACCTCTTTAGTTGCTAGCTGTAATGCTTCTTTCCACATTTCCTCGCTGTCTTTTATTGTCTTACCTAAAAAGGTGTCTGTATAGAGCTCATAAATTATGTTACATAAAATAATTGTATAATTATTGTCAACTATAACAGTTATTGTCAAGTATATTTTTGGCCCCTAGCGCAATCCAGAAGCTTATTTTGGGCTCTACAATACTGTATGATGCCAAAATAAATAAATAATAAGCTAAATTAATCTATACAATAAAGGAGAAAAAACCTGGGTATGTATGTAGGGTTGTCCGGGTTTGAAGACCCACTTTCAGATAAGCTAGAAACTTGAAATTTGGCATGTACATGAAGTATCCCCCACGCTCCCAGGAAAAATCCGAAAATTGACCACCGACCCCCCCTAACCCCCCCATTTATTAAAAACACTTCTAAAATAGCTAGAAACTTGAAATTTGGCATGTACATGTAGTATCCCCCCACGCTCCCAGGAAAAATCCGAAAATTGACCACTGACCCCCCCTAACCCCCCCCCATTTATTAAAAACACTTCTAAAATAGCTAGAAACTTGAAATTTGGCATGTACATGGAGTATCCACCCACGCTCCCAGGAAAAATCCGAAAATTGACCAAGGACCCCCCTAAACCCCCATTAATTAAAAATAGCTCATACCTATTCCTATCTATGACTTCACACTTACCATCTCTTCCAATATGTCTATTATAGTAAGTTTTGGTGATGCCCCTCACCATCTCAATGGGATTAAACATGCAATGGTATGGAGGTAATCTTAATATAGTATGACCATATTCTTCAGCTAGTTGGTCCACCTTGTAAATTCTTGGGGGTTTATTTCTAAAAATTATAATATAATATTTGTTGCTTGTTTAGCCTGGTTTCTGGCAATCTGCCATGCCTAGAGTAGGATGGGGGGTCTCTTGAAGAGATGGGGCCCAATTAAATTTGTGGGCATAGGCGCCAACTCCGGGGGCCAGGGGTCATGGCCCCCTGAACTCATAGCAAGGGGCCGAGCCCTCTCTTGGAATATTGTCTATACTTTTAATTATAAAAGCTTCACATTTTTTAAATATATTGTTACTCTATTTTTCATTTAATGAAAATGTATATTTTATATATTTTTGTTACTTATTTATTTATTTTATTTATCTTGACCTCTAAGCAGTTATAAAACTGGTAAAAAAAATTTGGGCCTCCTCTGGGATTTTGAAAAGTCGGCGCCTATGTATGTGGGGCCCTGTCCTACAGAATAGGTTACAAAGAGCTTCTTAATAAGGTTGTGGTAATCAAAAGTTTGCTATGATAGTTATAATTATATAATTATATATTAATATTGTAATAATTATATGTATTTGTAATTTTGACATGTTCAACACCCTTCAGGGTATTTCTGAGCAAATAAATGATAATCTAATATGGGTATAAAAAACAGGTATCAATAAAACAAAAATTTAACTTACTATCTTCATACATCGTGTAAATTTGCCTTCTAATCGCATTGCATGTTGCACCATCTACATCCACCACTGGCCTTATCGCATCTTTTCTGGGGTTTTTTGGAGGGGTTGACACAACATTCTTCTTCACATCAGACGAAACTCTTTGTACTGTCTTAAGGCTCAAACCTAGAGCATCAGCTGCTCGCTAAAATTATTAAAATTAAATAAAAATTATTAAAATTAAATAAAAATTATTAAAATGAGGTTAAAAGATTAAATTTTTACTATTGTACATCTACTATAATAAAAATATATTTTTGAAATTTTATTAAACTACCTATCTAAACTTTTGTATCGCAAAAATAAATGAATCTTACATATTATGTAAATATTATGTAATTGTGTAACCAAGGGGTTTATTTATTGAAAAAGAAGTGTACAAGGATTATAAGAATAAAATATTGTGGAAGACTGTCAAAAGGATTGTGGGTCATTTTAGTTTTTATTTATTTAGTTTTTATAAAAACTAAAAAAAAGGTCTTTAACTCTGAAACTAAAAAAAAGCTTTACCCCAGGGGGAAAAATTTTAAGATTGAAGATGACTTTGGAGGAGGAAGATGATTGTGGATGATTGTCACAGATTGTTAGGAATTGTCAAGGATTGCAAAAGATTGTTGAATAGGATTGTCCAATAAATAAACCTCTCGAGTGTAACTATGTAAATTTTCTCTCAGGCTTGTTGTTTTTGCTTTTAACGATTATCTACCAATAGTTTAGGTAGATTTTAATGTACTTTTATTATTTATCATTAGCTTACCTCTCTTACGGAGTTTAATGGGATAAAAGGGCCATCGTTCTCCCTTTCCCTCTCAAAATAACGTATTAGCGACGCGACTAACTGTTTGCTCTGCAAGCTCAAAGGTTTCGGCATTTTTCTTATAACAATAGCGACACAAAACAATAAAACAATCACTTTTTAAAACGAAAATTGCAGTTGTATTCGTAAAATTATCGCCAAAAAATTTTTAGGTTATGTTTCGTAAAAATCTCAGACAAAACCTGGGACCATAGATGCATAATATTCGTAGCGCAATGTTGGATCAACATAAGAAATGTATCTCTATTCAACATAAAAATAATATATTGCCTTCGGAAGGGCATTTCCTATTCCAAAAAGTAACATTTATATATTTCCTAATCGAAATTTGATATAGAAAACTAACAATTTGGACCGAAAAATATGCTGTGTACATACCATCGGATTGTTATTAATCTATAGCTTTCTATTGTCTAAGCTGGATTTGATAGTGGCAACGTCGCCACCTGCAAATAAGTGAAACGTGAAAATCCATCAAAACATTTTAAAAAGTCCATATAATAAGTAGGGTTTTTTTTTGGTTTGTGTGGTAAACCTTATTACCAAAAAAGGACTTGGTTACTTATTTTCACTTTACCATTTCTCCAATAATTGAAAATAATTGTAATTTTTACAATAGTATAACATGAAAAATACAAAATATTTATTGTAATTAATTACAACAATATTAAAAATATTTACCCTAAATCTAGTATAAAAATTACAAGAAATTAAACAACACTACACTACACAACACTATACAACAAACTTGTGATTCTGCCGATCACGGAACTTGCTATTTACCATAGAATGATTTTGTAATATTTATAATAAAACAATTCTGAAAAACAATATATTGTAAAAATTACAACAAATCAGTTGCAAAAAAACACATACTTGTCATAATTTTACATTTTTTTTTTTAATATTTATCTACAGCAATAAACATTGGTAACTCAAAGCGTATGTTTTAATTGTTAATTTAATAATAACTTTTCCTAGTGTATAGCAGAATATAGGTAGACTATATATAGCATCCAAACAATATGAAAGATAATGTAGTCAGCGCTTTATAAACATAAAGTTAGGAGAGGAAGATAATGATATCATCTTATTCTGACCACTAAAAGTTTCAGTGAGATATTTTCTTCTAGCTAATCATACAGTATAATACATGTCCCTTACTAGAGAGTGGTAGTGAAAAAAAAAGTTGAAGGGGATAGTAGTAGTAGTAGTAGGTAGTAGTAAATTTTTGGGTTGGCCAAAGCCGGAGAACTAGGCCATTTATGGGCCTTTTTGTCACCCTAGGCGATCCCAGCCATTTACTAATTTAAGTCCTCCTTGAACCTTCCTATCCTTCCAATAAAAGTCAGGATATTGGCCCAAGGAAGGTCTCTTAGTTCCTCTTGGTTGAGTCTTTGAGTTTCAAAGACTTGCAACCTGATCCTGTCATATCTGACACACTAGGCTAAGTAATAAGAGGATGTTTCTCTTAGCACTTTGGGCATAGAATCCGCATTATTACCAGGTGCTTCCTAAGCTTTCAATGGCCCGTGAGGACCCCTACAAGTTGTCAAAGTGCAGTCCTTCCTTTTTCCAGCAACCAGTCGGTTTTTTATTTGCTTGGACCAGCCAGGAAGTCCTTAAATTGCCGGCACCCGTCGACCGTTCTCCATTGCTCCTTCACGGAAAAAAAAAATTATAGCTAGGAGCGCTATAACACACATACCAAGCAAATTATAATCGCTTATTATATAAATACAAGGCTTTCTCTTACAATTATGGCAGTCAATGTAAAAATTTATATGAAATACTTTAATTGTTTAGTGAATAATAAAATATAACAAATAGTATGGCATTTATAGCTTAAATAGATTTAATTATTGTCCGTGCTAATAATTTTTATAATATAATAAAATTTCTGTAAATTTATAATAGTGCCTGTAATAAATATAATCGTGTCTGTAATATATATAATCGTTTCCAATTTATTTTTAACATTATTAGTTATTGTGTCCCTTATAATCTATAGCTTAAATCACTATAATTTGCCACTGTTACCAAATATCTTATAATGTATAGCGCAGAGCCCACTAATTTCTTTCCGTGTTTAGCTTGGCATAAGCCCACTCATCGAGAGCTGTCGTTACCTGCTTTCTTGTAACACCCAATATAGGTTTCGTTCCCATGCAGGCCATCCCTGATCCCAGTCTTGCAAGTTCATATTGAAGGGAGATAATACCACACTAATGCATGATAATATCACTTGCAAGCAGGCCAAATGCTCACTGTGCATATTACCTTCTGTAGACCACTGGCTTATAGTGACTTCCCAACCACTGTAAAGCACAGATACATATTTTGTTCAATAATTCTTAAAGTAGGGACCACTCTCCCCTCAACTGATAGGATTCCTCCTTTTATAGAAATTGAACAAACTATTATTTCTGCCACCTTGTTCATTCTAAGGCAAGTAGAATCAAATTTAAAAATTCAGGATAACACTGCAAAGAGAATATCCTTACTGTATAGTCTGCCACAATTCTTCATGGCACAAAGAGAGCAGCCATAATGTACAGTCTAACACAAATCTCAATGCTACATTGCATGAATGAAAAAATGTCCTTCAACCGCGGGGACTGGATTCCATGAAATTTCAAATGCTACATTAGACCGGTTCGATGGTAACTTGTCTAATGTAGCATTTGAAATTTGATTTGAAATCACGAAAAGTGTACGATTTAGCCTACAAAAAAGTTTTTAAATGAGCTAAGGAAGGTTTAAGTTTATTTCGGAAAGGTTTCATTGGCCTATTTTAATAAAAAAAACATACTTTATTACTGAATAAATTAAATTCAAAAATTAATATTTAAAAAAATATATAGGATGCATGAAGAAAAAATAGCATGTTTCACTCAGAGAAAAAGTGCTTTTTTTTACTCTTAGTAAAACAATATTCTATTTATTTTCACCCCCTTGCACACTCCCATCACAACTTTTTTTTAAATAGCAACCTACCCCTTGTGACATATCGTTGAAAAGGTTATTTAATAAGCTTTCTAACGGTGTATGATAAAGCCGTATTTGGCAATGGGCTTATAAAAAAATGTGTGGCTATTTTAAAAAAATGGGAATGGGTGGGTGCAAGGGGGTGAAACTTGTGATAACATTTGGTGTAAACCAAAATTTGCAAAATTAAAAATAAAAATCAACCTGTCTGATTTTTTTTTTAACTTCTTACATTATTTTTAGGTACATATTTGATACTTTTAGGGGGCATAATGGAGACATGGGGGCAAGAGGTAACATTTTTTTAATAAAAGGGGGTCGTGTGATACATCATTATTAATTTTTTTTTTCTGAATATTTAATTTCTATTTTTTTTAGATGTAAAGGAGTTTTTTATATTTTTTTAACTTTTATTTATGTAATTTAAATTTAATTAAAAAAAATATTTTGTTTTAACTTGTCGAGTGAGTGGTGCCCCTCCATTAAAAATCCCTCCTTAACTATGACCCTTACACATATTAAATATATACCAAAAAAAAATTTAGTTACGTTATTTGCTTGCTCCAAATTTTAAGTTGATATCTTTGACACGCACTGTATAATCCTCATAAAATTTTAAAAGTTGTGTCTTATACTGCCCTACTACGCAAGATAGCAGTATACTTATGCAGACAATTAGTAGGCAATACTTTTGTTGATACCCATTATACGACCATGGTATTGGAAGAATAAAATTAGATTATAGTAGTAAGGTAGTAACAAGCCGTAAAGATATGTAATGCTACGCATTCCATTATATGTTATTCACAGTAAATAGTATATTGCATTTTCCATATACTTAAAAAAAAAAATTAAAAAATAACAAAAAAATTACATGTTTTTAAGATCTGTTATTAAAAAAAAATTGTTCGAAAAAAAAGTTAATTTTTTTTAATACCTTTTTTGTTTTTGAGGGGATTACTTTTAAAAACAATAGGGATCTTCCACTCATGGAACTTGATTTTTTCTGAAAATTTCAATACGATCGGATTATTCGTTCTTAGTTATCTGTCTACAAAATTCGTGACATCGCACAGACGGACAGACGGACATTTGAAAAAATAGTTGCTTATTTTTTCATGAAACAAATTTATATCCAAGAATTTTTTGTCTAGGACGATTTTTGATTTTTTTTTTTTTAAATTGGAAACTACCGTATAATATTATTCTAGCGCTGGCGCTGTGAATAATATAATAAGACAAGTTCTAGTCCCTAATTACTTCCCTTTCAAATAGCTACAATATCCTAATGGGATTACAAAGTTTCCATTAAAAAGAAGAAAAATAAATTTTCTTTTAATTACAAAGTTCTCACCGAGACCTAAACTCAATTTTCCGTGCAATAAAATTAGATAGAAGATAGGAGAAAAATTCCTATAAACTTCTAATTTAAGAAAACTGGCCTGGCCTGGTTGTTTTGGCTATCATTAGATTAATTTATTGACCGGTGGGTAAAAGTACACCGGGTGACTTTTTTTTAAATTCCCCTCCATGTATATCTCGAGAACAAAGAAAAATATTAAAATTTTGTAAAAGTAGATATATTGAGGCGGAAAATCTTTGGTAATAACATTCTTATACTAGAAGGGGAAGTAAAACTATTCCATGTAGAATTATTGGTTTGACAAACCGTTCGTCCGCTCGTTAGCCTAGCGAAGCGATTACGGTAAAAATATATGAGACAGAAAAAGTTACTTTACCTGCGAGTATAAAATACTATTTTTTTACGCGTTTTAAATTATAAAATTTATAACATTTATTATTAGCTTGATTGCTAAATATACTTCCTTGGGTGCATTTTCCGAAAAGTTATTAAATTGTTTAGTTAAAACCATTGACTTTTTAGCAATATATTCCAAATAAAAATATAAATTTTCAGCTTTCGTGCATTTACGAAATTGTTAGTATGCTTTTTTATTTTTTGATTTGGATTTCGCCAGAATCAACAACTCCAACGCGGTCTTGATATTTTAGCTTATTGTCGTAGTAGCTAGTAGCTTTTATTCATTGCAAAAGATTTATGGGGATTTTTTCGTTTATAAGTGGAACAAAATCAAATGAAAATTAACATAAAGTTTCTAAAAATTTTAATATTTTGTATCCACAGTATCTTAAGAGCTAAAAACAGGTAAAATTCTTATAAAATAATAATAAATATGTTTTGTGTTGTCTTGTGTTTGATTTAGCTCACAATATCCCAAGGATATCCCAAAAGGTATGTCCTGAGAATATATTTCCAGTATATCACAAGGATATACATCGCAGGGACGTCCCGAGGGGATGTCCCGTGGATATACTTTCGGGATATCCCTGAGATATCCTACGATGGCTTTTCCTTTTATTTTAAATTTACCGCGTTTTTCGTGACTTTAATGTCAGATGTTGGTGTTTGTAGTCTGTTTATGTGTGTAAGTTTTTTCCACAATTATTATTAAATATTTGTTTATATTTTGTTTTGCTTTGTTGGACAATTTCGTGAGTATTACCCCTCATAGGTGCAAGCTGCTAATAGCAATATTTTACAAAAATAAATAAAAGCAATACTATTTGATAGTCACTTTTGTCGGGGACAGTTGTACATAATTAGTAGCTATCCTTAGGACATACGTACAGTATATCCCCAGAACATACCTTCGGGATATCCTTGGGATTTACGGTAGCTCGGCTTCTTGTTTAGTAATAAAGTATATCCTGAGGATGTCCTACGGATATCTATAGACAAAATCGTATATCCTGGGGATGTCCCAAAATGGATATTCTGGGGATATCCATTGAAACATTGTATAAACATGTGCTATCTGGGATGAAAGCATTTGAGACACCTCTGTACACTGGAGAACATGTTAATCCTTCCTCGTCGAATTTTATTTAAAATAACTATAAAAATACACTTAAAACTTAAAAAATTTGTATCTGTTATGAATTTGTAATAAAAAAAACAAATGCAAAATTTGAATTTAGTGTCATTGTTACCAATATAAATACATTAAATTTCCCAAATTATTCATAATGAAATTATTCAAAACTAAAGTACTTTATAACAAAGTTGTAATTTCGTCGTACAGGGGGGGCAGGGAGGTAACCGCCCCCTTGACATATTAGAATTAGGACATTAGGTATTAAATATTAAGAATGTTTAAAGCAATAAATATCTGCCTTTTTATAATGCATAAAAAATATAATTAAATTAATAGTTTTGATAGTTTTTTAGCAAAATTTTCAATTGTCATTGATACAGGGTTCCTACAGTTCAGTGAAACCAGGGAAAAGTCAGGGAATTGAAAGGGATCATTTGGAAAGCCTGGAATTTAGCTACTTTTGTCTAAAATACAGGGAAAATATTAGACATCTTTAAAAAACAGGGAATTTTTGCTAAAAAGGTTTAATTACTTTTTATTTTATTTATTAAATATTGTATTTTGTATGTTGTTAGGTGATTTGTATATTGCGTACCCTAGTAACCATAAATATTTAAACTCATAAAAATGTTGGCCTGCGGCGCTAGATCTTCCTTACATTTTGGTGTAACTTGGAATTGCAAAACTGTTTTAAAATATTAAAATAAACGTTTGTAAAAAAAATTGCCTGTTACGCTAGGGCTTTCCCAGGTAGCAAGGTGTCGTCATGAAGACGTGGCTTTTTGGTCCATATTGGTCCCCAACATCATTTGGCAGAATTAAGACGTCTTCAGGACCTCTATTTTTAGATGGACCAGAGACGTCTTTGAAAGGCGTTTCAAAGACGTCCTAAAAATGACCCTGGCCAAATTAAGACGTCTTCAGGACGTCTGCAAACTGACGTCATTAGGCTGTGACATTTTAACGTACCTGCGACGTCAGTTACGTCATTAATATGAAGTAAAAGCGACGTTTTTAAGACGACACGGTTTTTACTTTTTTTTTTAATTAAGAATGTAGAACTTAAAGGCGAAATTCGTAAAAATTTTCGACTGCGGCGCTGGAGCTTTCTTGCATTTTTTTTGTGAAATTTAGAATAATAAAACTGTCAAAATTAAAATAGACCATCAAGTTTTCTAGGCATTCTTACATTTTTCTCTATTTATGATTGTAGATCATAAGAAGTAATATTCAAAAAAAAATTATAAAGTGGTCGTAATTCAAATAAATGAAGAATAAGGAGGATAAACCAACGTTTAAATCGAAATAGAATTTTATATGCATATATATTTCCTTTAAACGACCTGTTCTTTGTTAAATATCCAAAGATATAAAAATAATTTGATTTATTCTGTCGCTAGCATTGGATGTAACTGCATTAGAGCCAACGGGTGTGAAATTTAAGTTAAATTAAAAAAGATGTTTTAAAGCTCTTTCGTGTTTTTGAAATATATGTAGTAACTAACAACATATTTTTTATTCTATTGTAAGCCCCACTTTTTGTAAGAAATTTAAACGAAAAATTTGACTTTTCGCACTAGTTCGGAAAGTAAAATAGTCTACGTTAATTGGTTGATTGGTATTGAAACTGATGACATTTGAACTCAAAAGCCATTTTTTTTTTGTCAAAAATAACATAAATAAATTATTAAAATAAAAAATATATATATTTTTTTTTCTATAAAAACTGTGGTTTATGTTAAAATAAAAATACAGTGCCCATTTTTTGGCTAGGCCCCGTAAAAAAATAAGCACTCTCGTGCACTGAAAACTACACGGTAAAAATTAATTACCTTAAATTATATAGTCCGTAAATGGTAATATGTTGCCACAGACCGGAATGGTAAAAATTACATAGTCCGTAATGGTAATGTTTTACATAGACCGGAACAGTAAAAATTACATAGTCCATAACGGTAATATTGTGCATAGACCGGAACGGTAAAAATTACATAGTCCAGAATGGTAATATTTTGCATAGACTTGAAATTTGAAAAAAAATATTTACTATTTAGAAAATGTTTGTTCCAAATTACAAGTTCTGTGTCAAAGCTTTTTTGAAATATCGTAGCGTATAGTTCATTTGGTTTAATAAACCAAACGCTTACGAGTATACACTGCTTACATCTTTCTTTAAAGATCTATTGGTTGATAAAGATCGTAATTTATAATGAATGTAAATTTTAGGCCACAAATAAAGCATTTAAATATCGTACATAAATAATATTTACCTTTTTTTACACTTTTAACACTTTAACCTAGCAGCATGCGTCGCTATCTTTCTAACAATAACAATATTAAACGGTCCGTCTCATGATGCGATGCCTTCTTGGTTATTGTCCAAAGCGCACGCGCGTCTTAAAATAACATAGCCCGACATTGTAAAATTATGTAAAAATATGTAAATCAATGTAAATATAAAATATTTAATTTTTGACTTGTATGCTGTGTAGAATAAAGTAAACCGAATTTGTATTTCAGCATATATATGTATTTAAAATAGGCCTATTTTAAATACATATATATGCTGAAATACAAATTCGTTTTACTTTACTTCAATGTAAATATATTTTTTACATTATTTTACATTCTTTTACATTCTTTTACATTATTTTACGTTCTTTTACATAAATTCATGAATTATTCATAGTCCAAAATAGTAAATTTACTATTCCGTACTATGTAAATTCATGTATTTTTACATTATTTTACATGCAGTTTTTACAGTGTAGGTTCGCGTACTCGGTGCGTAATAAGTATACTATTAATAATATGTTATTATACACCTACTTTATGTGACATTGAACTGGGCAGAAAAAAGCATTATATTTTTAAAATTTACGCCATATATAGCTCCTTTTAGGTCGATATTTTCGATCTATTTTAAGTCGTAATAACAATCTAATTTACACCCCTGAATGAAAATAAGAAGAAAAATGCTGACCATATTATTAGTAGTATACCGGTAGCTGTGCGCATTATTGCACATTTAAAGGACTTTTTTAAACAGACTAATCGCTCGCTTTTAGTGAACTAGATTTGTTTTCTTTGATATATTTTTGCCCATTTGGCATATTCTTTATCAAAACATAACACTTGCATAACAAAATACAGTGCGGTCCAAAAGTCCTCTTAACTTTTGAACGAGTTGAGTTATAGACTTAAAGTTTGAAACTCATAAATATGTAAGACAACTTAAACTATCTTTTTGCATATATTTGATATTTTTAGCTCCTAAAATGTGGGCAGGGGGGCATGGGGGCATTTTTTTAAATGGAAAATATTTGATTTCTTAAGATTTTTTTGTAAATTTTTATTTATATCCATTAAAATTAGTTTAAAAGTATAATATAGGTTTTTGCAACTTAAAATAATTAATTTTTCAAAAATTGTTAGATTTTTTTAAAGAAGTTTTGACGAAAATATCCATTTTCAACTGGGGTGTATTTTACACCCCCAAAAAAATGTCTAAAAAAAATTAAAAATATATGGTCGAATAGAGAATTTTATACGATGTATTACACGACCCCCCTTTCCATTTAAAAAAATGTCCCCACATGTACCCCTGTCCACCTTTTAGGAGGTGAAAATATCACATATATGCAAAAAGTCCAAACCAAAAAGTAGTATTATATTTGATTTTTAAATTTTAAGTAGATATCTCAACTTGTTCAAAAGTTAAGAGGGGGGGTGACTTTTGGACCGCTCTATATATACAGGGTGTTAATGAATACGTGTGTCAAAACTATAGGGCGAGTAGGAAATGCAAAAATATGCGGAATAGTTCCCATAAACATACGACTCTTAAGGGAGATATGCCCCTTCAAAAGGCATTCTAAAAATTCGATTTTTGTTTAATAACTTAGAAACCCTTTATGTTAAAATAACGAGGCTTTGCAAATGAACTAATCTTAATAAGGCCCATCTTCGTATATTATTTTCATGTGCTTATTTTAAGCAGGGTAGTGCGAAACGGGGGGGGGGGACTTATCATTTTTTGCCCCAAACTTTTTTCTGTGTAACTTTTTGTGATTTTATTTTTGGAATATGATCCCTCAGGTTAAAATACATAAAAAAGCTACATTTACTGTAATACTGTAGGATTAACCGTTTTCGAGAAAAGTTAATTTGAAGGTGAAATTTCACGGTTCAAGGACGACAAATTAAATATTAAAATGTCAAAAAACAAAATTTTAATGATGCAGGGTTATTATATATCAGAAAGTAAGAAAAAAAGTGTCCATACATGTAGGTCGAAAAATCGCTTTTAAAGCTACTATGGCCCTTTAAAAATTTATACATTTACCCTTCACCATTGAAATTTTGGTTTTCAACATTCTAGTATTTAAATTTTCGTTCTCTAACTGTAAAATTTCCCTGGTTAAAATAAGCACATGAAAATAACATATGAAGATGGGTCTTATTAATATAGTTCACATGCAAAGTCTCGTTGCTTTAAAACAAAGGGTTTCTAAGTTATTTAACAAAAATCGAATTTTTACAGCCCCCTTCGAACCTATTTTTGCATTTCCTACACGCCCTATAATTTTGGCACATGTATTCATTAACACCCTGTATATATATATTCTCCAATATTTTGCGGTAAATTTTAATTTACTTGTTATAGGTATTTTCACGGAAAAAATATTCTAAGCTTTTTAAAAATCATGATTTAGAAGCACTTTTTATTCGTGGAAAACTGATTAATATTGACACTTCCTACAATTGTAAAATGACCGGTTAATTCCCAAAAACACTGTATTTTAACCCCAAGTTTAGTTAAAATAATAAAACCAGGCTGGTTGTCGCTGGCTTGTGATTGACTAAAACCAGCTGTCAAAAATGATCTGTCTTGTAAGAAAAAAAAAGTTATGAAAAGTTCAAGATCCATTGTATTAAGGGGTAAAGGGTTCAAAAGCCAATGTCTTGATAAAAACGATTAATTTTTTATTTTTAAAACAGCATGACGCGTTCGGTCATTTTCAAATGGTTACATATAAAAAAAGAACACAAAAATTTAACATTTAATTATGAAATATCAATTATTTATAATAAAAGTTTTCACACACACAAAGTAAGATTTTAGATTTGACCTTAACATCAATTTTAATTTTTTTTTTATCGTATAAAAATAACACTTAAAAAAGCATTTTATATACCTTATGCTAGCTCTTGAAATGGTTTAAAAATACAATTTTTGAAAAAATTTTACTTATCACCTTTTGATCCTACATGCCTCATATATTGTTTTTAAGAAATCTGTGTATAGAAATTAAAGTCAATCATTTTTCTTGGTTAGCTCGTAGACTTTTTATTATAGCAGGAAAGTGTACCATCCATCATTTAATGTGACATCTCAAGTATCCTCACTAACGTTAGGAAAGTTGTGTGTATGTTTTTTCTTGGAAATATTGGCGCCCTAAGACCTATTATTCGATATAATATAAAATATACCTATATATAGATTTTTATAACCTAGATTCGATAAAATTTCAGCAACTAATATCTTTGAAGCAGTGAAATCTTAATTTTGTTTTCATTTGAGGAAAATTATTAATAAAGAACAGTTGCGGAATAAAAAATTGGCACCATCCTAAAATTAAATTAACTAATGTTTAAAATAATGCTGATTAAATACGATATAATATAAAGTTTGGCTAGATTTAGTTGAAAGTTTTGGCAATTGTTTGTCATAATATAACATAATATAATATAATATAATATCATATTATGATATGACTCACATATATACTGCCCTACTACGCTAGAAAGCAGTAACTCCATTTGTCGCATAGCAACGTTTTCACGTCAACTCTGATCTAATATTTTGAAAACGCTACTATGCGACAAATGGAGGTACTGCTTTCTAGCGTAGTAAGGCAGTATAGTAAAACTGATTACCAATACAACAGAACTAAATAAAGAATTACTTGAAAACTATTATTCCTTTGTAAAAGAGTAGTTTTACATAAAATAGCATTAACAAATATATACGAAGTTATTTAATTCCTAAAACTTGGCATTTAACGAATATTTTTAAAAATGATGATCCTATACAAATGAAATCAGTTAGATAAAAGGGTAAATTAAGTAAAAAAAAGTCTTTTGCACCTTCTAACTGCATTTAGTCTTTTGCACCTTTTAACTGCATTTAATAATTATTAAATGCAATTATAATTGAAACTAGAAAGAAATAATTCTCCTAATTAGCTACTAAAATTGGACTTTTGATGAATATTTTCTATTCAAGTAATCCTAGGTAAATGAAGTTTATTTAATGGGTTTCTAACAGTAATATTATTATTATTATTATTATTATTATTATTATTATTATTATTATTATTATTATTATTTTGAAATAAAACCCGACAGGTTCACCTCGTCCTCCGATGACCGAGGAGACGTGCGGGGAAATTGCGGTTATCGTGTGCTCTGAGTAAATTAAGAGACCCAAGGATTACTGCTTTCTGCATGCGACCAGCCAGAATTTCGGCTGAGTCGCGATATGCCGGTATGGTTTTGAGGTTAGAGAGAAAGCTGTCATTTATACCACCAAGGGATCCAACAATAAGCACCACCAGTTTTATAGAGTGGTCTGGATACAGTCTGCGGAGTTGAAAAAGAAGATCCTGATATTTTGTCCGCTTGTCCTCCTCCTTCAAAACAATGTTTCTTTGGGCTGGGGCCGAGAACTCAATAACAAACATTGTTTTGGCATTGTGGTCGAGGAGGACGATATCTGGCTTATTGGCTTGTATTTGCCTTAGGGTGGAGAATGAATAGTTCCAATATATGCGGCATCTATCATTCTCCACCACGGACTCAATATCAGCTGGAGCATAGGGCAACACTGGTGTTTCGTCTAACCCATACGAGTGCCTGAGAAAGTAATAAAGCACTCGTAAGGCCGCGTTATGTCTGCGAATATATGCCGAGACCGCATATGTGGAACATGCAGGAAGTAAATGCATGATGGTCTCTGGCATTTTTCGACAGGCCCTGCAGTTGGTATCAGGAACCTGCATTCCCATAACGCGACTCCGGTAGACTAATGTGTTAAAAACACCATCTTGACAAGCAAGTATGAATCCCTCGGTCTCCGACTTTAACCCACCTGACCTAAGAAAGGAATATGTCAGTCTTTTGGATAAGCCAAGGTCTTCTATGGTCTTAAAGAAGATTCCATGCATTGGCTTATCCATGTGTGACTGCAGAAGCATCGAATACTCTGCAGTTTTGATGTGGGTTTTTAATTGAACGGGACCCAACTCAGTTACAGAGTTTGGGTTTTCCCGTTCAAAGTCGAATATGAGACCGAGTTCTTCAGCTGCTCTCGATGCTGCCCTGAAGATAAAGGCTCCAACTCCGGCTACCTCGTGGTCATAAACTAACCGTAGCAGGGGGTCTTCGCTCCTTATGATCTTACAGGCTGTATCCAAGGCCACTCTATTGTGAAGATACTCCAAACCTAAGAGTCCACGACCACCCCGATTTCGTGGGAAATATAGTCGTGGAACGGACGATCTCGGATGCAAGCTTCTAAAAAGATTCATAAGCTTCCGAGTAGAACGGTCAAGTTGGCGCAACTCATCTACTGTCCACTTGATGGTTCCAAATGAGTAGAGTAGAATAGGAACAGCAAGCATGTTTGTGGCAGACACTTTATTGGGTCCAGACAGTTCTGATGACCAGATCTGTCGGAGGCAGTGTCTGTACTTGCTGCGGAGAGCGTCTTTAACAGATCTTACTTCCTGGGTATGACTTTGTTCCATACCCAGATAGGTGTACCTCTCTCCGGCATCTAGATGATGAAGGATGCTTCCGTCTACGAGTTGCGCATCTTCGCCGATTTCTACTGATCGTCCTCTCTTGAGATGTACCAGTGCACATTTATCCATGCCAAATTCCATGCCGATAGCGCGTGTATACTCCTGTACCACCCGTAGGAGCTGATTCAGATCTCTTTCTCCTGAGGCATAGAGTTTAAGGTCATCTATATAAAAAAGATGTGAGACCTTATGCCTCCTATTTCCGGGTGGACCGCAACTGTAGCTGCGAGTATTTCTTAGAGCAACGGACAGAGGAAGTAGTGAGATGCAAAAAAGGAGAGCACTACTTATTATTATTATTATTATTATTATTATTATTATTATTATTATTATTATTATTATTATTAATTACAACAGTAAACGGCATAGCCGATGAGACTGTGTCCCTAACAAATAAATAAAATAATATACAATACGATCTTTTAATTATAATTTTTAACTCTTGCTTTTAAATTTCTTTATGACTCCATCCTTCAATATTTTGACATCTATTTTTATAAATAATCTTAAGCATTTAAATCTTTATGTTTTTTTATATCTCCAATACTATGTATAGAAAAGTTCTTAATTATTCGATTGGAATTGCATAAGTTGAATTATCAAAAATTGATTTTTTCCGGACAGTGAATTTTGACATGAATTTTGACAGAAGACGTATATTTTTTTTATTTATTACTTCAATGACTAAATATAGAGAATATTCTAAATTTACTAGAAAAAAAAAAACTAGGAAAAACACCTTACGTAATTTGTACAATTTACACTGACGTAAAAAAATAGTTTTGAGGTTGTGTCGACTTGCCAAAGAAGAAAAATTAAAAAAAAATCAGGGGTTTCCAATTCCGAAGTAGTCGAAGCAAAAAATTACACTTGATCTAATTTAACTGGAACCTAATATCTTATAAAAAAAAACAAATATAACACAGGCACAAGAAAAGAAAAAAGGTCTTGCCCACCAGACGAGACAAATATTTTTGGGACGCTGAATCCGAACTGGTTTGACTCGGTCAGATCGCATTTCGTTCCGAATATTGTTAAAGCTTTCATAATTTTTTTGAGGTTAGGAACGAAATACGCTCTGACAGAGTCAAACCAGTTTGGATTCAGCGCCCCAAAAAATGTTTGTCTCGTCTGGTGGGCAAGACCTTTTTTTTTTCTTTTCATGTGCCTGTGTTATATTTGCTTTTTTATGAGATATTAGATTTCAGATAAATTAGAACAAGTGTGAGTTTTCGATTCGACTCGGGTATATCTGGATGCCGAAATTTCGGGATTGGAAACCCTTGGTAATACTAATAAATAATTCAGTAGAAAAATTTGTTACTAAATATGGTTGAAGACACGAATACTTACTACCTAGAGGCTGAGCTTGACAATTGATAAAGTTTTTGAAAATAATAAAAATATTTTAATGTTTTTTCCGAAAATTATTTAGTATAATAGCCTATTTTATTTTTACATAATTTATTTTGGTCTTTTCTTATTTCCAAATTAAATAATATTGTACCCTTAATAGGTACAATATTATTATTTAACTAATTATTATTATTATTATTATTATTATTATTATTATTATTGTATATTAATATTGTACAAATAATAGGTACTATTAATATTGTACATATAGTAGGTTACTATTTAATTCGGAATTAGGTAAAATTGTGTTCACGTTAGCTTGTTCATTTTTCTTAACTTTTATCTAAATCTTTACGGATCACATACATTTGATAGATTTTTATTCTTGGGTTTAGACTGTGTTAAAGGTAATATCCGACGTTTCGTCTCACATTACTAGAGATATCTTAAGGGATTAAACTGAAACAGTTCCAGTTTAATTATTTTCTTTACTTTTTCCAAAATTTAACACACGTTACTTTTCCTAGATTTTTTTAAATTGAGTCCTAACATGTAGCATTTCTTAGACTTTATAAAGATTAAAAAATAGTTTTCTAATTAAAAAACAAATACCTTAGCTTGATGTAATTTAAAATATAATTTAAAATATTATTTTTACCTAAAATGTGTATGATTTTATTTTAAAACATACATTATTACATAATACATGTTATTACATATTATTATAAAAATAATTATACTTTTGTCCTTCTCTCTATAGAACTTCTCTCTGCGTCAAATCTAAATGTAGCGCTGACCATTATTTTCGAGCAATGATTGAAACAGCTAACTTTCTTAACCACGTAATTGTCCAGATTTCTGAGGGGGCGTAGGAAAAAAATGGTATGACTCTGTCGCACCCATAACTATGGGTGTACACAGATGCAGATTTAGCAGATTTAGTTAGTAATTTTAAAATTTTAGTTTATATCCTTTTGATCATTAAATTAATCTAATTAGATTTACGTTTATTCCAATTAACATAATACCTATAATTACAAAGCAGATAACACATCATGTAGTATGCATTTGGCATGTATCTGTAACTATTATATACATATCATGTAGATATATATGTGAGTGATCATGCGAAGAGGGACCTAAAGGTAAAAAATATTTTTTTTATTTTTGTCAATAATTATATACCTTGGCAATGAATTAAATCTGTCAACTCGATTTATTAATGACCGTTGTTAAGCAATGTTTATTTTTCATGGTCAATTATGAAAAAAATGTATGACAACTGCTAACTTTTTCAACTTAGGTATATGTCAAACTGACAGCTCGGTCAAAATAATTTTTAAATTTTATTTTTAACTCATATTTGCAGCTTTAAGTAGCAGAAACAATATTATATATACACGTATGTAAACTTTTTTTAGCGTTTACCATTTTTTGACTCGGTTCCGTCTCAGCAAAAAAAAGTTAAACGACTTAGTTCGCATACACTGATTAAACAGTTTATTTGTGTCAACAAAATATTTGGTTTGATATGGCCAATTGAATTATTTGGTTGTGACAAATAAATTTTATTTTAGTCAAATAAACTATTTTGTTCCTATTAATAAATCATTTTGAAATTAAAATATTTGTTTACATGAACTAAATATTTATTTGATTCAAATAAGGTTTGTTACTTACAACCAATTAATTTAATTGGTCATATCCAAATAAATCCTTTTTATCAGTGTACTAGGTGTCTTGATAAAAATTGCAATTACCATGTACTAATTTTTAATTATTAAAAATTAGTTATTTCATTTTTTTTAATAGAATTCGATCTTACAATGTAAGACTTATATTCTTTTAAAGAATTAGATTTTAATCTATGTATTTAATTTCCAAAGAAAAATAATAATTCAAAATTGGCCAAGGCTCACCTTCTCTCTCTCTCTCTCTCTCTCTCTCTCTCTCTCTCTCTCTCTCTCTCTCTCTCTCTCTCTCTCTCTCTCTATCTCTCTCTCTCTCTCTTTCTCTCTCTCTCTTTCTCTCTCTCTCTTTCTCTCTCTTTTTATCTCTATTTTCTTATTGGCTTTAGCATAAAGAAACCAAATATATTAAATATGGCCGCCGTTTTAGTTGTATATTGAACCAACTTTTGAAGATTCAAGACGGTTTGACACCAAAGAAGAATGTTCGACTCCTTCTAAAACTAACTACGACTATGTGATTAAGAACTCAATTGTAACCCACATTATGAATCGTGTTATATAAAAAGGTACCTAATTACACGCGAGCTTGGACTAATTTTTAATCAGGAATGTAGTCAGTTTTAGTATTTTTTATAAATTCATTAGGGGACATCATAGTGTTCTGTGGGCGACATCCTCTGATTATTTTTGGACCAAAAGAAAAAAAAAACCTTATTTTTTAAGCCATTTCTATTTTCATTTGTTTTTATATTTTTTTTAGAGTATGTTTAATTTTTATTAAGGATATCGAAAGAGTTTATCTTTAAACTTAAAAGTTCAAACCAATTTCCAAAGAAAAATAATAATTTCAAAATTGGCGAAGGCGCACCTCACTCTCTCTCTCTCTCTATCTCTCTCTCTCCCCCCTCTCTCTCTCTCTCTCTCTTTTTCTCTCTCTCTCTCTTTCTCTTTCTCTTTCTCTCTTTCTCTCTCTCTTTTTATCTCTATTTTGGCTTTAGCATAAAGAAACCAAATATATTAAATATGGCCTCCGTTAAAGTTGTATATTGAAGCAACTTTTTAAGATTCAAGGCGGTTTGACACCAAAGAAGAATGTTCGACTCCTTCTAAAACTAACTACGACTATGTGATTAAGAACTCAATTGTAACCCACATTATGAATCGTGTTATACAAAAAGGTACCTAATTACACGCGAGCTTGGACTAATTTTTAATCAGGAATATAATCACTATTAGTATTTTTTAGAAATTAATTTTATTCATTTATTTGTTTATTGTCGTTTTGAAACCTACTAATAGGTAGTTTATATCATAATAGACAGTTTATAAAATAAAAATTTTGCAGGTTCTTCAAACTTAATTAAACCATTACTTATAATTCTTTCGGTCTATGTTGTGTACCATCTTTCCACCACCATTTCAGCAAAAGTAAGTAAACGTCCTTTGTGTCAAACTGTACCTCAAAAATTTTAAAAAAATAATTAAAAACATGCCGAATTTCAAATCTTCATTTCCAAATAGAAACAACTTCTTCCTCGTCGTATTAACATAAAAATATTTAAATTCTTAAATAAATAAACCAATTAAAAATCATTTTTATTTGGACAAAATTTTTGACATTGACATATAATTAGCTCAAAGGGCTAATTATTAGGGGGCGTTCCAGCGTTTCGGGTATTTCACTCGTACACATTAAAACGATTTTTTTAAATATTTATTGCACTAATATATTGTTACAGGTGTGCTACAATTAGACTAATATATCAGTTAAATAAGCTATTAAAACCCGAAAAAAAAATTAAAAAAAATAAAGAAGACGTAAGCAAATTCTTCCGTTTCGGGTGTTTCATTTTTTTGCCTTGTATGTATTGAGTTGAAATATTGTTAAAATCTACGAATTTATAAGCTTTTATAATGAATTATTTGTCACAACGTATAGTTAAATTTATGCTTTTTCTATCATAACATTAGCAATAAATATATATTTTTTTAAGTTATAAAATGAACGTTTCGAGTGTTTCATATAATTTGTTTCGGGTGTTTCACTTAAAAAATATATACGTTGTAAAATCCTAAATTCAAATTTATATTATGAATTAATAAGTAGTATCTCAAAAATAATTTCGGAAAGACGATTCTGTTGTAATTGGGTGATCTGAAAGTTAAAAATAAATATCGCACTAAAAAAGTAATATCAACGTCTAAATTAAATAATAAGCGGTAGTAGCTAAATAATTTTATTTGGCATTTCGAGTGTTTCATAATATCTTATGCCGTTTTAGTACCGAAATCGTGAATGGAATCGGACTACTTTGCAATCTTTAGGAGTGCCCATATATATAGTGACTTCCACCAAATATTGCCAAAAAAGCTTTAAGTGATCGGCTACAAAATATTTTTTTGAACTTTTTTCGTTTCGGGTGTTTCATTTTTTTCTTCAGTAAAAAAAGCTTTAAAAACAGTTTTAAATAGGGATAATAACTATAAATATATACAGTGCGGTCCAAAAGTCACCCCCCCTCTTAACTTTTGAACGAGTTGAGATATCGATTTCAAATTCAGAACTCTTAAATAAGACAACTTAAAATATATTTAATCATATATTTGATACTTTTATCTCTTAAAATGGGAGCAGGGGGGCATGGGGGAAAATTTTTTTAAATATAAAGGGGGGTCGTGTGATACATCATTTTAAAGCCTTTAAAATTCTCTATATAATCATACATTTAAAAAAATTTTAAACATCTTTTTCAAGGTTTTGATTTTTCAGTTTTTTGTGCTAAAAGAATAAATTTTTAAGTTTTTTTTTTGTTAATTTTTATTAATGTCATCTAAAATTAGTTTAAAAGTATAATTTACTTTTTTTCATTATG
The DNA here is from genome assembly GCA_958510825.1 of Brachypterus glaber. Taxonomy (NCBI): domain Eukaryota; kingdom Metazoa; phylum Arthropoda; class Insecta; order Coleoptera; family Kateretidae; genus Brachypterus; species Brachypterus glaber. The sequence goes on along the minus strand of OY294048.1, from coordinate 18,060,893 downwards.
AAATTAGGCATTTTTAAAAAATTGAGAAATTTTGACAAAAATACCCATTTTCAACCCTATTTTAAACCAAAAAAAAATGTTTAAAAAAAATAAAAAAATTACAGTTAAATTTTATAAGCTTTAAAATGATGTATCACACTACCCCCTTTCTATTTAAAAAAATGTGCCCCCATGCCCCCCTGCCCACATTTTAAGAGCTGAAAGTATTAAATGTATGCTAAAAGATAGTTTAAGTTGTCTTATTTAAAAGTTCCAAATTTGAAGTCGTTATCTCAACTGGTTCAAAAGTTAAGAGGGGGGGGGGTGACTTTTGGACTGCTCTGTATGTTATTTCAAAAATAACAGTTCTTTTCTTCTAATTAAAAAAAAACGATATTAGGTTGTAAAACATTACCATCACTTAAAACTAAAAATACTACTATAAAACACTAAATCCTCTAATAAAACGATGTCTACAAAAATATATAAAATTTAAGCTTATATATTACGTTCATTAAAAATCATGTTGGATTAATAAATTATAGTTTTTACTTTAGTTATTCACATCAATTAAGTTTATACAGTAATGTTTAAAAATTACTATCCATGTCCTTAAACGGCTGGAATGGCCCTTAGGGACATCCTCTGATTATTTTTGGACCAAAAGGAAAAAAAATCATTAGAGCGCTTTTTTTCAAGACATTTCTATTTTCATTTGTTTTTATATATTTTTAGAGTCTGTTTAATTTTTATTAAGGATATCGAAAGAGTTTATCTTTTTGAGCAATTTTGTAGAATATATTCTCTTTTACACTGATGAAAAGGATATATTTGGATATGACGAATTAAATTATTTAGTTGTAACAAATTTTATTTGAGTCAAATAAATATTTAGTTCATGTAAACAAATATTTAAATTTTAAAATGATTTATTAATGGGAACAAAATAGTTTATTTGATAGAAATAAAATTTATTTGTTACAAACAAATAATTTAATTAGCCATATCCAACCAAATATTTAGTTGACACAAATAAACTGTTTTATTAGTGTATTTTCGTTCGTTTCTAAGATATTTAAAATCATAATTGGCGTAACTCATTTTTTAATAAAGTCTGCCGTTTTAACCTGTTGATACACTGATAAAAAGAACTTATTTGGATATGGCCAATTAAATTATTTGGTTGTGAGTAAAAAATTTTATTTGAGTCAAATAAATATTTAGTTCATGTAAACAAATATTTAAATTTCAAAATGATTTATTAATGGGAACAAATTTTATTTCTGTTAAATAAACAGAAATAAAATTTATTTGTCACAGCCAAATAATTTAATTGGCCATATCCAACCAAATATTTAGTTGACACAAATAAACTGTTTTATCAGTGTATATTTAAAAAATTTAAAATAATTTAGAATTAGCTTAACGCCATCTACAAATTTTATATTAGAATATTACCACAAGATGGCTCTAACTTATCAATCCCAACTTTATTTTATATTATATTGTGTACTCTAAAATTTGTAGATGGGTTAAGCTAATTTTAAATTATTGTAAATATCTCAACAGGTTACATTGGCAGACTTCATTAAAAATGAGTTTTTCATTTTTGATCTTAGAAACAAATAAAAATAAAAACAATGTAGAAAAAAAAACTCTTTCGATATCCGTAATAAAAATATACCCGGAAAAAAATATAAAACCAAATGAAAATCAAATTTTCTTAAAAATTATCAAGTATTTTTTCATTTTGCTCCTTAAATAATCAAGGGATGTCCTAAAATCAATATATAAAATAAAACTAAGAGTGATTACATCCCTGATTAAAAGTTAGTCCAAGCTCGCTGTGTACAGCGTGTGTATAGCATGCTAGACCTAGCATGCTATAAACGGTGTATTTGAACTAGGGTCCGAAATTTAAAGGGGTGATTCTAAATCATAAAATATTGACAAAAATTCCCATAAACATATGTCTAAAAATGCTTGGTAAGGGAGCTAAGCCCCTTTGAAAGGCTAAAAATATCGGTTTTTATTTAATAATTTGAGAACACTTTAAGATATGCAACTTATTTTAACCAGAGGTGTGCTAAACTGGGGGGCCTTATCAGTTTTTTGTCCCAAACTTTTTTTTGTAATTTTATTTTTATTATTATTATTATTAACATGATTCCTCAGTTCCAAATACATAAAAAAGGTACTCTTGTTGTGATACTGTAGGATTACCGTTTTCCAGAAAAATATACTTCGTGAAATTTCACGCATTTTTAGGCATATATTTATAGGAACTTTTCATCATATTTCATGATTTAGAATCACCCCTTAAATTTCGGACCCTATTTCAAATACGCCCTGTAGAGACTTTTCACGAGAATCAAGATTTTATGTCTTACCTTGTCTTGTGTAATTTAAAAAATCAGTGTATATTTTGACATTATATATCACAAATTACCTGAGCTCATATTTTCAAAGAAAATAGTTTTTAAATGTTGCTATACTATTAAGTGCACAAAAAGCAGGAATTGATATTTGTTATTTTGTAAATTTAGATTTTTTGTCACTGACAACTATTTGTATATATGTCACTTGTCGATCAAAATAATGATAGAAAATGTCTTGAAAAATTGCTGGTTATACATTTTTAAATAAAAAATCATAGTAAAATATAACTTGTATTCTGAAAAAACTAAATATGTATTGATTCTTTATAAAACAATGAAGAAAATTGGGGATAAAATGAAGAAAATTACCCAACCAACAAAAATAGTGGGATGAAGTAAAATTTACCATGGTGTAGTAAAATATCTAAGTATGAATTACCGAAAACCATGATCAAAGTTATGTAATACCTTATAGTACAAATTTCGTCTTGAAAAATGAAACAAGTTTCCAAAGCATTGTGTTTAAAATTAAATTTGCACCCTCATGAAAATTTCGCATAAATATCTATAGGTTTAATATCTAGAAATCCTTCTATTAAATTAGCAGCAAGCTTAGCAAATACAGTTTTTAATGTAGGACAACAATCATTCGTTTTAAACGATTGGTTTGAACTGTTAATCTTAAATAATTCAAAATTTACTGTGTCAATGATAGAATTCATCTAAACCAACGCAAGACTTTTTTCGGGGAAAGTTAAAATGTTTCTAAGATGGGACAGGATGGAGTTATGTTAATACGCACTAAAGGCTGAACTGTCATGAGATATTGCACCAGCTCTAATGTATTTTTCAAAATGGGAGCCATACCTTAACATGAGCTTATTGGTATCAGCCAAAACCTAATAAATGTATTTAAATATATATTTGGAACTAAGAAACGTAATAAGTTTAAATAATATACATATTCTTAAATATAATATACAAGGTGTATCAGAACTCACGTTAAAAAAATTACATAGGTACTTATACAGCAATAAAAAGAAATTGAGCAAAATTTGAGAGGGGGGTGTATGTATGAAATTTTGAGATAAGAACGTTTTGTTTCCACCAATCCCAGAAGCTGTTACAATTACCTATAAAAGTGGATAAATCGCCCATTTGGTTTCTATGGAAACATACCAGTAGCTGAAGGTATGCATTTTGAAAGTTTTTTCATATGACAATTTCAAATTGAAATTTTTCATATGACAATTTGTCAAAAATATTTTTTAAGATGTAAACTGTTATATTACTGGAAGATTATAGATTTTTTAACTTTATTGTAACAGTTTTTTAAATTTCTTAAGTGTTTTTCTTTGTTATAATCCTAATTTCAATTTTAGGTCTTAATTTAGAACGGTTGAATAATTGAAAGTTTTACATAAATTCCTTAAATAGGATACTATTTAAGGAAATATTTCTTTTATCTTATTAAGAAAAAAGTAAAGAATTAAAATGGGACTTACATAAAAAGAAAAAAGATTGGTTTAAATGTTAAAATTTACTGGTTGAAAGAAGAAGACAATTTAACTATTATAGTGTGGAATCCCTATTACTGATTGAAAATGAGCAACAAGGATAGTTTCTTGTTGGCCAAACTGTTACAGATCGGCCTTTTAAGACTTGTATTCTGTAAATAAAGATAACTAATTGACAAGATTAAAACATTATTGATTATTGATTTAATATTAATTTATTTATTAGTATGATATTTATTTACTTAGTTTGAACTTTTTTTAATAATTGTAACGAAATAAACTATTAAACAACACGTTTCTTAAGTGATTTATTATTTATATTTAAATTTTATTAATAATAATCCTACCTATTATATAAAAAAAAACCTAAAAAAACTCATTAAACTACAATTTGGTATATTGGTTTTCTACTTTTTTTAATGGTATGGATTGAGGGGCATTTTAAACATTTATCTGTCGATATATATTTTAAATAGTAAATTTTCCATTGCAGTATATGTGCACATGTAAAAATTTTAATTTTAATTATTCAGCGGTTCTTAATTTGGACCTAAAAATTAAAATAGGATTACAACAAAGAAAAAATACTTAACTTTACAAAATTATTACAATAAAGTTAAAAAATCCATAATCTTTCAGTAATATAATACTTTTCATCTTAAAAAATATTTTAGACAAATTGTCATATGAAAAATTTCAATTTGACATTCTCATCAAACTTTCAAAATGCATACCTTTAACTACTGGTATGTTTCCATAGAAACCAATTGGGCGATTTACCCACTATTATAGGTAATTGTACCAGCTTCTGGGATTGGTGGAAACAAAACGTTCTTATCTCAAAATTTCATACATACACCCCCCTCTGAAATTTTGCTCAATTTCTTTTTATTGCTGTATAAGTACATATGTAATTTTTTTAACGTGAGTTCTGATACACCCTGTATATGTAACAAATTAATTTGATTTAAATACATAATAGGTATATTATACCTAACTTAGTTTTCTCAAAAAAGATTTATTTCATTTAGATACTAATAGTGAGATTAAATTTCCAGAACTCTTAAAATTTTCATAAATTTTATAAGAGTCACTCCAAAACTGCCGCTGAATGGATCGATTCTATTGATTGTAATCTAACCTTTTAATTTCAAAGTGACAAACGTCAAGTTATTCTAACCTCTTACAAATAACATATCGTCTTGTAAATTTCAGGACGTCCTATCTCAATTTTTTTCGATTTTGAGATTTTGGATTTAAACGCTTTATATTATTAATTTACATCTAAAAAATAAGTTTCACCTGCTATTTTTTTTAAATAACAAAAATATAAGCAAAATAGTAACGTCGTATCTTAGATGATTACAGATTAATAAATTTTAAAACCTCGTATCTCTTAAATCTAGTTAACTGACTTGGAACGCACCTTTTGCATACGGCGACGCTTTTTTGACATCTTATGCCCATGTTATAAAAATTTGTGAAGTAGTTTAAATGTTTAAAGTTAAAATTTTACTCATCATAAAACTCATCTGCCAATTTATGAATAAAAAGTTGTTTTTTTATTCAATATCCCAGGTAAACCTTCGTAAAATTACAGCTTGCGTCTTCCTTATAATACCTAGTCGTTTTTGCAGTACAAAATTCACACTCATTTCTTACACAGATTTTTCACATAAATAATGGTAAAACAATTAAATTCATAGAATACTTAGGTGTTAAAGAAACAGTAAGGTGTTAAAGAAACAGTATTAACACCAATAAGTTTGAAATAATTATTCTTAATACAATTCTTTATTTTGTTCTATGAATCCACCGATCAGCTGATAGCTGTTTGAATCAACCTTGGCAAAATGACAGTTTGAATAACACTGCGCATGCGATGCAAGAGGTGCGTTCCGCTAATAATATTTCAAAGCTCGTATCTTAAAAAAGATTTATTAATTTTGAGCATCAAAATGTCGTATCTATAAACATTAGGTTTTTATTTATATTTATTTATTTTATACACAATAAAATGATTTAAGGTAAGTTAATCATTAAAAATATATTAAGTTTATATTAAAAAAGTACATTTTCAACCTATAAATAATGCGAAAAAGAGTTATTTCTCATTCCTGTAAAGTTGTCTTTTTTGAGATACGACGTCCTGAAATTTACAAGACGATATATTTACACAACGAAAAAATATTAAACATGTCATAAATTGGGAACTGTCAATTCCCGCTTTTTGTGCATATAATACGTACGTTAAAAGAAAATGTGATCCATTTACTTAAAACTCCATTTGTAATAACAGAATGGAGAAAATATGATTAATCCCAATTGGAGAATATGAAATTTTTTTTTATGTCTCCACTCTTATACTTAAAATAAAACCTCACTTAAAGGCACTAACTAGGGTTTATGAAAAATTAAATTTCTACTGTAACATTTTATTTTGCATGATTTGTTATGAAATTTTACACAGTATGTTCTAGAACATACATAACTTAACGTTAGCATCAATTTTTATATATGCTGTTTCTGACTACTATAGATTTGGTGTTTATATAAAGCAGCCCCAGTTTGTTAAATCGACAAACAAACATTCTTAAGGAATCTTATGTACGTGCCAAGTAAAATTTATGTATTGACTAAAGTAATTTACTTTTAATTACGATTTATTGCTATGCACCAAGCTACGCTGCTTCACTGGCACATGGTATTTGTACGAATTGATAAATGTGCTGAAAATTTTATGTTATATTCGAATATATTTAACATGTTGTGTACTTTCCGTAATAAAGTAGGGCCGTGGCTTTTTTAATGATTTACAATGATATGAATAAAATAAATAAAATGAAATAAATGTATAATATACATACCTACCGGGTGAATTTTATTTATGTCCACCCCCAAAATTAAGACTAATATTCATTTGGGTCATGTAACATGACCTCAAACAATATAACGGTATGTACCTTAGCGGAGATTCTCTCTGAAAGAATAATTTTTTACCTACAGCCTAATACTAATAATAATGAGATATTATGTTATTATGAGTAGTAACGGTAAGGGTTCTTTCTACCTTAGAAATTTTAAAAAGAATCTTTATTAAAACATTTTTTTTTACATAGAAACATAGTGACATTTTGTAGGTACGTTTATTCATATTCAAAGAATACAAATCAAACTTCTTTGGATTTTCAAAGTGCCATTTTCTGGCCATATTTCGTTTGGACTTTTTGTTAGAAAAAAAATGTTGGGCTAAAAAATGACAAAATGGCTGAGGTTCTTCAAAAAATTTGCAAGATTTTCAAAAAAAACGTCGGCCATTTTGTTATTTTTTGGTCAAATTTTTTTCTTATAGATAGGGCTATAGCGACTTCAATGCTGAATAATATTCCTTTTTGTTTTTTTTTTAGTCTGGAAAGTCTGAAATTATGGCGACCACCGTTTTTTGATGTTTTTTTCAAAAAAAAAATATGGCCAGAAAATGGCACTTTAAAAATCTAAAGAAATTTTATTTGTATTCTTTGAATATGAATAAACATACCTACAAAATTTCATAATGATATGTTTTATGTTTCTATATAAAAAAAATGTTTAAAAAAAGATTATGTTTATAATTTCTAAGGTAGAAAGACTACTTAAGATCAAAATGTAATGCAGGCTTAAAATTTTTAAAAGAAAGTGACATTTTTTTGGGGCTGTAACGTAGTTACCATGGATTTACCCCTATTCGTGACAATTAAAAATTTAAGTAAAAACTTTTCACGGTGCACTTCTGAGGGGTGTTTTCCGAACTTGCGGCGAACTTTAGTTTTTCTTTATATTCTTGTTATTTATGTAGTAACTAACGAATCTAGAGCAAAATTAAAAAATCTATCGGTTAGTTTTTTTTTAATTTAGATTTTTTTTATAAAAATCTGCATCTATTTAATTATTTGGCTATATCTCAGCTATTTCTAATTATAATAAAAATATTATCAAAAATAAAATAAAGACTGCTTAATTTTCTACAAAAAAAGTAAATACCATTTTTTTATATCTTTTGCCGTTTTGTCACAATACGTGATTAAAGTTTGAAGTAAAACAAAAAAGTATAAATTTTTACATTTATTAAAAATTATCTAGGAAGGCTTAATTTACTGTAAAATGTCAAATTGCATTTAAACACATTATTTCTTTTAATCAAGGTGGCTTGTGGAAAAATTTAAAATTGACGTTTATTATTTTTTATGATAGATAGTTTTCAATGTTAAGATTTAATGTATTTTTGTAAGAAAGTAGTTTTTTAAATAAAAATGAATTTAGATAATCATGAAACAAATAAAAAAATATTGTATACTGTTTGTTTTACAATAATCAAAAACATTAAACCAGTTCCATGTACATTATTTTGGTTACTAATAAAAAAATTAGGTCATCATAACCTATTTTTTTTATTAGTAACCATGATGATGATGATGATATCCAAATGTCCAAAAGCATGTTTGTTGGGGCTCTCCATGACACTGTTGCATAAAAACCTGCCACTAAATAAATAAATTTATTAATAAATAAATAAAAAATTATTACCTATGCATAAAAAAAGTAATTAAGTAAATTTTTAACTTTTTTACTTTAAAAACTAAAATAAAATAATTATTTACGGACATCAAAATTACTTTTTACAAAATAATGTACTTGGAATTGGCTTAATGGTTTTGATGTTTGTAAAGCAAACAACGCACAATAATTTTCGATTAGTTTCATGATTATCTAAATTAATTTTTATTTAAAAAACTTCTTTCTTACAAAAATACATTAAATCTTAACATTGAAAACAATCATAAAAAAATAAACAACTTTACGTCAGTTTTTAAATTTTGCTAGAAGCCACCTTAATTAAAAGAAATAATGTGTTTTAAGGTAATTTGACGTTTCACAGTAAAATAAGCCTCCCTAGACAATTTTTATAAATAGGAAGATGAATTTATACTTTTTTGTTTTACTTCAGACTTTAATCACGTATTGTGACAAAACGGTAAAAGATATAAAAAAATGGTATTTACTTTTTTTGTAGAAAATTAAGCAGTCTTGATTCTATTTTTAATCATATTCTTGTTATAATTAGAAATAGCTGAGATATAGACATATTTTTATAAAAAAATCTAAATAAAAAAAAACTAACCGATAGATCTTTTTAATTTTTGGCCCTAAATCGTTGGTTACTACATAAATAAGAAAGTCCGCCGCAAGTTCGGAAAACACCCCTCAGAGGTGCACAGTGTTTAGTATAGTAACCAAGTCTAAATTAAAAGAACAAAACTAAATTAAACTTGAATTAAATACTTTAATGGTATCAGAATTTTCACTTTTAAAGCTCTAGAATGATTTTTTTTTTCAAAAAAGTAAAAACAATACGATACGTAAAAGTAATTCAATGTAACAAAATTCTATAAAATGAAATTGCAAACATGAAAATATAGTGCATTTTTTATTATTCCAGCTTTAGAAATTAATTTACTGTTATTATACTATACACAGCGTGTCAGCGCTAGAATAATATAATACGGTAGATTCGAATTTCCCACAATCGCCAACGTAACAATACAAATTGTAGTTTGCATAAAAGATGTTTTCAGCTCAACGAACTAACAACTCTTCTCTCTAGAATACGCATACCGTTAATATAAAGTATCGCCAACATCTCGGTTTGTTTGTAAACAAATAGGTATATTCAGGCCTGAACAATAACAATTACCAGTAACTGTTATTGTTGTCTCTGTTAGAACAAAGCTGTGCGAGTAGGACAGAGAAATGTATATGTTGGCTACGTTTTTTTCAGTTTTTACAAATTAAACGCCTATTCTAGAGAGAAGAGTTATTAGTTTCTTTGTTTCAGCTATATTTTAAAATTGTTTTTAAAACCACTAAATATTTTTTTTGTCCGATTTAAAAAAAATAATTCCTCTCTAATTCAGGATTGGAATAAAGCCTTCCAGGTTCTATAATAATTATTGTAAATATAAATAAATTATAATTTTTCTATAAGCATTTGGTTTGGACAAAAACGAAAAAAATATGTTAAAAAGCATTTTTCTCAGTAACGGAAAAAGATTGTCCAACAAAATATGGAACTGATTATCACTGTTGGCCATGGACTTTTAAGAAGTATGTTTTTTATTATCAAAAACAAGTTTTCTGAATTTAGTTGGCATGCGACGTTTAAAAATAGACAAGGCGATATATGATTTTATAATTAGTCGAGAATTGTGTAAAAACCTTATTTGAGCGAAATGCTAATTTTATTTAATAAACACATTAAAATGTTTTGTACCTGTAATCTTACGACCTCAATTTCTATTTTCAAATAGTTTAATTTATTGTAAAATCGATAGTCACAACTTACAAATTATGTTTCATATAATGCAGTTTTTTACTGTTTTTATTATTAAACACTAATATATCAAACAAAATTGACAAATTTATGATGACAACTATACAACACAATTTTATACGTTGCTGATTTCAATATTTTTATTTTTAAATGACATTTTAAATCAAATTTAATATCCAAAGGCAAAATTTACACACAAAATACTATACTTGAATACACTGAGAGATATTTTGCCAAATATTAATGATGATGATATGTTGTTACATTGCACCGACGTTGCCAGCGCGAAATTACAATTTATCCAATACATACAGATAATAAGACAATTACCAGCTTTATTTTAAATAGATAAACTCAATAATAACCCCCGCGTGGCTTTTACTTTATTGAGTGGATTATTATTTATTTTACCCACTTAACTGTCACTTGTCAAATTATTTTCTTGTAAATGTCATTAAAATTTTTAATAAAAATATGAATTCCTAAGCTATTTATTGGATAAAACCTTGAGTGCCACATGGGTAAACCGATATTGCCCTCTCGAAAATTAACCTGCTTGGCTGACTCACCGCAGGTTAATTTTCTCATGGGCAATATCTTACTTTACCCACTAGTACCATAAATAACTATTATTGTATTCAAGGCCATGACAAAATAAAGAAAAAAAAAATAGATTAGTTTGACTTGCATGCAGAATGCTTATCAACGTTAAGATGCTACCAGCAGCCTTCTACAATTATAATTAATATTTGAGGTTATGTAACTTTTTCTAGATGCAAGGATGCCCTATCGCAAAAACAGTTGAAATTACTCAAAGTTGTGTCATGCGCAGAAGATCTATATACTTTTTTTTTATAGAATATACATATATAATTAAACTCCCTTTTATATCCAAAAGTGTGTAGTCCGTTAACTTTTCAAAAATATAAATTTCACTCTAGCCTTTTTGTCTCTGTCTATGTTTTTCCTTTTCTTTGTAATATTTTGCCAATAACATTGTAACAGGTCTCTCACGTTCTTCCTTTCTTTTTCTTATCTGTTGTTCATGATTTCCATATTCTTTTGACTGGTACCGTATGGTTCATTCTTTGGAGATGGCCCTACCTTTTCTCGATGAAATTGTCTAGAGACTTGATCTTTAGACACAATTTGATAATATTTTTTATTATATGACATCACAAATTATATTAAACAATATACTGCTCCTTAAAATGCAACTCTAAAAAGTTATTTAGCAATAAATATTAAACACAATATATAGCCCCAGGGACCTGTTAGGAAAAACGACGGGTATGAGGTACCCACCCCCAAGTCAAGGTAAGCTCGAGCCAAAGACTGAGTGACCTATGGATGTATTTTCTAATTCAGTGCCTTTGAAAAATTGGCGATATTGTTCTGCTTCAGGGACTAGATCAGGCTCTGGAAAACTTTGTTTATTTGATTCTTTTAGGTATAGCAGGGTTTGCCAACGATATCGGTATGCGCGGAAAATGACTGGGACTATTTATTTTCAGTGGGGCAAGAGAACTGATTAAAATAGTGACCGGGACTGCAGAACTTGGGCAGCTACTTGTCAGAATATTTAGCCTTTACAGTGCCGACTACATCGGACGTGGCTAAGTTAGCTTTTTACGGCGATAAATATCGAAGACTGATCAGGCTCTACTGTGTCAGGCCCATTTGTAGAAAGTAAGGCGAAAACGAAGAAACAACTCCTCATTTACCGTCTCACCCAATAGCAACACTGATATTTACATATTTTGGTAGTCAAATATGTTTACCCCAAGAACTCATCCATCTTCCAAAGAATTATTTTTCGACTTATGTCAAAAGCATTATATCTGGAACTATAATGGCTTTTGCTCTTATATCAAATGATTTTCACACGGAAACAAAATGGATCAGCAGGTCTGAGGGTATAGCAGCTACTTTGTATTTCTTCTCCACTACTGATAATGATAAAAAACACAATACATTTAAATATTAAATACAGATACATAATTTTGTATCGTTTTTAGGACTACTATTGGGTTTTACACCAAATCTAATATTACTTTAAGCTACAGACACTATTATTATTTACATATTATTTGTGCAAAACGTTGCAGTTTTTACCCAATTAAAACTTTTTGTAAAACAATTAGTTCAAGCAAATTAGACGAAAAAACGACGAATAGAAAAAATAATTTATAAAGTTTTGAAATTTTGTTTGTGATAATAAGTCCTCTAACATTTTCTCGTCCGAGTAACGGTTTACAATAAAAATGCAGAAAAACGCCATGAGGTCATGTTTGGGGTTGGTTCTTTCAGCAAAAGGGGATGAAGCTCCCACCAGGGGTGAGAACTCTTCGGATCTGTATGTTGGTTTCTACTGGATATTCACAACCAAAATTTTAAAACTTTATAAATTATTTCTTCTAAAAAGTCTAATTTGCTTCAACTAAATTCTTATAAAAATAAAAAACACAAATGTGTTTTGTTGGTTTAATGTAAAGCAAGAAACTTGGTTTTGCGTTGATCGCATAATAAAAATATTACAGTGGACAAATTTGAATACATATGTCCCAGTCCTTAATAATGATTTGACGACTGTCTTGTAAAAAATATGATATAATTAAACCATTGTTAAAATATTTTATTCATAAAATTTAACAATTTAAATTGTATTCTAAAATATAATTATTAATATGTATGTATTTTTATTATTTATTAAATGAATAATAAATATAAAAACAATAAACAAAACATCCAATAAATTATATATTAATAATTATAAATAATTATTTTTAAGTTTAACCCGGCGCACGGTGATCATTAGCGGCCAAAAATGTAAAGGTTTTAAAGTTTCAAATTTTCCGAATTTAATTTTATATTTTGTTTAACAGTACTTTATATTTAATGTATTTAGAAAATATAGTCTTAAATATTTAAATCACGTCCATAATTGTTGATGCAACAATGAAACAGGCAAAATTATGACGCTCTGATCTCAAAATTATACTAAATTTAATAAAGTGCCTTTTTATGAAGAATATTTTTAAAGCAAATAATAGAATTATGCTTTGTCTTTATAAAAAATTAAAAATAATAATAACTTTGAAGGAACTTGTGGTAAAACCTGTCATGTCGCATAATGAGATTTTCTTTGTTTAACCTTAAAAAATCGAACTTCCAATTTTTCACACAATCCGTTCACACCCGGTCAGACCAAATACATATAGTAATATGCGTTAGATAGTTATAGTTTATTTCTTGCAAAATATTACATAAGCATGGAGAGCCCCAAATAAGCTTTTGGCTTGTGCTAGGGGCTCTCCATTAATTTTGAAAAAAAATATACATTCAAAAGTTGAAGTTTCATAGTTTTCACATAACATTTTTAAATCCCTTCTACCGCGCTTCACCTCCATTTCAACCGATTCTCTTCTTCTTCTTTATATCTCTTCCCAACCATAATTCCAAAAATAATTTTAATTCTTACAATAATTTTTAATAACAAAAATACTTAAAAAAATTACCTGACATTTATTTTCAAAATATTTACTGTGCGATTTTTAATTTACTATCTTGCTTAATGAAACAGACCATAATATGCCATTTTAAAATGTTTAACAACAGTTATGCAAAAAGGAACCAACCCACAATTTAATTTTTATAAGGATTGAAGAACTTTAACTTGGTTTGTTATAGCACCAAATGAATTAAATAAGGTAAAAGCATATTTATTTGCTACAGGATCTTTTAAAAATAACGTAACACGAAACGATAAAACAAAATAAATATAATAATAATATAATCATGTTCATTAGTCAGAAATATTATATGACGACATTTTTAATATATTTATTATTTTTTCCCCAATTTAACCATAATCATTATAATTAGTAGTTATAAAATTTATTTTATAATGGTAGAAATGTAAACAATGTTTGGTTTAATCGAAACTAATACAAAATTAAGATTATTTTTGAATAATTTATCAATTTACAAAACTTTAATACGTATTTGCGGTATAACCAGAAGCTCTGAAAACTTCATATTATGTCAAAAAATTGCATATATTACTCTAATAATGTATTCTAAAATTCATTAAATTAGAATAAAAATCATCAAAAAAATCTTCTACTTCCGGTATAACCGGAAGTGCTAGGACCTTAACAATATGTCAAAAGAGCCCTATAATATGCTGATAATTTTGCCAAAGATGTGCGAATTAATATAAACAATTACAGAAGATATAGACTTTTGGCCGCTAATGACCACTGTGCGGCGTTCACGTGGTGGGGTCACTTTGACTTCATAGTATGTTACATTTTGCCGATTTATGATTTGTACAATTGTAGACTACAATTTGTAGTGTATTATTACGCTTCTTTTTCAAATTCAAATTCAAATTTAAATGTGTTTATTATCATGAAGAAAAAAACATACAACAAAATATATACAATTAAATCTTAAATATAATATTAAATTCATGATAATCTTAAGGAGAAAGTTCAATTTTTTTACCAAGGTAAAAATCTGATCTTCCACTTTACCCTTATTGTAGACTAATTAGCACCCACCATTATAATAGCTAACCAAAAACATAACTGAAATCACATTTTGCCCAATAGAAAATTATTACATTTTTTTTATTAACAACCCATTCCTGAGATGATAAAAGATATCTTTTTAGTTTATTTTTGAATCTTTGCGAAGATAAAGATATATCCGTAGCCCAAAAGGGTAGCGAGCTAAAAAACTTGGCAATGTTAAACCTAAAACCACGTTCAAAAAATACAGTTTTATGAATAGGAATATCGATTAAGCATCGATGTCTTAAATTTAAATTGTGTACATTCGTTCTAAAAGTAATTTTATCATACAAGTAAGGAGGACATTTACATTTTAAAATTTTAAAGTAGAAGCAACCTGCATGAAATCTTCGTAAATTTTCCATTTTCAGCCATTGCAGCTCTTTTAATTTGTGAGATATGTGTTGGTATCATGAAATGCCATAAATAAATCTTACACATGAATTTTGTACTACCTGAATTTTCCTCTTACTTTCTGCATCTAAACATGAGTTATAAATTAAGTCGCAATACGCAAACTGATATAACACTAAAGAGTTGCAAAGAATTATTTTTAATTTTGTATTTAAAAACTCTCTAACAGAGTACAAAGTTCTAAGACAACCATAGGCTTTACCAATACTAGTATTAATGTGCCTTTTAAACCTAAGATTGGAATCAAAAGTTAAACCCAAGTTTTTAACTTCCTCTAATACCTCCATTTTTTCATTAAAAAATTAAAAATAAATACTTTTTTTTTCGGCTCCTAGATCCAAATCTTTTAATACACGTGGGCTCTCAAAAAAATGTGGTACTCCATTTCTATTAAATTAGCTATTCTTTATTGACATGTTGGTTACCATTTTTTCTTTAAGGCGAGTTAAGTCAAAATTTTAGTAAAAATATTAATTTTAATGCTTATTCTTCTATTTTTTCCCATTAGTGAAAATAAGTGTAATGTAATTGAACAACCACAAGTGCGTAAGTTATTATAGTTCCAGCCATCTAAAATAATATTATTTATTAAAAAAATGTATTTTTATTTGTTGTTTTATACTATTTGACGTCGTTTTCGCTGCTATGGCCTAATTGAGGTAAAAAAAATGTGTACCAGTTGATTTACCTAACACAATACACTCTTTTTTACGTTATTATTAAAAAGTTATCACCTGTATTTGCTGAAACAAAATTATTCTACAAAGTAATTAAGAATTATTTTAATTCCTATTTTAAATAAAATAATATAATGATAAAAAATGCTTAATAATTTAAAATTATTTTATTATTAATTAATTTTATTAATAGCATTTTATTTTTTAAAAATAATTGATTAGAAAGAATCTGAGGGTGAATCACTATGGGAAGTCCGCGTACAAATTTTCGGATATCTTTAAAAATCCCGAAAATTTTTAAAGATTTCTGATTTTTTCAAGCCACCGCAGAAATATAAAAATAGTTATTTATGGTACTAGTGGGTAAAGTAAGATATTTCCCATGAGAAAATTAACATGCGAGGCTTCAGCCAAGCAGGTTAATTTTCGAGAGGGCAATATCGGTTTACCCATGAGTGCCATACAAGGTTTTATCCAATAAATAGCTTAGGAATTCATATTTTTATTAAAAATTTTAATTTACAAGAAAATAATTTGACAAGTGACAATTGAGTGGGTAAAATAAATAATTAACTCAATAAAGTAAAAGCCACGCGGGGGTTATCATTGAGTTTATCTATTTAAAATAAAGCTGGTAATTGTCTTATTATCTGTATGTATTGGATAAAAACTATTTTTTATGTCGAAATACAAATAATACAAATATCACCCCTCACAAGAATCCTATGAATTTCATTTACATATTTTTATCTTTACTTACATTTTCAAGAACAAAATTCATTTTTATTTTCTTGGGTATTTGGGCATAAAAATGAATTAATGCAAAAAAGCATAAGAAACACTAAAATTGAACATAATATGTCATAAGTCTTATGAAGTGTCACTTAAATATTCTTTAAGTGCCTATTCACAGGCTCGCATAAGAGCTGTATCTTGTAAGCCAATCACGGCATCGCATTCTTATGTTTTATGTTCTTATTCAAGCTTCTAGATAGGCCTTAACTTGTAGGTATATGCTTAAAATTTTAAAAGGAGGCATTCTTAACAAATTAAATTAAAATATAAATAAATATAGTATTTTTGTCTGGTGGCTAGCTCAGATAATTGATATCATTGATGTTGAATGTTTTTTACTGATATAAGAAGGTTGTTAAAAATATTAAATATCTTTTTTTAGATATAAGCTAAAGAGAATAAACTCAATATACAATATCTTAAGAGCCCTTTTGCCCCTGTACCCTTATATCGTTCACATATAGGAAATAATTCACATTAATTATCATCATTTTTCGGATTTTTTAACTGCACCGTATTTTCTGCCTCGCCATCATGATCCTCAAAGTGTAGAAGATAGGCATTTTCTTCAGCGGCTAGAAGTTCTGAGTAGTCGATTTCATTATTGCTGTAGGTTCCACCCTCACAGCTTCTCTTGCATGATCAAGAAATATGTTTCAGAATTGAATCAGGCGCTGCAGCCGGCTGGTTCTAAAGACGTTTTAATGGGTTACAGTACACCGTCTCGACAAATCCAACCCCATTCTTCAGGAACTAGTTTGTTACCTATCTTGCTATAGGCAATCCTGTACTTAGTAATACGCCTAAAAGAATGTTGTACAGCACTTCCAGAAGTGGGAGGTAGGGATTCTAGATTAAATGTTACCTTTAACAGTAACTTCTTAAATAAATTATACTGCAGCTCATCAAGGGTGAAGTTATCATCTTTAGCACCATACAAGGAAAGAATTCACCTGCCTTTTTTACCTCATCGTTTACGTTGGTGTGTTGTTGCTGTACTGAAATACGGAAATATTTTTTTCTTCACTTGTCCTATTTTCGGATTTTGTAAAAGTATAGGCCTTTGTGGTGAAGCATTTGCTATCATTATCAACATCACATCAAAATCTCGAGTGATAATATTGGCAGTTATCAGATTTATCTACCGTTGTTTGCTCGATTAGAACATCTGCAAAAAAGTGCAAACCAAACCAAACAGTCGGTGTCACTTCAAAATAATTGCTCTTAAGTACAGCATCTTTATCAGTTACTCCTTGTCCCCTATATGAGCAAGAAATCGTCCTTGGTTGCCATAAACTGGAGTTGATTCAGTTATGTAAAATTGCAATTCACTTGTGTGCCAAATTTTATATTCCTAGCTTATTTAGGTCCTAAGGTAAACAGCTGTGACGGACGGACAACCATCCTTTAAAGGTTTCGTTTTTCGCTTTCGACGTACGGAACCCTTTTTTTTACGAAAATCATCATAATTAGGTGGTTACCTCGATTTAGAATGAAAAAAATGTAGAAAATGACACCACACTCGACTTTTTTTATTCAACTTCAATTTTTAAAACTTCCAACCTCCGCCTCCTCCTCCTCTCAGAGGAGGCGCTCTCACCCCCCCCCCCTCCCAAAAAAAAAACAATGTTTCACCCCTTATTTTGGGGACTTTTTAATTCTATTGTCAATATGAAGTTATTACTAAGGTTTCATGAGTGGATGTATTTTTTTTTTTATTTCACAGTTTTTGAGATATTTTACATGGACTAAACGTTGTAGTGACTTTTGTGCCATTTTAATTAGTGAATTTAGTTTTAAAATCTATATTTCAGTCATTCTTTAGGATTTATTTATTAAATTTTTTATTATTATGACATCCTGGTGTTACGTAAATCTTTTAACCCCCTTAATTTAATGCTTTAATTTATATTTTAGATTTTTAAATCGATTTTATGAACCAAGTCACCCTTTCGAGTTTCATATTGCTTCTAATTAATTAATTAATTAATATTAATTAGCTAAATAAACTTGCAATATTTGGTGTAACTCTGTTTCACTCACAACTCCCGCGCCCATTCGGCGCCCATATCAATTTTGGTACACTACCATAGCTTTACTTATGACGAAAAAAAAAATAGTAATTTGTTTTAGGTAAATCAACTACTAAAATGTATAAATTAACAGGTAAAACATATTGTTACATAGGGTGTTTTGTAAATAGAGGTACTAATTTTAAATAGTAATTTTGCATCCAAAAATTAGAAAAAGTTTCTTTTAGGTTAGTCCTGAAGTGAGCCCTAACGGTGCTACTTCCCTCCTAAGGGTCCCATAGGTATATCTGGAACCCTACGTAGGTACTAGAGCATCAAAATTATGCACATGCCCTAACATTAATAAAGGCAATTAACTTAAGGCTCATAAAAGCTCGCATAAGAAGGATAATACATAACATAAGATGCCGTGATTGGCTTGAAGTGCCGTCATGTATCTTGTGAGTAGGCTTGTAAAGTTCGCATAAGGGCCTGTGGATATGCCCTTATTTGTTTCATATTTCAAGCATAAAAATAAAAATTGGACTAAAAAATGGGCTAACAAAATTTTTAATATATCCAATACACCTAGTTTGAAATTTAGTTCAGAATAACGGCCTATTAAAAAATACTATTTTAGGGGATAGCTTTATTTTGATTTAGAATCACTCTACAGTATTGAAATTTCCACTGGCATATTTTTAAGTTCCTATTTTTGACGCTCAGAACGCAAAATTATCTCTATTCAATTTTCTTAAAAACGGTTGGCCCTACTGTGTAACATTAAGACTACTTTTTTATGCATTTTTAATTGAGGAATTATATTTTATTGGAACAATTAAAAACAAATACATACAAAAAAATTCGCTCCCACAATTTGCACGCCCCTGGTTAAATTTACCAAATAAAAATTACATTATTAATGTTAGGGCTCGGAAAATATTTAATACAAATCCATAAGCCTATAGGAGGGATGTTGCTCACTTGATTTTCTGACCACTTTTTATATGAACTTTCATATTTTTGGATATATAATCATACCTCTATTTATAAAACCCGCTGTATAAAAGACAAACTGATAAACTAATGAGTCATTTGTTTTCGTGATCTAGAATTCGTGGTCATCAAAAAACTTTAGTATGCGAGCTGCGGCTTAAAACTTTTTAGCATGTTCAACTATTACGTAACCCTTATGGGCCATTCCAGCGTTTCGGGTGTTTCACTTTACAAATTAAAACGAATTTTATGAATACTTATTGCGCTAATAGATTAGTACATGTATGCTACAATTGGACTAATATACCAGTTAAACAAATGGTTAAACCCCCAAATAAAATTTTAAAAAAGTTAAGGAAGATATTGGCAAAATTTGCCGTTTCGGGTGTTTCAAAAAAATGAAACACCCGAAACGGCCAATTTTGCCAACACCTTCCTTATTTTTTTTTTTATTTTATTTCAGGTTTTAACAGCTTCTTTAACTGGTGTATTGGTATAATTGTAGCATACATGTACCAATCTATTAGCCCAATAAGTATTCATAAAATTCGTTTTAATGTGTAAAAGTGAAACACCTGAAACGCTGGAATGGCCCTTATGGAAGTCGTTATGGTCGTTTATATGAAAAAAAAAAAAACTGTTGCCCCACAATCATTTTTTTAAAAAGCGACAACTAAAAATATTGATAATGAGTATAACAAAAATAAAAAAAATCCCCCACTATGCTTTTTATGACATAAAATTTAAGCCAAAAGCTTCGGATCTATGGTAAAAATTTAGTATTTAACTTAAAACATTGTTGAGTTATTGTGCT
Source organism: Brachypterus glaber (assembly GCA_958510825.1). NCBI lineage: Eukaryota > Metazoa > Arthropoda > Insecta > Coleoptera > Kateretidae > Brachypterus > Brachypterus glaber. The sequence continues at coordinate 18,040,367 of OY294048.1, read as the reverse complement.
CATAAATTTTCCCGGACAGACCCATAGAAATTAGCTTTATTACATATTAAACGTCGAGAAATTAGTTTTTCCTACGACCTAGTTAGTATATAGTACTCATTTTCCACCCGTTCCCATGACAGCGGTGGTGAAGTGAAAATCAGCTCATTTTACATATCTGCTATCAGAGAATAAGTAAATGTCAAACACATAACCTCAAATTGACAAATGAATTTTTAGACAATTTTTGCGTTTTTTGAATGTTTAGGTGTTAGGTGGTATGAAAAATAGTATACGCACTTCGACGCAAACCATTTTCAGTGCACTTCAAGTGCTTTTTTTACTCGGCTCCGCCTCTTAATAAAATAATCACTCTCGTGCACTGAAAACTAGGTTCGCGTACTCGGTACGTAATATACTATTATTACATATAACAAACCCAAAAAAAAGTGATAAAAAAGCTCATCATCAATCTTTAAGTTTCCCAACTAACACTTGCCAACTTCCATGGCAGTTGGAAAATGTGCATAATTTGTTTTATTCCTGCAATAAAACTGCTGACTAATAAAAAAAACTCATCGCTCTTCAAAACATGTTAACTGTCACAATTTTTTCTCCCGTCAATAAAACTAATGCCTAAAACAACTCACAAATAATTTCTAGAGAGGATTTATTAAAATGTTTATAATTCTGCCCTCAAAGCTAAAACCGACTCGAAAAATAATTTTCCCCCTTAGGCCCGTCCATGCGCAGAACTATTTTTATAGGAAAGTAATAAGTTTCCCTTTAAAGGATTTAAAAATAAAAAAAGTGAATAAAGGGGCAACATTTGGGGTTACATAATTTTTGAACAGTCTCATAACTATACTAAAATGGTACATACCGTGGCAAGTAAGCTTTTATTCACTGTAAACATGTTAGCAGCTTCAATTTTTGTTTTATGATTGGTCAAAACGTATAGAGTGGTTTCTACCTAAAATTTAAGATTTTTAGACTCTTTTTCGAAAACCCTAAAGCTAATTCTTCAAAGTAACTAATTGAATAGTACAAGGTTCGTAAGGGGTTAAACGACATTTTTGGCGATATGCGTTATTGCGCGAAATCGGTATCATAACGTAGACCTAAAGGTCTTATAATTACGACAATATTACGACAATATTGCATTGACCTATTTTTTTGGTCTAATATCTTCGGGATGCAAACTGTTAGGCAAACAATTAGACCTTTAAAAAAAAATTAAATTAACTATTTTAATAAATATTTGAATAAGCTTTTTTCTGTGTTTATATTATTTTTATAGGATTATTTAGAGTTATACAAAATAGTTACAGTTTTTAAAGTTGCGTTGGCCAATACAATTGTATCCGCCATATTGAATTTTATAATTTTAAAATCATTTAAGGTGTAAATTAGACACTAGACACTTTTTATTTATTTTTACTGGAATTCTTTATGGAACTTTTAGTCTTTAATTATCCTAGCCCCTTTGAAAAAATCCTCGGAAGTATCACTTTGAAACAATTCCTAGCAAGCTATGAGTTTAACATTAGTAAATATTCTTAAAAAAAAACTTTATATAAAATGTAAATTAATTAATCTCTTTCAAAAGGTCCATACCTACTTTCAAGTAAAAATGAATCGCTAATACAAAGGGTTTTTCTATAATTATACAGAGTGATTCACCTAACACAAATTACGAATTTTTTGACGTTATTGTTAAAGTTATAAAAATAAAGATTTACCAGTCAATATGGACCTAATTACTTACAATTTCCCCCACACATGCATTTTTTTTAGCATAGCAACATTATTAAATGCAAAAATTAAAAAAATATTTTATTTTTTTTTATCATATAATAGTTTTTTTTCACAAAAACATTCTATGAAAAATATTCTATGAAAAGTTTAATTTTAAAAAATCTTAAAAAATGTAACTTTCTTTTAGGAACGACCCCTTAACATAAAAATGTAGATTGCCGTAACATTACAATTTTCAAATATAACGTAGGGTCACTCCTTTTAGCGGCAACTTTCTGCTACTGTCAATGTTCATAAAAACATGTCAAAGTTAACATCGAAAATTTGAATTTTATTTAATCTAACATTTATTGTTAAAATGAACAATTTAACAAAGCAAGATTTTTGGTAATCTTCTTGAAGAAAACATTTATGTAGATAACACATTTGGTTGTCCAGAAACTTAAAAAATGTTGAAGAAAATACCATATTGTTAAAAGAGAAAACTTTCTGGTTAATGTGGCAATTTATTTAATAATTTTATTTTAATCTAATTAATAAGGTACACTAAATTATAAATTATGTCTATTTATTAAATTAAAAAGTAATTTTTTATTATTTAACGAAATAAATGTCTCCATGTTAACTAATTTTTCACTGTATAAAATTACAAAAAATCACTCCGGCTAAGCTACTTTTATAAAAGCCAATATTGAGATCTTGATATTTTCCCACAATTGTTGTAGTAAAACCAATTTTGGGTACTAGTTTTATTGAAATCTAAATGGCCAAATTCCGGGCCAAATCCAACCTTACTCCTACAAAATGTCCAAATCACTCCAGTTTTGCAGGATATAAATAATAGTTTACAAAACTGATAAATTTCATTATTTAAATCTTATCAAATAAATCTAATTCTTTGCAAGTCTTCTATCAGATTTGACATTTAATGTCATATTTTATGAAAATCTTATTTGAAAATTATATTCTAAAATAAAAGTACAGTGGGTTAGGCTAAATCTGACACCCAGGATAATTGTGACATGTCCTGTTATAATTCTTCTAAACTAGTGTATATCCGATCCAACCCTGGCATTAAGTTTTTGACAGTATTAAATATTTCGCGTAAAATTTCGATTTGATTTAAACTTGTTTAGAAGAATTATAACAGGACATGTCACAATTACCCTGGATGTCACATTTAGCCTAACCCACTGTAACATTTTTTAACATATTTCTAAATTAAAAATTGTTATAGAAAATTAATCGTTTTAGTTAAAACAACTATTATATGATAAAGAAAATAAATATATTTTTTAAATTTTGGCATTAAATATTTTGGTTATGCTAAAAAAAATGTATGTGTGGAGCTCTATCTCAAAAACAAAAAAGAATAGAAAACTTTTTTCTGGGGGAAATTGTAGGTAATTAGGTCCATATTAACTTGTAAAATTTTAATTTCATAACTTTAATAATAACGACAAAAAACGAGTGATTTGTGTTAAGTGAATCACGCTGAAGAGTTATACAGGGTGATCAATAAGTAGCATGCCATAATTTAGGAGGTGATTCTACATCCAAAAATGTCAAAAAAAGTTCCTATAAAGATTGGTCCGGAAATGAGCCCTAAAGAAGCCACGGCCCTTTAAAATTGTAATAAAAATACGGTTTTTAATTAATAGCTTTGGTACTATTTAAGCTAGAGCGACGACCTTTTGCATACTAGTATTAATAAGGTCAATAAGTTTATTTTAATTTATTTATTTTTTTTAATTTATCCAGAGGCGTGCCTAGACGGACAAAACATGTGAGGCTTAACATGTTTTTGCCCCAAAATGTTTATGTGTATTTTTTTTTTGTAAAAATTATTGAGTAAAAAGAGATAAAAAATTTCATATAGTGTAACACTATAAGAGCAACCGTTTAAAAAAAAATTTTATTAAGAGGAAGTAACTTTTTGTGCCACCAAAAACGTTGCTTTTTAGAAGGCTATTACTCCTGTAATATTAAAGAACAATGATAAAAATAGTCCATTTTTGCCCCATTCTTGCAAACGTGTGAAACTTATCAATTCCTATAGATTTGGATATGCTGAACACGCTGCTGGCCTCTAAAATTACAGAAACGTTGTGGAAGACCGTTTTTTTTTTTCATAAACACGTAAAATTAGGTAGATTCTGAACTTACGTTGCCAGGTGTAAAAAATATATTTTTTTATAGATTTGTGTACGCTGAACACGATTTCGTTCTCAAAAGTGAGAGAAACGGTGTGGAAGTCCAAATCTATATGAGTTAATATGTTTCATATATTTGCACGAATGCATTCGAATGGGCCAAAAACATCCTACTTTTAACATTGTTCTTTAGGTGTTTTGCTGAAGAATACTTTTTTACTCAGTTTTAATTGAAGAATCACCCTGCAGCATTAAAATTTTATTGATGCTTTTTTTGTTCCCCATTTAATATGTCATTTTCGAAGTACCGTGGCCATAGAGATGGAAAGAGAACCATTAGTCCAGCCTGCGCAAGATTATTTTGTGACAGGGCGGGGCAGCGAAATGACGTAACGCAATATATCTGACCTTGCGCAGTACGCATCTCTATCAGCTGTGAAATGCTGTCGGTCTTAAAACAATTCATCACCCCAGTATTCATTTGTCTTATCTCCAAAAATCCCCCAGTAAAAATCTGAAAATGTCCTAAAATAGAGATATGGCAAACCAAAACTGGGGTGACGAATCATTAGTAGTTTGTTTATACTGTCAGTACTGTCAGATCGTCGTTTGTTTCTGTTCATTTTTCGACTTCTACTGTGTTTTAATTGTTTTTTTGCTGCATTTGTTTATAACTTTAAACCTAACCTGTATTGTTGCTTTACGAAGAGCAAAGGTTCAATCCCTGGTGTACAAAATCCCGAAACTCACACACCTCGAAAAATTCTTATAAAATAATAAAAAAAAAACTATTTCGACGTTTCTTTGTAGATATTTATTGTTTTTTGTTGAATTTTTTACAATTTTTATTTGACACACAAAACAAAGGTTAAAAATACTCGTCAAAAACAACAATAGTAGTGCGCATGTGCAAGTTTATCTCAGATGCGCTAGGCACATTTATCACAGTATTCGGCAACGTCTTTGGAGGTCTTTCCTTGCCTATGACCGTGGCTTCCTTAGGAATCATTTCTGGACCAACCTTTACAGAAACTTTTTTTCATATTTTTGGATGTAGAATTACCTTTTAAAGTTTGGCATTCCAGTTACTGATCACCCTGTATATACCAAAGTTAAAACAGATAAAACAAAAAAAAACTCTATACGTTCAAAACTATTTAGTAGCTCCTTTAAAAAGCTAAAAAAAATTCTACATGCTCTATATAAGCTGAATATGGTATACCGTGGATATTTTAAACCTATTAAAATTGAGCATAAAAATTAGGGAGGGGATTTTCTCCTTTTACAGTAACTCCTTCCGTGTGCAACATAAATAGATTATTCGTCTTAATCAGTAGCCTATAGGCTACCTTTCTACCCTACATATCAAGTGCTTTACTGCCCCGTTAAGATAAGATGTCGTATATGATATTTTAACATTTTTAAAATTTAAAAATGTCCTAAAAAGTATTTTGCCACAAAATTTTAAATACATGCTTAATTTAACTTAACTGTCTGTTATATGTAGCTACAACTTTTGAACTTTAAACACTGTTAAAATGCATAACAAGAATCCCATATATGAACAGAATGGAAAATCATTGTTTTTGTAGATACGACTTCTTGTCTTATGAAGGTAGTCTAATAGCAAACAGAAAAACTATTTTTTTTTGCATAGGATTACAGTATAAAACTGCAATGATGATATGTTACCTCTGCTATTTCTTCTTCAAGTAATATACTTGTTGGATATTTAAATATATAAGAAATAATGTCATCACTCTAAAACAAAAGTAAATAATAGTAATAGTAATAGTATCACGGTACGGTGGTAGGACAATTTAAATCAAATTAACCTGTTCCTGTTTCTATACGTCGCACACAGGTAAAAATCCCAAAAAAAAAACGGAATAAGCCTTATAGTGTCCTCTAAATGATTTTAATACATTTTTTTGAAAATGTTTGCGAACTTGCGTAAAAAATTAAATTGCATATACAATATCTTACCATTAATTTTCGGTAGGGCTCTATTTTTTAAATTTTAAAACATAGGAATGGTTCGATTTTGACAAAAATTTGGACTGAACAATTTTTTTAGAGGGAATAATAAAATGATGTGGTAGCTAGTTAACATTTCGAATTTTCGCATTTTAAGAAGGTTCCTTTTGCTTAAAAAGAAAAGGTGCTCGATAGATTTTTTTAATTTTTGTTCAAAATAATCCTTACGTCTCATACAGTTGACGTATAGAACCAGAAATGGGTTAATTTGAAACTGATAAATTGTCCTACTACCGCACCGTGATATTACAGGTCAACTCGGAAAATAGTACTTTTCCGATACCTATTATATTTTAAACAGCTTGGCCACCACAAGCGTCTGAAATAGACCAAGACCAAGACCAATGAGAACGATTCAAGATAGCTCCTTAATATATGACATCGATTTGATTTGAAGTGGCTTAAAAATTTTACTATATACAGGGTGTTTCATTTAAAAAAAACATAGATATAGTGTGTAAAAAACCCAGACTGATAAGACACCCTGTATATAAAGGGATGTGGACTACAGAAATAAGGAAGAAGAGAAGAGTGTTTTGTGTAGAAGTAGTTTTAAATAAGAACATAATATCTTTCAAAGAAGAATTATAAAATATAATTATTAAAATTAAATTTTGATAAAGCAATTATTTTATGTACTTAAGAATTATTTCACACCACCTCTTAAATAAATTGATTCTCAATAAGAGTAAAACATTTTTTAATTTTTGGCCTTAAATCCTTAGTTATGTCATAAATAACAAGATTATCAAAAAAAAATTAGTGACGGTTCGAGTTCGTAAATTACCTCCAAAACCGCAGCGTGCTATTGATTTAAGAATAATTTCAAATTTTATTGTTTTCAAGCAGAAAATTAAAAAAGTTTTGATTGCCAATTGTATTTACGATAGAAATGAATTTCCTCTCTAATTTCAATCTGTAATTGTTTCTATAGTAATAATTTTCACTATAGCCGAGCTAGCTCTCAACTTTACGCTTTAACCTTCGTAACGCAGGATGCGTCCAAGTGAGAGGCACAATAGTCTATAGTAATTGCGGCTATAGCAATTTATTATTATTTTTGTTTTTTTAATTTATTGGGTATAACTATTTATTTAATTATGTTTTAATATGTAATATTTTAGTTTATATTTACTTATTTTATTTTGTCTCTATCGTATAACTATAGTTTCTATTTTTTACATGAAAAACAGAAATATTTCGATTAAAACACTTAAGATATAAAAGGCTGTGGTGACGGTGGAAAATGGTTTATAAAACAAGGTGAATAAAATTCGTAGAATCTACGAGGTAAATATCTAAATAAAATTAGGCAAACCTACATACATAAATATCACACGAGTGTAATAAAAATATCAAACTAGTGCGATATGAGGCGTTTTCCAAAGAACAAAAGTGTGGTAAATGTCATTTTCATATAGGATCGTAGGAAATGTAAGGTTGTGTATGGCTACACGATGAAATAAAGGAATACAAGCAGATGACTAATCAATCAATCTGATATTTTATTGGTCAGATTCCTAATTAGGTGATTGTTGCTTTAGTTAAGTTGAAGCATAAACCAACGACTATCTAATACTTACAGCATGGACGACTCTATGGGCTTCTATACACATTAAAACAATATCAGTTATTATAGTTAAAGTAAAATTAAATACAGAGCTATGTTTATAAATAAACGTTAAAGTAAGATTGTGATTAAGAAACATCTCGAAGAAAAAATAAGAATAACCAATAATTATTACAATCAAAGTAAGTATACATAATAGTAAATAAAACTTATTAACTTGAGTCATAAACATTGATTGTAATTTTAAGTAAAGATTTCTTTGTAATCGCAATTTATTGCAGAATTTTAATTTTAAATATCCAACGGATTTATTTTTTTTGTCATAACTTATCTGAATTTCTGTTCTCATATTATTTATACGATCATCTAAAGAGAGTTTAATTTGCTCAAAGCATTTATCAAACATTTTTTTATAAATATTATGCAAATAACTATAGTACAATGTAACTCCAAGGTGATAAATCGTTCCAGATATAACAGCTAGCAATTTATTAAAATATAAATAAGTCATTTCTTCTGTTCTGATCGTAAAAATAATGTTACAATTATGTGAAAATATGTACGCTATGAGAGTATAAGTATAGTATAAAAATGTAAGCCGTGACCATTCTTTGTCGAAGAAAGTGTTAATTCCATATTTTTGTCTATCTTCAATCACTTCAAGCAAACTATTTATTGAAGATAATAAATAAACGTTATTTCTAACCATATACAAAGACATTAAATAGAATGTTATATAAGCATATAATCTCAAGAAATAAAAAATTATGTCTTCGATAGTTTTTTGTGCATTCCAGTTTAAAATTTCAATAACACCTGTTATATACAACGGGATATGAACTACAGAAGTAAAAAAGAGTGCTTTTAGAGTAAATTTTAAACTTGTTTTTTTTCCTGGATTTCTGTGTGGACATACACATTCAGCTGCACATAATGTTGAAAAAATAAGTGATATCATAGGCCTTATATTGCAAATCAGGCAATCATCAACATAGGCAAAATTCATTTTTATATAGAAGTGGTTTGGACTTTTTAAATGAGATTATATATATCTTTGAAAGAAGAACTATAAATAATCATTATTAACATTAACTGTTAATATAATTAGTAGTAGATGGTATTTTTGATAAAGTAATTATTTTATGTACTTAAGAATGAATATCACATTAAGTACTTCGAATATTTTTATATTTATATGTTTAACGGATATGTAGATAACACAGCCACGCAAAAAAAAATCATACTTTAGAGACTAGACCAATGCATTTTTATATTTTTAGGGTCGCTGAAACCGAATCTGACCTCAGGTCTGCTCCATCAGGTCACAATTTTTTTCTACCCATAAAAACATCTGAATTTAAGGAATTTTCGTACACTTTTTTAAGTGTAGAAAAAAATTGTGACCTGATGGAGCAATTATGAGATTCGGTTTCAGTGACCCCAAAATATAAAAATTCGTTGGTCTAGTCCCTGGCACATATTTTTTTTTCCATTATTTTTTTTTTCATTATTTTTTTTTTTTCATTATTTTTTTTTTTTCATTATTTTTTTTATTATTTTTTTTTGTTTTTCTGTGCAGAGAAATGAATGTGTTTTTATACCGTTTTTAAATCCTCTGAAAATGTACATGACCCTAAAAATTTCATTGTCAATAAAGCACTTAAAACAGGCAAAATTTTAAAAATTTAGAGTACCTCAAGGTTCCGTGCTATAGAACTTTTTTTGATTTCAACTGTAGCACCATGTACTCTGAACGCTTTATTTCAACTTAAAGTTAATGAATGTTTCGGAATTTCCTCAATATCAAAGTTTGTTGTTGGAAATTTTTTGTTTAGATAAGTTTTCAATCTGTCACTTGTCCTCTCGGAGTGCCAGGCATTTTTGTCAGCCGCCCTAAAACCATCAGCATTTGCGGCCGTGCCTAGGATTGCGTTTGTTCTGCTTTTCCTCATGTCTTTTTTCCTTTCGAATCTTTGTTTCTCCCATCTTCCATCATTATTTGATGTTCCGCTACTAATTGGTAATCCAGTTTGATCATTGTGATCCAAATTAATGTATTTCTGAAGGTCGATTTTTGGTACCCCTAATTTTGCTTTGTCTTTGCTAGGCTGTATTTTGTGTTGCATACCTTCAGGACCCGATACTTAGTTATTTTGACTAATTACTACTTGACTTTAGTGCAGATGACCTGGTTTTGATCCGGCAATTTAGGTGTAGATAGCGGGTTTTGATGAGGCAGCAGTGTAAAGCAATACAATGGACCAGGTGTGGTTATCTCAAAAAATGAATGGTTTCAGATAGGACAACTTGTCTTAGAGGACAGTATAGTAGCAAGGCGTCTTTAGTGAATAGTAAAGGATGCCTTGATAGTAGTTATCGTGTTTAAAACATAATTTAAATGTGTCAACATTCATTTAATAGCGATTTTCCTAAGTATGGAAAAAGGCTCTTTTTCGCACTAGATTGAATTTGTCTGAACGACACGTAGCGCAGGTCAGGCAAGCAATCGAGTGCGGAAAAGCCTCTTTACGCATGCGTTAGGAACAATATTTTTTCTACGAGAGAGTTAAAAATAAATTATGCTTTTATATATAAGTATACTCAATTGAATAAATTTTATTTTTATATCTTTTTACAATAGAAAAACAATTAAGAAATTTAAACATTTTTATTATTTTGTTAACAGTTTTAACAATTGTTGAAAAGAATCTAACAAAAGTCCAAACCAATTATATTTTGGTTGAACATTAATGATAAATTTGTTGCAGTTTTCATTTCTATTATTCCTTCAGGTAACTTTCATCTTCTTCTTTAAGGCTCACCATTTTCTTTTATAAAAACTTTACAACTGAAATTGACAACAAAATTGACAAGAATAAACTAGCTTATGAAGCTATCAAGTTGATCGGTCGCCATGGAAACAAGTGTCTTAGCCAATAATAGTCAATTTTTTGTGGTAACGCCGGTTAATCAGTATGTTACTCTTTCTCTGTTTAATTGATGAGTTAAAAAGAGAGAGAAATACATATTCCCCTAACTTGGTTAGTAACCGCTGCTTCACAAAAAATCGGCAAATGTTACACGTTTGTATAATCAAGCTACTTGTTTTTATGAAATAATTATGCGTTCAGAAAAGACCTTCTTTCCACACGCATATGCGTGCGGAAAGAGACATCTTTCCACTCGCTCATAGAAAAAAATATTTTCTAGAATTTCTTAATATTGTTCTAAAAGTCTATTTTAAAGTTCCATGGTTATTTTTGTTTAATATTGTACAGGCTGTCAAAAAAAAAAAACAGATTGACGTGCGAAGGCCTAATTTTTGAACCTATATAGAGTGACGTTCGTTACGCCGAAAAAATTTAAATTTTGTTATATTGGCAGCAGTTAAATTG
>OY294048.1:17935616-18029275 GCA_958510825.1 Brachypterus glaber | reverse complement strand
CCCAAAGTTATAAAACGCTAACTTTAAAAACGGGCCTTGCACATTAGCGTGAATTAAAAACATTAAATTAAAAAAAATATCACTTAAATTACAAAACCCCTTGGAGTCTCGACTATATTTTCAAATAACGTTAAAAGATCTCATGCTTAAAATATTAATAAAAATTACTGCATGCCACTGGTTTTTATTTATTTAGATATTCAGACCCCTATTACCTTTATAAGAGGGGATAGGGGCTTGAAATTATGGTGAGTTGTCTTTTAGGTAAGGGGCATTACGTAACCAGTATAAAAAGTAAAATTGAGGCCGGGGAAATTTTACCATGCTTTGCTAGGCCCTTTTATTGAATTTAAAAGTAAAGAAAAAAAATGTTACAAAGTAAAATTAATGGACTTGCTTATTAAAAGATTTATACATCGTTTATATCATAAATAACACGCTAATGAATTTTTGTATTAAACTCTATTGTATTTAATTTCTAATGCAACATCATTTTCCTCTGGGGATATTTCTAACTTTTAATGAATGTCAAAAAATAGTAACGGCGATAGGGAATAAATCATTTGTAGATACTTATATTCATAAACATAATAATGTTTATGAATATTAATAACGCAAAATATTTATTATTATTATTATTATTAAATCCATACTTATACGGGGTTATTCTTTTAGATGGTACAGTGCCTCTAAGTTTTCAACGGCGTAAGATATCGACTTAAAATTTGAAACAGATATACAAGATAAAAAAGTATCTTAGGGTATAAATTGTATATTTTTATAATGTACAATATTACTAGGGAGCACTGGGGGGCAAAATCTAAAATATAAGGATGGACGTGTGATAATTTTTTTTCAAAGGTATTTAAATTGTCATTTAAAGGTATGTTTATTTTTTGGTGAACTTAGTTGCGATTTATCATTTGCATTTATTTATATTATATAGTTAGTGTTTAAAAATTAAAAATTGTTAATTTTACCAAATGAGAAATAAGTAAATAATTTTATAACAAATAAGGATATAAACATGACTCTGTAGTACAGTAGACTCGCGCTAGTGTGAACACACGCTTATGTGAACCTTCCAATTGTATGAACAGCCAAAATGAATACATTATATATTCAGCAGCAACATTGGAAAGCCTCAATGACGAATCGTTGATTCACTTAGACGTGGAAGATGATGAATCTGAGACAGAAGTTGAGGTACCTAAAAAAGTTCCTGTTTCAGAGGTTCTGGCAGCACTAAAAGTGGTTTCACAATGGGCAGAGAAAAACAATGCTGGCGTTAATCACATAGAAAGCTTAAGAAACATTTAAGACAGAGCGGTAGCCATCCACTGGTCAGCTAGATTCAGACAAAAATTACATCTTATTTTAATCAATAAACTGGAAAATTAAACTTAATAAATATGTTTGTAAGTACCTACAATTTTTTTTTGAGTAAATTTTAAGTTTAGAGGGCATTTCTGTTAGTATTCTGCATTTATAAATATACCTTCGATGGTGTGAACATCTCGATAAGATGAACACGTCCGGTTTTTTTGTGTTCACACTAGCGCGAGTCCACTGTATATTTTTTCTAAATTTATTTTTTTTATTATATTATTTAGTTTGTTAAATAAATTAATTTTCATTTTTAATTTTTTACTATCATATTTTTAATAAATTTCCTAATCAATAAATAAATAAAAAAATAAATAAATATTTAGTTTTAGCGACTCCAAAAACCCTCAGATACCAACTTTGAGTAAAATAAATAAATGCCAGTTCCAGACTTAGTGACCCCGAAAATCCTGGGATAACAATTTTTAAAAACGTTCAACAAAAACCTAACTTTTGAGAAAAATACGGGGTCTAAAAAATACCTTGGCGCATATTATATACCTTATTTGATAGCGCTTGGAATCTAGATGTATGTAATGGTATAAAAATTTCATTTTTGAAATTTTGGATCAACTTTTTGTACATTGTTAACTGTAAAATTAATTAATTAATTAATTCAATTAAGTTTTCTATATGTTAATTTATTGTGTCTAAAAACTTGAATCTAATATAGTTTAATGTTCTTTTAATGGCCAGCTAACACAATTAATGGTGGCGCCACGGTATGCCTTAAACAAAGTTAAATGGAAAGTCAAACCACCCCGGATTTTTTGATTTTAGGTTGTTTTTGGGACATTTCCAAACAGTTTTTGATAAAAATTGAAATCGCTTAAGAAGCCGTTTTTCAGTGAAATAATTCCTCTTCTCCTTCAATTTTTTCCTGACATCACAATACGAAGTTTTTTCTATGACACAGCATAGGTACTACCCATGATACTTATTATAATCACCACCATTCACACGCCTACTTTGTTAATGTCCAAAATAATACGACCGTAATTTTGGAAATTAACAAAGTGGGCGTGTGAATTGTCCTGATTATTTTGAGTATCATGGGTAGTACCTATGCTATAGGGTATGTCATAGAAACTCCGTATTGTGATGTCAGGAAAAACTTAAAGACGAAGAAGAATTACTTTACTTAAAAACGGCTTCGTGAGCCATTTTAATTTTTATCAAAAACTGTTTGAAAATGTCCCAAAAACAACCTAAAATCAAAAAAAATCCGGGGTGGTTTGATTTTCTATTTAACTTTGTTTAAGGCACACCGTGACGCAGATAACCCTGGCGCAGTTACTGCCCCTACTTAAAGGGACTTACCTTACGGTTTAAAACAAAAGTTAATATAAACTTTTTTTCTTATTTTTTGAATAGGGAATAAAAATCACGGCAACCTTGATAATATTAAAATATTATACTTACTATGTGCTTTGCTGGTTCAAAAATTAGGTTTGGTGGTGTTCTGTAATAAATTAGCGATTCAAACCAATTTATTTGATTTTAACAAAGAAAACCTTTAAAAATAACATTGATATAACAATTTATACATAACTTAAAATTTATTATCTTTGTCCATTTTTTTGACGTTTGTGTCAACCATATCAAAAAACAATTAAAATCGCAATAGCCATGAAACTGACTTTTCGCAATTTACAGGCATCTTGATTAAATTACGAAAATAAAACAACCGATTTTAGACGCGTGGTTTTTAATTTTAATTTTATCTACCTACCTAAATTATGTTTCGTCCTGCAAAAAATAGTGTATATACCTCAGGACTAAACTTGGCTGTTTTAGTCCCTTGCATTTCTGTTTATATACCAAGGGACTAAAACAGCCAGTTTAGTCCCTTGGTATATAAATAACTATTTTATCCCTTTCACTACATATTGCTTTCCCAATAAAATAAATAAATAAAATTTAAAAAGGTTTATATTCTAGCAAAAAAAATTAAATTATGTTTTTTTTCTTTTTGTCTTAAAATGATCCTTAGGATTAACGAATTTGTAAAGAAATACTGAGCATCAGAAAAGTAGGTTGATTTAAGCGCGCTGCTACTGCTGCTGCTGACCTACTTTTCCTAATTTTTATCCCACATAATAGGACTAATTTATATTTATATGTCATAGTAAATTAATGAGATAACATTTTATGACTTGGCTATGAATAAAAGCTTTTTTGTCATCGTTCTCCATTTCTTCTTATATTTCATGTTATTTTAACAGTCCCCTTTGATTTTGTAATATGACTACCATCTTGTTTGATAACTAAGTAAATAGTTTTTGTTTTTTATTTAAAAAAGAGTGACTTAAGTATGAATGGAAGAATGAACATTAATACAATATTTGGATAAAGCAGGGTGATCAGTAACTGGCATGCCAAAATTGAAGATTCTATATCCAAATATTAAAAAAAATCCTATAAAAATTGGTCCGGAACTTTTTTTTGATATTTTTGGATGTAGAATCACCTCTTACATTTTGACATGCCAGCTACTGATCACCTTGTATACAGGTTTGGCAGTGCAAAAACCACAGACCACCAACAAAAAACGCTCCGTAGTATATTTTTTTGTCGCATTCTTTCGGTAGCTTTAGAACCGTGTGTCACACAATACGGACCGTAGACTGTTAGTCTAAGCGTATAATTTGTATTAATACTAAGTGGTTAGACAAGGATAATACTTACTATGTTTCTATTGGTATTACTTAAATATAATTTTGTAAAAAATTGTACTTATTTGTTTTAGTTGTTTATATAACTGATCAAAGAACTTTGATCTTAGAGATGATATTTGAGATCAACATAATAAAATGACATAGGTTTTGTGAGTAGTAACATTTTTATGATCCAATGCATCACAACGTGCTCTCAAAAAATCTACTTACCACTGCTAATAATAAATTTGACAAATAATAAGGAATTATCCTTTTTACTCCTGAACATGCAGTATCAAAATACGTTATTGTTCTACAGTTGTTCACTGTAGACAAATGTTAATTTCTTTACTAATAAGGTATGGATTTTTATATGCCATATATATACAGTGCGGTCCAAAAGTCACCCCCCCCTCTTAACTTTTGAACGAGTTGAGATATCGATTTCAAATTTAGAACTCATAAATAAGACAACTTAAACTATCTTTAAGCATATATTTGATACTTTTATCTCTTAAAATGTAGGCAGGGGGGCATGGGGGAATTTTTTTTTAATGGAAAGGGGGGTCGTGTGATACATCATTTTAAAGCATTTAAAATTCTCTATATAACCATACATTTTTAAATTTTTTAAACATGTTTTTTAAGGTTTTGATTTTTCAGTTTTTTGTGCAAAAAAAATAAATTTTTAAGTTTTTTTTTGTTAATTTTTATTTATGTCAACTAAAATTAGTTTAATTTACTTTTTTTCATTATGAAATTAGGCATTTTTTAAAAATTGTTTGGATTTTTTAGAGAAATTTTGACAAAAATACCCATTTTCAACCCTATTTTAAACCCAAAAAAAATGTTTAAAAAAAATAAAAAATATACAGTTAAATGGAGAATTTTATAAGTTTTAAAATCATGTATCACACGACCTACCTTTCTATTAAAAAAAATATCGCCCCATGCCCCCCTGCCCACATTTTAAGAGCTAAAAGTATCAAATATATGCTTAAAGATAGTTTAAGTTGTCTTATTTAAGAGTTCTAAATTTGAAGTCGATATCTAAACTCGTTCAAAAGTTAAGAGGGGGGGGTGACTTTTGGACCGCTCTGTATAATAGTGCCTATGTTAGATTCAAGGGTAAAGTAACCTTTTCCTCTTTTATTATACTATTAACAGCGCCTGCGCTAGAAAAGTATTATACGGTAGTTTCGAATTTTCAAAAATCTTTCTAGGCAAAAAAACTCTTGGATATCAATTAGTTTCAATATACTTTAAAAATTATATTTGCTTTTGATCTCGTGATCTTGCTCTCGTGATCACCGCTATAACTTTTTGGTTTATGAAGCTTTTTTTTCAAAATTGGTAGGAATATTTCTATTTATCAAATTAATATTTTCTGAACCGTTCCTTTTGTTTTTTTAAAAGTCGACCCCAAAACTTTTAGATTTTTTTTTCAAAATTGGTAGGATTGGTCCTTATATTAACATTTATTTTTCCTAAAAAAATAAGTCAATCCAACTTTTTCTCAAGCATTTTTTTAAAATATTTTTAAATGCACTTTTATTGTAAAAAGTGAGTCTTACACTGTTACATCATAATTTATTATGCATTCTCGCAATCATAATCAAATTAAAAAGCAGCAAAAAAGTTACACAGAAAAAAAAGTGATTGGGCCTCCCGGTTGACTCTCCCCTAGCGAAAGTTACAGTCGTGAGATATTAAATAAATTTTTAATTTTCAGGGTTTTCATTGAAGGGGCCTAGCTCCCTTAAGAAGTATTTTTGGACATATGTTCAAAGAGACTTTTTTCATGTCTTTTTTAAAATTAAAATATAAATTTACCTGCCAAAGTTTTGGACAGCTAACCTGAAAATGGGTCTTGCATATTAGGGTGCATTGGAAAGTTCAAATTAAAAAAAAATCGCCTAAATGACCTAAAGTAGCGAAACCCCGTGGGGACTCAGCTATAGTGGTGCTAAATTAAGACTGACAGATCTCATGTCTAAATTTTTTGCCGCACAGTGTAATTATTAAAATTATATCGTAGTGCTGCCATTGTAAATAAAAGTTTACTTTAGTTTAGTCCCTCTTTTAGTCACTAACATACTATTCTATTCTCGGCGGTGTAAAAAAATCTTACTTCTTCAGAGTTAGATCAATAAACCGAAAATTTATCGTTATTTCGGAGACGGAGCAAAAAACTATCCTGAAATAGATAGCATATAATAAGGCCACTAGAGACTTAACCGTGAATAGCAGATACCAAAGCTTTGTGGGATTATTTACAATTTCCAATGAGAATTGAAAAAAATATGTTGAAATTAAATTTGAAGCAATAAAAAATTCTCTGATATAAAGTTTTTATTAGAGCACTAGATAGGTATGTTTGTTAATGGTAGGTGGGTAGTTTGAGTGTTTCCGCAGGAAAATACTCACCTACCCTAACAAACCTGCCTGTCCAGTGCTCTATTTAAAATGATACAGAACATGCAAGTTTAATAAAAATTAATAAACTGTATATACGAGAGTACGTTTTTATTATCGCGGAATCAAGTATAAGGAGGGTTATTAAAAATACAAAACTATTTTTATTTTTCAATATTTTCTTCCTTTACCCTAATACATGTTTCAGATCTATAGGTTAACTTATGCATACCTTAGAAAAAAAATTATTTCTCTTTGACCTCAAAATACACTGAAACTGCAGCCTTCAATTCTTCGTCATCAGAAAATTTCTTTCCACGTAATTCTTTTTTCAAATTTGGGTACAGATAAAAATTTCTGGGGGCCAGGTCCGGACTGTAGGGTGGGTGTTTTAAAAGTTCAAAGCCTGCCTTATGTAGGGCAGAGTAGTGTTTTTTAGAGAGTTCATAATCCTCCCATACTCCCATTTTACGGGGGGCAGTCGAAAAGTTATTCTGTTGGTTTTTACATTGCGATATAGGTGATGACGTCAGTTCACTCCCATTTTACGGGGGGCAGTCGAAAAGTTATTCTGTTGGTTTTTACATTGCGAGATAGGTGATGACGTCAGTTTTCCTCCAATTTTTTTGTTATGTACGGGGGACAGTTGGAAAGTTGTGATTTGATCTTAATATAAGGGTGTAATCGAGTTTTATATATATAATCTGAAAATTAGTAATTATGCAAAGAGTGAAGTTTGATCCCATAACAATCACCTATTATATCCCACACGAAGATTTGGAAAATTGGGTGAATTGGGAACAAGATGCCCGAGATAGATTTCATTTTCAAAGAAGAATAGAAGCAGCTAGTCGTACTTTGAATAAAGTTCTAGAATGTAAAATTCGACTTTACATGTTAATTAAAAATAAAATTGTTAATTTAAATTAGGGAAAATAAAACAAAAGGATGTTATTAATTATTTTTTATTTTTCATTTTGATACAAATTATTTTTTGTGAAACGTGACATGTTTTGTTTTGTTAGACTTAGCTTGGAAAATTTGGAAAACATTTTCAGTTTCGCCTCATACTCTTCAATATCTATTTTTAAATCATGTATTTTTTTTAGATAAATCTCAAGAAGCTCCTTTAACATGTTGTTTGCAAGTTGATCAATCAGGAACTAATTGTTTATATTTTTTTATATCCTGATGCCCCCAAGCTAGAGTTTTTTCAGTACCGGGTATAATAAATCGCTTATCATCCGCATATGAGAGAGCTACTTTATTTTTTTGCTCCACATATACGTTATGTAAATGTGACCGAAAAGTTTTAATTTCACGAAATATTTTTTCCCCTTCTGTCTCTACTACTAATTTGTAATCGTCTTTAGATAAGTCTTTTTTTGAAACTGTATCTGGTATACCCTTTGCCTTTTTTGTTAATTTTCCAGACACATTTACACAATAAGCTTTAGCCCCAGTACCATAAAAGTCATGAATAATTTCACCAGCATACTCATCTTTCATTTTTCCCAAAATTGACTTGTTTACGGAAATTCCATAAGGATTTTCTAGACTGTAATTAGATGTATCGAATTTATCTAAATTTTCCTCTATATCAGCATAGAAATTTTCTGTAAAAATTTGCAGTAGGAGTGAGTCTGTATCAGTGTAAAGCAAAACGGCCTTATCCCCATATTTTAATTTGATGTAGTTGTAATAAAAATCATAAATAAAGGTTTTTGCTAAATCCAAAATACAAAAACCGACATAAATAGGTTTATTATATACAACTTTAATACGATTCATTTGTATTGCTACAAAGTTTTCCGAAAAAATTTTTAAGTCTTTAAAATTTGGCTTGGCAATTAGAGCCTCGGCACCTAATTTTTTACCAATATTTTTCCAATGAGTAATTAGTTTAACATCAACCCTTTTATCCACATTTTCCATGGTTTTTCCAAATACTGAATTGACCATTAATTTAAAAAAATCCTTTTCAAATTTGGATTTAGCATTATTGCGCATTTTAGTATTTAAGTCTATATATCGCTTTAGCCATGGCGACTGATTAAAACTCAAAATCCTATGAATTTTGGTCAGCCTGAGTCCATGTTCTAAAGCTTGCTTAAGATTTCTATAATGTATAATATATTGTGATTTGTTTTCTAGATTTGCAATTAATTTTGTAATTTTAGATTTAGAAACTTCTTTAGATTCTGGACAAAAGGGTAGTTCATTGTCAAGGTTATGTAAATGTTTAGGATATTCCAAATCAACTTCTAAAATATAACCCATTTCGTTTGTGTCGCTAATTTTATTTACATTAATTTTTTTAATTTTTTCCCTAGTCAACCATTGAAAATTATTAACTGGAAGAAATTGTGACATGGCCGCTCCGTATAAATTTGTAGCATCCAAGTATGTGATAAAAGATGTTGGTTTTGATGGATCATAGGTTGACATAAACTGATTATTTGCTTCTAGTTTTCTGATACTACACTGGCTTAAACCGCCCCGTATACCCTTTTTAAGAAAATCATACATATCTAGATCTGTTAAAAGTTCTAACTCTACTTCAGTTTTCTTTAACATTGCACTCCAAGAAAGGCCTGGAGATGTATAAAAATTTGCTGGATCCAACTGATATATTTCCAAACATACAGATCTGAAGTTTTCAAAGATGTCTGCTAACAGAAGAACATCAGATTTTAGATAAATATCTGAATATTCACCCAAAGTTTTACATTTAAATAAATTCCATACATTACAAGCCCGTTGATAATCCTCATCTGTGATACTTTCATTTCTGAGTTCGTTAAAAAAGTTATGTTTTGAAGGAAGTTTCGTGTCATTTAATTTTGAATAAGTATTTATATATGAATAGGGAAAAACACCTTTTTGACGAATCAGTTCAAATTGATCACTATTAGGAAAGTATTTTCTTACTTCACGGCATTGATCAGATTTTAGACTTTGACTCAGTTTCTCCAAACCACCCGGTAGGAAATTAAAACTATCTAAAAACCTGATTTTTAAATATTCAGTTACGGTTTTTCCATCAGCACTACTATGTGTAATGAGTATATTTTTCGTGAAAGAAATATATTTTTCTTTATTTTTAGGTAAAACCTCAATATTTGCCTCATTTTGGGCCAACTCTTTTATAAACATATGACTATCAAACCCACTTAAATTATGAAAAAGTACTGGTATAAATTGTGGAATTTTGAAATTTAAATTACAAATTGAATGAGCCGCTCCTCTAAAATTACCAGTTAAATGACAGTGATCCCTTACTTTTACACTATCTTCATCAAACTCTTTTTCACAAATATGACAATTTTTAGTATTTTTAAAAGTTAGTTCTTCCATTTCAGTTAATTTTTTAATAGGAATAATATGACGTAAATATTTTTCAAAAATGTTTCTACAATCTGTTTCTAAAGATTGGATAAAATTATCTGAGACATTTTCACCACGAAAAGTTTTAAATTGTGAAAGATTTTCATCAAAATCACATTTTATATAATAAGCATAAGAGTATGGGATATTAATATGAGTTTGTAAGGTATACGATTTTTCTGGAGTTGGCGCGCAGCTATCTATAGATTTTAAGATAGTTTCAAAATCAGCGTATATTACGAAAGGAACCTTGAGTTTTTTATCATGATCTTGAAATTTTAACAAAGTTGCTGGTACATCGTTTCCTGATATATTAATTTTAAAAGAATTACTGTCAGGTAAATGTACGGATATATGATTACAGTCATTCTCCTGATGACGGTTTAATTTTTTTTTTGTTGAAAAATAAATTAAGCATCCATCACATATATGTTTTTTTCCATTATGCTTTGACAATTGTGCAGAAACTAACCGAGATAAATTTGTTATTAAACAGTAATGATTATTTCCTTCAGCATCACTTATAAAAAGTAAATTTACATGTGTTCCTTTACGTGATTTTGTAAAATATAATGGACCAACAATTTCATATTTATATGAATTATTTTTCCAAATTTTCTCCAAGCCATAAACATTTACAGATATATCATTTAGTTTTTCAAATTTTGTTATATCAGTTAGTTTTACAGGAAATTCGATCCCTTCAAAATTTAAACTGTTTTCATAGATTTTATAGTTTTGAACTCTTTCTCTATTTATATTTACTGGATGTAATTGAGCTAAGATTGACCATAAGAAACATTTCGTATCTTCATTTTGTATATTTAGTACAGCCTTTTTTTTAGTTATGCTTGGTGAAAGTGATATGTACGAAGTGGCTCGTAAAGGATTATACTTGTTTATATTTAATTCCAAGTATAATATTTTTTCCAAGGCCCAACCTAAAACAAATGGTTTCGATTAAAAATAATTGAAATATTAAAACAGTTAAACTTACCGCTATCTTTTTCCGAAAATTCCTTAGATTTCGTTTCAACAGTTTCGCATAGTTCCGTGTAGACCTCCTCAAGGTTGATAGCCTCATTCAAAACCCTAAATTTTGTATTAAAAGATTTTGTTTCATGTTTTTCTTTTGTTTGTAAAACATAAGATCCAAATAGCTCTATATTTATTTTCAGGGATTCTTCATTTTTTAAATAAATTTGAGTCAATCGAACTACTTTAGCCTCAAACGATTTTAGAAATCTTTTTATATCAACACCAAAGTTTTCTGATGGTTTCAAACGAAAACTTGCAATCCTTTTTTGAAATGCAGATTGAATAATCTCAATTCCTTCTTCCAAATCTTTACAACATTTATCGCGATGAGAAAGTGATTTTTTGTGCCCAGCAAACATATTTCTCGCTACATGAATATCACAAACTAAACAGTATGATGTGGCTGAAGTTGAGGGTGCTAAAAGAAGTATTATAAATTGAAAAATCTTACAATGTAAACTGATTTGCTTACCATTCAAACACAGTTGTTTTGTGGCAGAGGTTTTAATTGGAGCACTTGCAGTTCTTTTCAATCCATGGAATTTATTTTGATGTAATTGTAAAGATCTTGTAGATTTTGAAACTGAACCACAAATTTCACAAAGCTGAAAACCCTCATTGCAGTTTCCATGTCGCTTAAGATTATCTTTACGAGTGAATGACTTTCCACAATGTTGACAGTTGATCATTTTTTGGACTAAAACAAATATGTTTATTAGTTAACAGATAGTTTGTAACTACAGTTTTAAAACTTTACATATAATTATATCTTTATATTCAAGGTTAATTTGTTTATATTTTAATAAATTTATCAAATCCGTTTCTATAACGACCTGAATTTAATTTACAATCCTTATCAATAACTACAAAATCATATCTATCTATCCAACACAAAGAACACAATTTCTGAAAATCTTTAAAAGGCATATCTACATTAACATGGTCGTCATAAATGTGTTTTAAATTCGTATTGTCTTGTTGAAAGATAATTAATAAATTTGCATTATCCCTTATATGTTGTTTTGGAACGGCGGAGTAAGTTTGTGCTAGGTAAAATACGTCGGTATTTTTGTGTCGGGAATAGACAAAAAAATCTCTAATAGTACTTTGATTTCCACACACTACGTCGTCAAATATTACGATGGAATTAGGTTTTATTGCAGCAGGAGTTATTAAATTATTGCAGTTTTCAAACTCAAAATATCCTATTTCTTTTACTGGTTTTAATAAAAAACTTAAATATTTATATTTTGGTTGGTTTAAAGATTTTGAGTAAACATATATATTTTCAAATCTAAGTCCGTTCAGGTGTTCTATTAAACTAATTAAAACGTTGGTTTTTCCACATCCCGATGCACCCACGACTAGTCCTCGTTTTGGTCCTCCACAAAATATTGGTCCATGCTTTTGGAATTGTTTATTGTCGAGTTGATCGTGATTTTTAATTGGAAGAGCAAAAGATTGTTGCTCAATTCGCATGTTCCCTTTCTCATTATTTGTATTAGAATGAGTTCTATTTAATAATGTTAATCTATTTAAAAAGTTGTATTGCTTAGAAAATTCAGTTCTAATTTGTACAGTTATATAAAATGAGGGTTCTCACAAAATCTAATATTATTTCTAAACAAGACTTTAAGGAAAGAAGAGGTGCAAAAAAACGAGGCTACGGTTTTCTAAATAAATTTATAAACACATTACCGGTAGAATTACATTTGCCAGGGTATAACTTTTGTGGCCCCGGTACTGCCTTAGCGAAACGCCTTTCACGAGGTGACAAAGGAATAAATAAATTGGATGAAGCTTGTAAAGAACATGATATAGCCTACTCCAAATTTCAAGACGTTGAGAAACGTAATCTAGCTGATAAAATATTAGAAAATAAAGCGTACAATAGGTTTAAATCAAGTGACGCAAAAATTGGTGAAAAAATTTTGGCCTTAGGTGTAGCTTCAACAATGAAAGCAAAAACTAAACTTGGTATGGGTATTAGAAAAAGAAATATTAGAAAAAGACGAAAAAAAGGAAAAGGTGTGCGTAAGAAAGATCTGAATTTTTTTGCGGCGGTTAGAAAAGCTCGTCACAGTTTAGCTAGTTTACCGCGAACATCTAATTTAGAAAACTTAACCAGAGTTGCACTCAAGACACTAAAGAAAGGAGGTCGAAAAATAATTGCACCAAAAGAAAGAATAATACCTATTCCAAAAACAGGAGGAATTTTACCACTCATTCCAATATTCGCAGGTTTGTGTAAAAAAACATTTTACATTACAAAAATTTTATTTTTATTTTGTTTTAGGACTCAGCGCTTTAGGTTCACTTGTCGGAGGAGCTGCTGGTGTTATAAAGGCCGTTAACGAAACCAAGATAGCTAGACAAAAACTGGACGAAGAAAATAGACATAATTTAGCTATGGAAAATAAGCATGTTGGAAAGGGATTGTACCTACAACCTTACAAAAAGGGCTTTGGTTTGGTCTGGAATAATCGATTTAAAAAAAACTTCTAGAGAAAATACCACATCGGCCACTTACAAATTTTGATTTATTAAAAATTGTAAAAGAACTAAAAATTCCAAATTTTCGCGGTGTATTTATGCGGGATAATCTACCAAAAAGAATTAGAAAAAATGAATGTGGTATCGTAAATTTAGATGTATCTTCTGGACCTGGCAGCCATTGGGTAACGTATGTACAAAAAAAGAATAGGGAAATACAGTACTTTGATTCGTACGGAAACTTAAGACCTCCCGAAGAATTAATTAAATATTTTTTTAGTGATGGTAACGTCAAGAATGTTAAATATAATTATGAACGGAAACAAAAATTCAATCTTTATAATTGTGGTCATTTATGTTTATCATTTCTTTATAAGAACAGTAAAAATAATTAAAAAATTAGTTGAATAATATCACTTGAATTGTAATGTCTTTTACATTAGCTCTTTCGGATAAAAAATCGGTATTAAGTGCTGTTTTTAACCCCCCGATTTATTTAGACGAAAATAGTGATTATGTTATAGGATTATCAAATTTTGAGACTTTTTACTCTATTCCTAATATTGACGAAAAAAATAATAAATTTTATTATAGAGATGAAAATACATTTGTGACTATACCAACTGGGTCTTACGAGATATCCGATTTATATAAATTTTTACATAGGGAACTTAGCACGGGTAAAATATTGCTTGTTTTATATGGAAATAACAATACATTACATACATATATCAGATGTACAGAAAAGATAATTTTCAAAGACGATTCCATCGGAAAAATTTTAGGTTTTGAAAATAAAACTTTAGAAGCAGGAACTGCATATGATTCAGATCATCCAGCAGAAATTTTAAAAATAAATGCAATTTGTATAGATTGTAATATAGCAGAAGGATCCTATTTAAACGGAAAACCTGTTCATATTATTCATCAATTCTTTCCCATAGTTCCTGTTGGTTATAAAATAGTGGAAAGACCTGAAACAATTTTATATTTTCCCATAAACGTGAAAACTATAACGAACATATCCCTTAAAATACTTGATCAAGATGGTGATCTCATCAATTTTAATGATGAAGTGATAACAATAAGACTACACGTGAAAAAAATTAAAAGTAAAAATGGTTACTAAATATAATCCTTCTTTTACTACTAGTTCTAATAATTTTAAATTAGATGAAGGAAAGTATAAAAAAAAGAAAGTTTCGAAAAAACGCATTTCTAAAACAAACGTTAAACAGATAACACCGAAAAATCATCGGTTTTTAAAATCTTTAGGCTTTACCTTACTAATTTAAAATGAGTATTTTAAATGTAACGGAAAATCTCTATATTGATAATTCAATAACTAGTTTACAATATCATACATATGAACCATATTTACCCAATAAGTTAGGCAATAATGATGAAATAATAATAGCTATACCGGGCGCAGATAAATTTACGTTACCTTGTGAAAGTTTTTTAAATATCGAGGGAAAACTAACAAAATCTGATGGCAGTGTAACTAAAAATTTAACGCTAATAAATAACGGGGTAGCTTTTCTTTTTAAAGAAATCCGATACTTAATAAATGGGCAACAAGTTGATTCAGTTAGAGACGTTGGATTAACCTCAACTTTAAAAGGTTATCTCTCATTTTGTGTTGGTGACACAGTCAAACTGGAAAATGCAGGATGGTTTCCCAAATCCAAATATACAGAACCTATTCTAGTAGATAAAAACGGAAATTTCAATGTAGTTATTGAATTGTCTACATTAATGGGTTTTTTTGAGGATTTTCGAAAGATATTGATTAATGCTAAACAGGAATTAATAATAGTTCGCAGTAATAATGATTTAAATTCTGTATTATATACTGGTACGACAGGTACAGAAGAACCTAAAATTGAACTTATGAAACTTTCTTGGAAAATACCTCACGTATCTGTTGGTTTAGCTGAAGAAATTGCTCTGACAAAACTAATTGATAAAAATGTTGATATAAAAATTGGCTTTAGAAGTTGGGAACTTGTTGAATATCCTGAATTATTGGACACAAATAGACATAATTGGTCAGTTAAGACTAGCACAAGACTGGAAACACCGAGACATATTATTATAGCTTTTCAAACAAGGAGAAGGGATGTCGTGTCAAAAGACATGAGTAAATTTGATGACTGCAAACTTCGAGATATAAGGGTGTTTTTAAATTCAGAGAGATATCCTTGTAATGATCTGTTTATAGATTTCGAAAATAATAAGTTTGCTCAACTTTATGAAATGTTTGCAAAGTTTAGAAGTTCATATTATGACCTTGCAAATATTCCTCTATTTACACCAACAGAATTTAAAAGTATAGCACCTATTACATATATTGACTGTTTACGACAAAAAGAATCAATTCAAAGTGGACCTATCACACTTAGAGTTGAATTTGAGACCTCTGTAAATGTTCCCAAGGAAACTTCAGCTTATTGTTTAATTTTACATGAAAAATTAATAAGTTACAATCCGTTAACAAAAATTGTTAAACATTTATAATTAAAAAAAATAATGAGTTTAGTTATAGATTTTCAGGCATTTAAATTAGAAGGTAATCGATTTTTAATTAAGGAACTTGCAGCTTTTGATGGATTTAGAGTAAGTCACTACGTTTTTAAGGCACCATTTAAATTTAAGGATTTACCAAAATATTTACAACAACAGGCTCAGTGGAATATCAAAAATCATCATTGTATTAAGTGGGACACAGGATATATATTAGCTTATAATTCTCAAAATATTATCAGAGACCTTTGTAAAAATGCTGAGAAAATTTTCATCAAAGGAACAGAGAAAGCTGCATATATTAAAAAACTAACAAAAAAAACAGTAGTTGAATTGAATGAAATACCAGCTATTCAAAAATCAAAACCACTTTGTTTTTATCATAACAATGATTTCTGTGTGTGTTCCCTATCTAATGTATATTTTCTGTATAATAACTTTTTAGTGAATAATTAAATATTTTTTTTAATAATTTTTCGTTTTATTTCAACCTGTATATAAAGTTATTCTAAAAGTAATAGTTTTAGTTAAGTGTGGTCTTTTAACACAAAAACATGAACGAACGTTTAGCTAAAGAATTAATTAACACAAGAAAATCTATTAAACAAAAATATCGTACTTTAAAATCTGATTTAGCGCAATCGGAAAGGGAATTAAAACTTCGAAGTAAACCAATTACGGAACCATTAGAAAAATTTCTAAAAAATATAATACCAGATACAAATATTAAAAGGGAAAAACTAGAAGAATTACCAGGCGCAGTTAAATCAGATCAAACCAAAGATATTTCATTTTTACATTCAACCTTACAAAATAAATTTCACGAAAATCAAGCAGATGCGACACAATTTGCAACACCCAGAACTACAAAATATCAACCTGTTTTGCCTATGACAACACCATCGTTTTTAAAGGATCAATATATAGAGGATAAAACAATACAAGAGGATGACAGTGATGTTGATTTAAATAAAGAAACTAGTCTTCTTGAACAAGTTCAAAATTTATCTACCGCCGCGACTTATCAGGACTACCTTTCTCAATTTGATCCTTTACCTCGGAGGTATATTGATGAATGTATTCATGATACTGAAAATCAGTTTGATTTTAAGTATGGAATTAAATATTCACCAGATTCAGATGTGTATAAAATAGCGAACAGTTTATTAAATTTTAAAGGAAAGGATGTAGTTGTAGAAAATGTTCAATATCCTGGAACAGTGGGACTTTATGAATTACTTTTTAAAAAACATCCTATTGGATATCATAAAAGCGATTTAGAAAATTATATGGATATTTTAAAGCGAACTAATGCATATCGTAAAAACTATAACGAAACTGAGAGCATTCAAGCATCAAATACAGACAAATATAATAATATAATAAGACCATTTTTAGTCCAAAAGGGGATTTTAAGCCAAAAAAACATTGTTTACAGGAGTCCAAAAAATCTGAGAAGTTCAAAAAATAAAACTGGAAAAGGTTTAATGCTTGACCTCTCAAAAAAAAAAATTGATTATATATATTTTGATGACCCTAATGAAATCATTGAACGCCTAAAACTTTTAATTGCCTCACAAATGGCTGGACATACGGGGCATAATAATGAAATTATATCTATAGTTGAAGAACTCCGAGAAAAAAAAATTATAAAATAAAAAAACAAATAAAATTAGGTTAGTTCTAGTCAAGATGCCTATCGATAAGTTTGGTAGACATTATTTAGATGTGAAATATAATTACTCTGAGAAAACAAATTTAATTCATACGGAAACTCCCTCGGTTGATTCACAAAATGTGATTTCTAACCAAAAATTTTTAAATTCCGGAGATAATTATGACATGAAAAATAAAAGAATAATTAATTTAGAAATTCCCAAAAATAAATTTGATGCAACCAATAAATATTATGTAGATAATATTTATCAAAAATCTTTGGAAAATGTCGAAAAAATAAAATCAAATATTGAAAAGAATAATTTAGATAATAGGATAGGTGAAATAATTAATACAAAAAATAAGGATGTATTTACTGTTGTTAATAAAATCATAACAGAAAAATCCTCTGATCTGGAAACTAAAATAAATAAGGATTTTACTCAACAACTTAATAAAAGACTTAGCGTGGAATCAGAAGAAGGATCCAGTTCAAAAAAAATTAAGACATTTGAAGAGAAGTTAGATGAATTTACAAAGGTTAAAGAAAATATTGTAAAAGAAATTCAAAATTTGTCTGAACAAAGTGAAAACCAAAAAGGTATACTTGATAGTTTTCAAAATAAAGTTACCAACAGTGGCTTATTAACTCAGAATATGAATGAAAAACTGGATAAACTTAAAGAAAACTTTGAAAACTCTTTAAAAAACATTGGAATAGAAATTCAAAATTTGTCTGAGCAAAATATTAATCAAAAAGGGATCTTTGATAGTTTTCAAAATAAAGTAATCAGCACTGAATTATCTATCCAGACTATAGATGACAAAATAATTAAACTAAAAGATAATTTTGAAACGTCTATAAAAAATATCGCAACAGAAATTCAAAATTTTTCTGAGAAAAATTCAGCAGGCAGCAGTGACTTAACAATTCAGAATATGGATATAAGTCTGGATAAACTTAAAGAAAACTTTGAAACCTCTTTAAAAAACATCAACACAGAAATTCAAAATTTGTCTGAACAAAGTGTTAACCAAAAAGGGATACTTGACGGTTTTCAAAATAAAGTTACCAACAGTGACTTATTAACTCAGAATATGAAAGAAAGTCTGGATAAACTTAAAGAAAACTTTGAAAACTCTTTAAAAAACATCGACACAGAAATTCAAACTTTATCTGAAAAAAGTGTTAACCAAAAAGGGATACTTGATGGTTTTCAAAATAAAGTTACCAACAGTGACTTATTAACTCAGAATATGAATGAAAGACTGAACAAACTTAAAGAAAACTGTGAAAACTCTTTAAAAAACATCAACACAGAAATTCAAACTTTATCTGAAAAAAGTGTTAACCAAAAAGGGATACTTGATGGTTTTCAAAATAAAGTAACCAGCACTGAATTACTAATTCAGACTGTAGATGACAAAATAATTAAACTTGAAAATGATTTTGAAAATTCTTTAAAAATACACTCTGAACTAAATGAAAAAATTAAGAAAAACGAACAAACTATGTTAAGTAATAAGAAAAAAATTCAATATAATGAAATGATTGTGGATTCAAAAATTCAGAAATTATTTTATGAAAGTGTATTTATAATTACTGGTAATGCAGTTACTGACAAAACATTTATTGCTTCACATTATTCAGTAAAATCTAAATATTATTTATACAAATTACAAAACCTAAAAGAGACGTTTCAGCTTCCTTTCAACAAGGCAGTACTAAAAAAAGTAAAATATAGTGGGCCTCCTGCCATTGTCATTTTAAATGATAAGGATTATTATTCTACCACCGAGCTTGGTTTAAGTAATTTAAATAGCAGAGACGTTACGAAAATTGACACTTTTTCTATTGCAACACTAGATCGTAAGGCGCAAGGAAATATTTATCTGGAATTACTGTTACTTTTGCCCATATATTATGAAAAACAGTAATATTAAGGAGCAAGTTGTTACTGAACTTCACAAACCTGCAAGAAAAAAATTTAAACGATGTAGGGTAATTATTAAAGGTTTAAATGATTTATGGGTTGCTGATCTAGTTGAAATGATCCCTTACTCGAAAATTAATAAGGGATATAAATATATTTTAGTTGTAATAAATGCGTTTTCTAAATTTGTATGGTTAGAACCTTTAAAAAGTAAAAAGGGTAAAGATGTTACAACTGCTATGAAATCTATTTTGTTAACTAACAAAAAAGGCCCTAACAATCTACAAACCGATATGGGGCGGGAATTTTATAACAAAGATTTTAGGCAATTAATGCAAGAGTATAAAATAAATCATTACAGTACTTATTCAAATATTAAAGCATCAATAGTAGAGAGGGTAAATCGCACTTTAAAGAATATAATGTGGCGTCAATTTTCCTTACAAGGAAGTTATAAATGGGTGGATATTTTTAAAAATATAGTAAATAGTTATAATAACACTGTACATTCTACAACTGGTTTTAAACCTAAAGACGTTAATAAAAAAAATGAAAAAACAATATTATTACAGTCCTACAGTTTTCCAAAAAAAGTTGTAAAACCGCTTTATAAAATTGGTGACTTTGTTAGAATAAGTAAATATAGAGAGGCCTTTAGCAAAGGATATCAACCCTCTTGGTCGAACGAAATTTTTTCCATTAAGGAAATCAAGTTTACTAACCCCCCAACTTATATTCTGGAGGATCAAAAAAAAGAATCAATAAAAGGCCGTTTTTATAATTTTGAAATTTCTAAGGTTATGTATCCCGATGTGTATCTTATCTCAAAAATTCTACAGAAAAAAGGCACAAAGGTAAAGGTTCGATACCTTGGTTTGGATAAGTCACATGATGAATGGATATCCAAAAAAGATTTCGTTTAGATCTATATTAAGTAAAATAAATATTTTTTTAATTAGTATTCTTTGAGATTGTAAAGTATAATGATGTCCTTAATGACCGATTATTTTGATCTTGTAAACGATATATTATTGTGTTACGAAGATGAAATCGACAAACAACTGTTAAATGAAACATTGTATTTTTCAAAAGCATGTGACTTGAAAATATCTACTGGTCTAAATGTAGCTATGGGATTTGAGCCATGTTTAAGATTTATACAGAGCGATCAAACCATTTCTTTATTGGACTTGGATTGGTATGATTTCTTGGATAATATTAAAATTTTGTTGGAGAATAACCAGGACCAATTAAATTTTGAAGTTAACCTCTATAATTTAACCAAATCTACAGAGGATCAAGAATATTTAAAACTTGAGAAAAAAGAAAAAACTATTATTTTTTCTAAAGAATGTATTGATGAAATTTTATCTTTGCAAATTCTAATTAACTATCGCTTAAAGTATTTAAAAAATTTAGATTTTAAATTTTTTTATACTAACGCTTTACCAATTATATCTCAGTTTGATGATATTATGCAAGAATTGGATAAACTTTCATCACTTTTTTTTAATTCCAATAATTATTTAATATTCTTAGAATTACTACAATTTTATCCCGATGTAATTAAAATAAACTTAGATAAGATAAACTCTATGGAGATGTAAAAAAATAAAAATTTGTTAATCAAATAAAATATTTTATTTAAAACCTACAAACTACAGTCGTCTTTAATCTTAAAAATATTATAAGCTTAATATTTTAAAAATTATTTTTAAAAATATTACACTTATTCGAAAAGTTTAAAATTATAAAAATGAAATTACAAAAAATAAAATATTATGTTACCGGGTTGTTTAACCATAGGGTATCTGCCCGTCAGTATACCACAGGTAAAATTTATGGCGCTCAGGTTAATTCAGGTCCGTTAAAGGGAGCATCTTCGTGACACCTGAGAGTGTTTTTTGTTCGGATTGGACTGCCAAATCCTTAATTTCTTTAAAAGGTAACTAGGATACAATCGTTAAACCAATCAAAGAAATATCAGAACAAAAACATCTCTAACATTAAAATAACAAGAATTTACTCAAAACCAATGCCCTAGTGACAAGAACGTTAATCTTATTTAAGCAAGTTAACATTTTTGTTCTTAGGGTGGTTACCCCCTATGAGTGTTTTTTTGTTTTAAAACAAATTATATTATCACAAAACATAGAATAGAATAACATATATATATATATATAATTTAAAATGTTATATGTTCAATTAAAAATTACTAAAATAACTGTCAAATAATTTGAAATGTTGTAAAAATGTATCATATTTAAAACATTCTGTACAGTTAAAACTTTGATAAATACATGGTTCTTGAAAATGTTTCTTGCAAATCATGCAGTGGACGTGCCCGTAGCCATGGGAATGGATGTGGATTACGAATAATTCTTTTGTATAATTTTTTATATCAGTTATTACTGATGGTGCACACCTCATACAAGTTATTAAACATTTTTTCGATTCATTAATTAGTAATAAATAGTTATTACATGTTATTAATTGATATGGATGGTACACTAAATTAGTTATATTTGTTTCCACTTCTGGCTCTAAAATATCCGAAGCGGCTCGATTCACCGGTAAACGGTGCCAAATACTAGCAACGCCTAAAGCTCTAGTTTGTCCTGCGTTCCACTCAAACTTTAGAAGATTTTCAGTAACTTCGTTTTTCTCAAATTCAAAATCGTAAATACATATGTAAGTTGTTAAAATTTTGGTTTCTGCTGTACCATCAAAGGCCTCTTCCATATCAGCCGTACACGGAAATTCTTTTTCTTCCATATCCAAAAAATGTTCAGATTTACTTTCGATGTGATCACCCAGGAACCTTTCTGTTTCAGCATTAAGATTTTCAGACGACATTTTAAGTTGTATGTTACTAAAAAAAAAAATAAATATAAATATACAATACTAAATAATTTATTGCAAAAATAAAATACCTTAATTTAAAAGGTTCATAGGCTTTACTCGTACGTATCAATATCTACAAAAGCACATTCCTTTCCATCTATTATTTCAGTTTTTATTAGTTCAATATATAATTTGCCATTATGATTGTGATTATAGTCTGTAACTGCTTCTTTCGAAAAAATTTCGTAAAATTTATTAGGTATCCAAACGGAAAAGTTTTCCAACTTGGCAACTAAACTTCTTTGGTTTAAACCATCAAATTCCATAATCGATAAAATTTTATATTTTTTTCCAATAAGAAGACTAATTGGTTTTTTTATTTCACGTTGATTGGAATTAAATTTTTTTTCTTTTAATTTTTGAAAATTCATCTAAAATCAAAAAAAAAAAAATAATTAAAAAACAGTAACACTTTTTTTTAGAAATGTATTTTTAACTTACTTTTCTTAAAACTGATGTAACACTTTTTTTAGAAATGTATTTCTAACTTACTTTTCTTAAAACTGACTGACTGTATGGTTTTTTTGCATTTTTGTTACTAGAGTAATTTTAATTGTTATTTTGATTAAAAAAATTGTTTTTACTCTACACTTTTTACAATATATTATTTTTTGGGTTTCTAAAATATTTTTACATTTTTTACTTTTTTTTTTAAAAATTGTTTGGCAAACACTACATTTTCCTCTTTTAACATAGAAGACTTGTCGCTCCATAACTAAAATAAATTTTTCAAATTTTTCCAAAATGCATTTTTAGTATTAACTAACTTTATATTAAAAATAAAAAACAGTAAAAATTTAAAAAATATAAAAATCTTTTAAATTTTTTCAAAAATAATTCAAAAAAAAAACAAAAAGGTCTGTAATTTTTTTAGTTTAGAGTTACAGATCGATTAATTTTTTTTTGACGAAACCCATATTTTAAAAAGTTTAGTCACCAAGGTAAAAATAAATACAAAAAATTAAAAACAATGACAATTAAAAAATAAAAAAGGTATATATGGTTTATAATCTGTTTAAAAAAAATCATAAACCAACATAGTTTCAATCATTCAAAAAAAACACGTATAATTTAAATTTAAAGTCTACCGTTAGAATTTTTTTGAGAAAAACCATTTTTTTAAATAAAAAGTTAAACAAATTTTTTATTTACTAGCATCAAAGATTTTTACTAGAAAAAAAATGCACTTTTGTGTTAAAAATATGATTTTAAAATTAAAAATATAATCCAAAATAAAAAATAAAAATGTTTAGTGAAAAAATAATATATCCTTACCTTTATAACTTTAAACTGAACTAGAACTTAGTTCCACTGAACGAACTTAAGAAATTGATGATATTCTAACACAAAAATCAAGTTTATATACAAAACAACTCATTAATTATTTATTAACTTTAATGATCACTGCGTACTAATTGTCAACATTGAATCATATTTCATGGTCACTGCATACTTATTGTTAATAACATATTGCATCATATTATACTTTATACTAAGTGTCCAGAAAGAAATAAAAACTACACGTTCATATTTAAAATGACATAGCGTAGTGGTTAGCGCGTCTGAATAGTAAATCTACTATCGTGAGTTCGATTCTCACTGGTGTCGATTTGCCTTTTTCAGTTAGTTAATAATTGAAATTTGGTGAAGGTAAAAAGAGAAACGAACACTCCCTAGAAACTGGTTCGAAAGTCAGTCTAAGCCGATGGTTCCCTCTGCTACTAGCCCACACAAGTCCTGCACTTAGGGGATGCTTAATTAAGTAGAATAGTAAGAGGTTAAACAAAAATGTAATTTAATTATTTAATTCAGTAATTTCACTGTTTCTAAATGTATACAATTTTCTCCTATTTTTATAAAAAATAAATACAATTAATAAAAAACTAATAAATAAAATAAAAAAGAAAATTAGAAAAAGTATTAACTTATTAAAATAATATCTTTGTTCATCCATTATTTTTTCTTCCCATTTGTTATTCCAAAGATTCTGGTTCCATAAAATTGTGTGCCAATCGGTTCTTAGGCTACTACCGTTAACAAAAGACATCATAAGTTGATAGTTTAAAAATGTTTTATTATATATTTTTAAATTATTGGAATCGTCAATAAATATTTCCATGATATAATCTTCATATTCCAGAGTTTTTAAGGACATTCTTCTGAAGTTTTGCGGCCAATTAGGAACTTCCAAATTAACATCTACATTACAAGAAGAGGTAGAGGTTATGTACATTTCCTTAACATTATAAGGTTTTAAAAATATAAGTTGTGGATTGGAAAAAAAACTCAACAATAACAATTCGTTAATCATGATGTAATTGCCTTAAACAATGTTTAAATAATGACTTAAAGTTAACTTTATCTAATATTATATAATAATTTTTAAGTAATGACCTAAAGTTAACTTTATCTAATATTATAAATAATTTTTGAAACACTCTGTATAAAACCGTGTTATTAAATAAATTGATTTGCAAACTTTCCAACAGTTTAAAGAAACGCATGAAAAAAAGCAATTAATTCTAAACAAACAAAGTAGTTACATAAATGCAACTTAATAATCAAGTCATGTACAAAAACACTTAAGTTAAACAATAAAATAAACTAATTAATAATTCACATACACGAACTAACAATTAATTCTACAACGCAAACAAATTAAAGTCAATATGTATACTGAATTAAATATTTTATTAATTTTCATACACTATAAAAAGTTATAGAATTATTTTGTGAACCCTCCAAAATTATCTATAAAAGAAATTTTCCGACTGTACATAACAAAAAAAATTGGAGGAAAACTGACGTCATCACCTATCTCACATCTCGATATATTTACGCACTACTTTTTTTTGCGGTACATTTACGCACTACTTTTTGCGGTACTTTTTCACAGTAATTTTGCACTGTACATTTACGCGGTACATTTACGCGCTACTTTTTTGAGGTACTTTTTTGCAGTAATGTTGAACGCTACTTTTTTCCAATAATTTGACGTGCTACTTTTGCACCATATTTTTTCGCAGTAATTTTGCGCGCTACTTTTCCACCATACTTTATCGCTCTGCTTTTTCATGCTAGGTTTACTTGCTTGCTAAAATTTTAATGGTCTTATTTAGATTTTTGTCAGTGCGCGGTACATTTACGCGCTACTTTTTCGAATTCCTTTTTCGCAGTAATTTTGCGCGCTACTTTTCCACCATACTTTTTCACTCTTCTTTTTCATGCTAGGTTTACTTGCTTGCTAAAATTTTAATGGTATTATTTAGATTTTTGTCAGTGCGCGGTACATTTACGCGCTACTTTTTCGCAGTAATTTTGCGCGCTACTTTTCCACCATACTTTTTCACTCTTCTTTTTCATGCTAGGTTTACTTGCTTGCTAAAATTTTAATGGTATTATTTAGATTTTTGTCAGTGCGCGGTACATTTACGCGCTACTTTTTCGCAGTAATTTTGCGCGCTACTTTTCCACCATACTTTTTCACTCTGCTTTTTTATGCTAGGTTTACTTGCTTGCTAAAATTTTAATAATATTATTTAGATTTTTGTCAGTGTATTTTATTTGTGGAATATTAATTGTTTGTGTTTACTAACTTGAATGCGATGACATCATGTTTTTCCGTGAACAGCTAAATTAACATAAACAACTAATTAATTCTAAAACGCAAACAAATTATACATACATTATTATTAAGAGCAATTCCACGGTAATTGTCGTTCCAACCGCATAAAAAATAACACTTTTTTTAAAAAACCAACAGAATAACTTTTCGACTGCCCCCGTAAAATGGGAGTATGGGAGGATTATGAACTCTCTAAAAAACACTACTGGGCAGCCATTGCAATAGAACTCGTGTGCACAGGCGCGTTGTCGTACAGGAACAGTACACCTTTGGCTAGTTTTTTTCTTCTCGTTTGTTTGATGGATTCCCTTAGGAGCTCTAGAATATTAGCGTAGTATTCTCCTGTAATGGAAACACCCTTGTCCTTGTAGTCGATTAGCAGGATTCCCTCCAGGTCCCAAAAAATGGTGGCCATGAGTTTTCCGGCCGACTGAGACACCTTGAATTCCTTTGGCGGTGGTGCACCCTTTTTATACCATTACATGGAGTCTTGCTTGGTCTCCGGTTCATAATAAAGAACCCAAGTTTCATCCCCAGTAACAATCCGGTTTAAAACTTTATCCTCGTTTTTTCTGCAAAAAATCACGCCAACATATAACACGCAGTTGTTTTTGAGGTGGGGTAAGCATTCTTGGTACCCATCTTGTACTGACTTTTGGCATATCGAGGTGGTCATAAAGGATCTTAAAAATGGTTGTATCGGATACTCTGCAAGCTGTTTCTTCTTTAGACGCGCATCTTCCAATATTAATTTTTCGACTTTTTCAATAAGTTCGGGTGTGTTCACATCGACGGGTCGTCCAGGCCGGACGTCGTCTTCAAGTGAATCTCCCTTGTTTAAAGAGACTATGCCACTTGTAAACCATGAATTTTTCAGGGCAAGAGTCGCCGTAAACTAAGTGCTTAGTTAGAAATTTAATAACAGCACGGTGTTCAATTTTTTCCATATCCGATATTTTTTTACACTTTGTCTTGCTTGATCGACGATATCTTACAAACTAAATGCCCGAGTACTACGAGACTTGGTATTTATACTAATGAAGAGTTGAGCAAGAGAAAATGTTGTGCGAGATACCCCCCAACACCTGCCATCCCCTCCGTTTCGCGAATATAAAAACGTACCCTCGTAATCTTAACTAAAAACTTTAAACTGCATTAAATGAATTAATATTTTATGGCAAACTATACATTATTTGTTTTTATAGAGTTTTCTTTATTTTTTTGTAGATAAGAGATAGCACCATATGTACAGGGAAAAAAATCAAATCTATATTCAAGAATAATCATATACTTAAAATTTTACAATACACAGGGTGTCCCAAAATTAGACTGCCAAACTTTAATAGCGAATTCCAGAATAGGAAATATTAAAAAAACTTTATATAGCCATAGGCCGAAAAACCCTTGGTTTTCAAAACCCTGTGTTAAACTGTAGTGCTGAGAATGGTTTTTGTTTAACATTTTCGAAACTTTTAAGAATAATTAATTGAAACATTGTACACCTACTAAACTTTTCGTACTTAAAAAGATGAAGTTACTCTTAGCGATATAAAATGCACATAGACGGGTAAAACCGGGAGAAGCTAAGGAAAATATGGCTCCAACATTTTGTGTGGGGGTTTTTATCAATTTTGATAACAAAATGTATAGTTTAAGGCACGGAACTGTGGCTACAGAAAATATGGAATGTGTGTGCAAGTGGAAGGCCCGATGTAGGCACCCACGCCTTATTACTCTCTTGGCGGAAAGAAGAGAGCGCGAATGATTCCTCCCTCTTACTTCGGAGACTTTCTTTCATGTGAAGAACTATAGTAGCCTGAAGTTTTCAACAAAAAAAAGATACTCTTGTCTGTATTATGTTTCATCTAAGAGAACATGCAGCAATCAGCCTGCATTTCACCGGCGCCCTTTCGCACCTCAACAAAAGTTTTAAGTTTGTGGTGAATAAAATAATAGGTTTACTAGTTTAGAGTTATGAACTATTCATAACTGGTTTTAACCAATATAGGTTTAATCTTTGTTACCACGTGACTTGAAATAGCCAATAAACAACAGTTCAGAACTGAATTTAGTGAATCTCCAACAAACCTAATAAAAATGGAGGACCTCCTTTCGAAATGGGATAATCGAAAAATTTAAAGGTAATTACAGTAATAATTTTACATTATTTGACTACATTGGTTGGGGTACTTCATTTGAAATTTTCGTTTGGCAAAGTATGTACTTGGAAATGCTTGCTTGGGACGATTTAATGTGTATCTTTTTTTAACAATAGCAAAATCTTTCCTATTTTATATATCACAAGAATAATATGCACTTTTACCGAGACTATAACTAAAAAACAATTTCAAAATGCAGACTTTTCATGTTAGAAAACTAAAACATACATACAAAAAAACTATTGTGCGCTATATCTCAAGATTTTGAGGGTCCGCGATATTTTTTAAATATCAGTTTCGGTTTCAATAATTGCATAAGAATATTACAGTCTTCTTTAGAACTCCGGACTTTTATTTTATTTTATGGGACTGTGTAATTTAAATAGCCTAAGCAGTGCTTTTTGGTTTAGATAAGTGGTGCTTAGTAAGCACCACTTCATTAGACATTACAGTATTCTTGATTAAAAACACCCTATATTTGCAGAAATACTAAAGACATTTGAAACAATAATAAAGTAAATTTAAATAAAGATTAAGTGTACTTTTTTAGAAAATAAAATATTTTATATAAAATAAGTCAATTCTTGATACAAAACTTACTAATCTCTTTTTAAGTATAGCAGACTCTTGTAACGATAATAACTAAACTAAAAACAATAAAAAGATGTACATAGGAGATGATATTACACTTGAAGAAAGTAATTATTACATGCACGTGAAAAATTTTTATACTTAATGCAATTATTTGTAATCTACAAATAAGTATAAGTAATACTCGGAACAAAATTGTATCTAGAATTGGTTAAAGTATAGTTAATTTTAATACTAGTTAAATCTTGAACAAAATATAACTTTTGTCAGCGTACAAGAATAAGATTTTCCTGCAAAGAAGTATAACTAGAGTTGCCGAATGGAGAAACTAGCATAGCGCTGATTCAAGATTATTAATCTTCAATCCAGTTTAGCTTCTTTTCCCTGTGCTCATTCTAAATCTTGATATAGAATATTTATTTCATATCTATAGCTACAATGAAACTAGTCTGTATTTAAAAAACGTATGAGTTTGCCTACATTGTAAAACAGTCGTAGAATAGTATATTCTATAACTAGTATGGAATAGACAATATTTCGCGCGAGCGAAAAGTTTGTCATACAAGTATTAGGCGAGTTTGACGGTCCCGCGAGCACGGAATGACTATTCCATACGTGTTGAAGACTATACTTTTTTTTCGACTGCAAGGTTAAAAACAATGTTTTTTGTAACTCGACATTGCAAATGCAACAAAACACATATTTTTAAATAACGCAATTAATCTTATTTAATAATTTTATCAAATCAGTACTTAAAAAAGATTTTTATTTAAATTTAGCACATATTTACAAATTATAATACAAAAATTGAAGGTTATTTTAGATCGTTGTGACAGATATCAGGTTTAAATATTTAACAATAGATTGAGCAGTTTTAATTTTTTGAACTAAATTGATAAAAAATTGGCCAAATATTAAGAAAAACTAATAAACTATGTAATTTTAAAGCAAAACTTTAAATTGCATTAAATTATTCAATGTTTCATGGTAAAATATATAGATTTTTGCTAATTTTGCTACAGTTTTCTTTACTTTCATAAACAAGAGATGGCACTACATGTGCTCATTCTAACACTTGATACGGAATATTCATACCGTATCTAGAGCTAGAATGGATTCATTCTGTGTTTAAAACGTGTGTGTATTTGCTTACATTCTAAAGCAGTCGTAGAAAAAAAGTTATTCCAGTTTTAGTGGTGATCATCTGATTTTCTAGTTCAGGACAACATAGACTTACTAGCTTAAACTAACTTTATCCTTTCGTGTATAGTCACGCATAAACTGGCGATTCCAAAGCATCGCCTTTGCCATTATTTCTCAATCAATTCCCCATCACACACCATTAACCGCAGCAAATGGAACAAAATGCATATGGAGGCCGAAGTTTATTAGGTCACAACTTTGACACTGATCTATGTGTACAGAGCACTTAACCCCAGTCCCAATTCTGCCTAATATACCAGTCATTTGATAGATCGAGCGAATATTGGGATTTTTGGAGTTTTTGAGGGGGTTGTTTAGTTTAACATTAAATTAAAAGTTAATTATTTTCGGTGTATATTTGATATATCTAGGGGGCACAATAGAGGCTGGAGGCAAAGAGAAATTTGTTTAAAATAGAAAGAGGGGTCATTTGATACATTTTTTTTTTGTTGCTAAAAATGAGATTTTTTTATATTTCTTTTATTTCCTTTGAAAATTCTTATTTTTATCATTTAAAATAAGTTTAAAAGTATAATTTTAATTTTTGTATCATTAAACAAAAATTGCTTATTTTTTTTAAAGAAATTTTGATGAAAATACCAATTTTTAACACTTAACACCCTCAAAATAATTTAAAAAAAATTAAAAATATATTGTTAAATAAAGAATTTTATGAGCTTTAAAAATCGTGACCCCAGAAAAAAGTGGTACAACCTTAAAATAATGTTATCAACTTAGTGTAAATTGTGCTTAGGGGCCACTAGCGTCTACGTCCCACATTCAAAAAACACCAAAACAACCAAAAACCAAAGATATATTGAATTGCACAATTTGGCAACAGCGCGAAAGACCGAATTGAATTTGGGACGTAGACGCTAGTGATTTATGGTAGGGGAAAATTTTATGGATTAGCGACATGCATGTCCAAAAAAGTCCAAACCATAGTTTTTACTTCTGTCGGCTGGGTCCAAATGACTGCCCATGACTTTTTTTATTCTCATACGTATATTTCTGTAGGTGTTACAACCACATTTCTGTGTTTGTATTTATTTTTAATATGGGTTTTATTATACATAATTTCATTTAATTTCTTTACTTAGTTATAATTTAAAAATAATATTTTATTTTAAATTAATTGTATTTTTGTAAGTAACGCGCTGAAAATCTCCTAGCATTTCTGCGCGTGAGTTCGGGTAGGTGCCCTCCGGACAGTAGCAATTTAACACTCGAGAACGATCGATGCGTGTCAATAAAAATATACTCAAATCAGCTGAAGGATCTACCACGCGCCGGGAATTCGTTAGAATTTACCATATTTACGGCAGAAATTATAGAAATAAGTTCCATATACACATATGTATTTAAATAATTAGTAGTGTATACCTACACTGGTCAAACAAACTTTTATTCGCGTACAACAGTTTCCAGTTATGTGGTGTCTCCTGTGAAGAAATGGCGGTCATGACCTGTCGTGCTGAATGCACATATCTATAACTCTATATTGGCCTTTCAACGTTTTCTTAGGTAGAATA
This sequence comes from Brachypterus glaber, assembly GCA_958510825.1. NCBI lineage: Eukaryota > Metazoa > Arthropoda > Insecta > Coleoptera > Kateretidae > Brachypterus > Brachypterus glaber. The sequence continues at coordinate 17,997,769 of OY294048.1, read as the reverse complement.
ACTGGGAAGGTAACAAAAGACAGAAGATATGACGAGTAAGTCAAAATGGCGTAAGCCACGTTGTCAGTTTACACAATTTTACTATAAAATAATAAAATAAAATTAATTTCAACATTTAAGTTGTATTTCACATTTGAAATAAAGAAAAAAAATTCAAAACGAATTACAATAAACTAATTATTATTTTGAAATTAGTTAATAACATAAAGAAATTAGTTACTTTAAGTTTAATAAGCATACTATTAAAGATTTCTAAAATAAGATCCGGCAACATTGCACTTGGACAGATTTTCCTTGCCTTTGAGGCTAGTTTCGGTTGTTTCTATATCTTGCTGTTTCTATATATTGCTGTTTTTAACTTTTATCTTGTTTCTTTGAGTACTTTTTTTGATTCTTTTGAGCTTGTGATAGTTGATAGTGACATTTTTTTAGTGATAGTGACATTTTTTTTGACTTAGTATAGTGTTCATCTGTGGTTTATTTCTATAAAAGATGACTTGCTTTGTGAAAGACTGTAAGAACGTAAGAAGGCTTTTAGCTCCTAATAGCAATGTTACTTTTCACAGGTAAGCAATAAAACAATAAGCTTAATTGTAGCATTTACATGGTTAAATACAGGTTGTACTTTTTCTAAAAGGCTTTTCGTGATACTCTGGTTACAGATGGTTATTGATTAATTAATATTAATTAATTAATTAATTAAACTGTATACAATTCCAAATATTGGGCCTTTGTTAAATGAAATAAATTGACAGTTTTTTTTAAAAACTACAATCATAATAATGTTCGTAACCTAACTTTTTTTTGATGACGTGTAAGTCAAAATGGCGGCGAGACTTTACGCTGTGTCTTCCCAGTTAGTCTCTTTCTAATGACCGATATAGAGTGTATAGATATGTGGCTGAATGCTATAACTAAGGTAAGATTACCATATATATTATTGGAACTGTCGTTTTGTCTTAAATATTCTTATCATTCATATATACCTATTCGCAGTCCACTTAATTAATATCATAAAGACGATGTTACGGAGGCAATCCCATATCACCGAATGGGACTCTTTGACGTCACATAACACATAATAATAGAAATAATAAGTTATTCTTTATTTAGTTTTATTGTATTAGCAATCACTTTTACTATGACTATGGAAAACAATGCTAAAACTATTAACTGAATCTAACCAAACCTTATAAACCATTTAACTGGCATCATTATTTCAAACGTCAGTCAAAAGGTTTTGCGCTTTTTTATCCTGTAACTGTACCTACTTTTTATACTTATTTTGCAAATTTGTTCGTAATTTAATAAGCTTTCCTTGTGATTATTGGCTTCTAAACGATCAATTTAATATTTAAAAAAAACTGCAAAGTTTTCAAGATAATGGATGGTTCCCAAAAAACTTGAACTTTTATTTAATTTTCTGGTTTGTAAAAAAAAAACTCGGATTTTTTGGCAGGTTTTAATGCGTCACTTTATTATATGGCTAACGTTTCTCCCCTCTTTGGGGGCTTTATCAAAGCTGAAAGATAACAACTATTGTTAATAACAATAATAATGATAATATATAACAAAAATATTTTTTGCCTGTATTGAATCCCATTTTCAGGTAAAATATGTAAATTTTCTTACCTAAAAATTATGTGAGCGTAGTTATATATATTATAAACTTGAACATTATGGAAAAGGAACCTTTTACAACATAAAAATAAATAAATATTACATTACAATATAAAAATTGGTTTTGACACCATGTCGAAAAATTTGTAGGTTAAAAGCGTCGTTCGCAGTAAAAAACATGTAACATTTTTGTGGGTCGAACCCAGCATTAGTCAATTCTCTGTGGTAACATCGGTCAAAAGGTACGTATACCCCCCCCCCCTTTATACGTACCTTTTGACCGATGTTACCACAGAGAATTGACTAATGCTGGGTTCGACCCACAAAAATGTTACATGTTTTTTACTGCGAACGACGCTTTTAACCTACAAATTTTTCGACATGGTGTCAAAACCAATTTTTATATTGTAATGTAATATTTATTTATTTTTATGTTGTAAAAGGTTCCTTTTCCATAATGTTCAAGTTTATAATATATATAACTACGCTCACATAATTTTTAGGTAAGAAAATTTACATATTTTACCTGAAAATGGGATTCAATACAGGCAAAAAATATTTTTGTTATATATTATCATTATTATTGTTATTAACAATAGTTGTTATCTTTCAGCTTTGATAAAGCCCCCAAAGAGGGGAGAAACGTTAGCCATATAATAAAGTGACGCATTAAAACCTGCCAAAAAATCCGAGTTTTTTTTTTACAAACCAGAAAATTACATTCAAAGTTTGGCAACCTATATGGTATTTACCTACAATGAACTTTTATTTAATTTTTTAATAAAAGAGCACCCTTTTAAATATCTAAACCCTAAAAGTTTCCTTAAGTTCTATCAATTGACTCGATTTGATGTTTGTCGACTGGGCTATAATGCCAAAGGAGAGTTTTATTCATTCAATACCCGGTGCCTTTCCTACAATTTGCCGAAACATGCAAGGTTAAGAGATTCGAGCACACACACACACCTCCACTGAACCAAACTTAAGCTGAAAACGAATGTTTAGGAAATCTGTTGACTTACTTTGTTAGCTGAAAGTGGGCACTTAACAGAAAATTAATCAGTAAAATCCCAGCTGTTCCTGTTTTTAATATAATGCTAAAAGTCCTGAATCATTAGCCACAAAATTTCATGAATTTACATTTTTTTTTACATTTTTACATTTTTGTTTAACGTCGTACTATTCTACTTAATTAAGAACCCCCTAAGTCCAGGACTTGTGTGGGCTAATAGTAGAGGGAACCACCGGCTTTAATTGACTTTTGAACCAATTTATAGGGAGTGTCCGCTTCACTTACGCCTTCGCCAAATTTCAGTTATTAATTAACTGAAAAAGGCAAATCGGCGACGGTGAGAATCGAACTCACGCTATTTGGGTACTAAACTCATCAAGTACGACGCGGTAGTCCACTACACCAATCCTCCCATAAATTAGATATTTCTTTTACTACTTTTTGCACAGATTCTGTTAACAAAAAATAATAATTTTTAGTTATATCACTGATATCATAATATCGTCATCTAAAGGCTCTAACGGTCTAACTCCAAAACGTCATATTTTTCAGGAGACGTAAAAGACGATTTAAAACTTAATTATAGCAATTTAGAACTTTAAAACTAGCTTGTTCACAGGTAAAAATGTTTGAAATGTGTTAATGTATTTAAAACTTTTCATTGTTATCTATTTTATATAAATTATTTGAAAATTAAATTTTAACCACAGAATCTAAATTCACTAATGGTCTAACTCCAAGGGAAGATAAAAGAGGATACCTATCGTATTATATCGCGTAATATTATTACAAAAAAATTATATTTTTATATTTAATATATAATATTACTACTAGGTAGGCATAATATATATACATTATTAAAGGCAATAATTATAATTATCATCAAACAGTAAATCACCAAATATTTGAAACGGGATCCCCTGTTGTCGAGAAATAGTTTGACATTAGTGACAGTTCTCATTTAATTGTTTTCTCACAATCATATGATGGAGTTAGACACTTAGCGACTTAAAATATTTACATTTTTGCATTTTTTGAGGCTGATATTGGTTTAATGCAACTTTTTTTTTGAAGTATGTTGGTAATCAGATAATGAAGCAAATTTGATAAAAATCTCATTTTTGAAAAATTTGGAGTTAGACAACTAGAGCCTTTAGTGGACGATATATTATATTAATGTAAAATTGACACATAAAAATAAGTTGTTTAATTTTCAAAAAAGCTGAATTATAGATGTATTTTTTAAACATTATTCAAGAGATATTTATTGAAATTTTATTTGATGATTTTAAAAAGCAAATACTGATTTTGTTTTAAGCTTTTTCAGGTGGTTTTAGGCCTGTAACTAAAAACTCTACATCTTTAACCTAAATAACGCAGTTTTTAATGTTTTTACTTTTATATTTTTGTTTTTATATTATGAAAATATTGATACAGATTTAGAATCTCTGTCAAAAGTACTACAAGAAATGTCTAATTTAATTTACAAAATAGAATTGCTAATCGTGGAGGACTCTCCTGAGGAACTTTTATCATTATCTTGAGAACAGCACCAGCTGGGATTTTACTGAATACTTTTCTGTAAAGTTCCCACTATCAGCTTTCAAGTTCAACCAACAGATCTCTTTGACAGTCTTTTTGAACTATAATAATTATAATTATAAATTATAATATACAGGGTGATCAGTAACTGCCATGCCAAAATTTAAGAGGTGATTCTGCATCCAAAAATATGAAAAAACGTTTCTATAAAGGCTGGTCCGGAAGCTACGGCCCTTTGAAGATGACATATTGAATGGGGAACAAAAAAAAGCATAAATAAAATTTTAATATTCTTCGCCAAAACACCTAAATTTAATATTAAAGGAGTAAAAGCCTTTTAAAAATTAACGTTTTTGGTGGCACAAAATGTTACTTCCTCTTAATTGCATTTTTTTTTTGAAAACGGTTCCTCCTACAGTGTTACACTATAGGACCTTTTTTATGTATTTTTTCTCAAGAAATCTATATATTTTACAAAGAATCCAAAAAAACTACACATAAAAAAGTTTGGGGCCAAAATGTGTTAAGCCTCACATATTGTGTCCGTCTAGGCACGCCTTTGGATAAATTTCAAAAAATAAACTAACATAAACTTATTGCCCTTATTAATACTAGTATACATGCAAAAGCTCGTCGCTCTAGCTTAAATGGTACCAGAGTTACTAATTCAAAACCTTATTTTTATTACAATTTTAAAGGGCTGTAGCTCCCTTAGGGCTTATTTCCGGACCAACCTTTATAGGAACTTTTTTTGATATTTTTGGATTTGGAATCGCCTCTTAAATTTTGGCATGCTAGTTATTGAGCACCCTGTATGTATACCTATAGATTAAAGGAGTATTATCATTTATTTGTAGAATAGGTCTGTTTAGGTTCTCGAAAATCTCGGTTCTGAACTGATTCGGAACAGGCAGTTTCAATTGGGAAGTAAAATTGATTTTCCATCAAAATCAGTGGATTTCATTAGTTTTTTGAATATGGCCTAGTCAAAAAATAATAATAATAATAATAATAATTATAAATTAAAAGGATAATTATATATATATATATATATATATATAATAATTTTAACTGTTTTTTCCTACGACTACCTATGAAAATGACAAATTTCACAGAATTTAGAGAGTAAGAAAGTATATTTCATACCCGTGTGAAATAATATCATACATTTGTGGAAAAGCTATCATCATTTTTTTCATAATATTTACCATTTTCTTACACGTGTTCCATTAAATTTTTATGTATCTGGATATATATTTTTCCACTTTTTTATTATTTATTTCTAAATTAAACAATTTAAATGAACAAAATGTAACTAATTTTATCTGTTAAAGTTTACTCTAAGAAAACAAACGAAATCTACAAGAGACTTAGGTAAACTTCAATTGGTTTATTAATGTTGACGCAACTAGTTATGGGAATTTTAGCAAAAATGTACCCATATTATTTACTGGTATTTTTTTAATCTTTACTTTATTCTAATCAATCTACTAATTTTAAATAATAATAATTTTATTTTTATTTATTATTTTTCAGCATTTTCTCCAGAGAAAATATATAGTTTAATGTCATGTCATGACCTATAATTTTTCATGGTCATCCCTCTATATTAGAGTGGCAACTAGAGCTGTTTGAACCTGCGGCAGGTTATTACTTTGCAAATATAAAAACAACTAAAACGTTTAAAGTTTTTTATTAGGTGACGTAAACAAGGAAAAAGTAACAAAAAAACGACTTCTCATTTGACATTATTAATAAAATATAAACAAAAAAAAACTATCAAGTTCTTCATAACTAAAAGTAAGTAAGGACATTCTTCAGTCGTTGGCAAATATAAGCGCCCCTCTTGAGTGTTGCGCCCGTGGCAAATGCAAATGCCCTAGTTATGGCTCTGCCCTATATTGTCGATAAAGTAGGCAATAACAAGGTCGTAATTTAGTGACATTATTAAATCGAAATAATATTTTATAGATCCTGTAGTTTTTTTTATACATAAATCCATTATTAAATTATAAATAATAAACGCGTTAAAAGAACATTAATTATTACAATAAAATTATGAGTCCTTTATAATTTATTAATTTGTTTTTGTTTAATTCATGCTGAGCACACGTTTATGTCGCAGAATATCAACTGACAAAAAAAAAGAAAATGATCTTTCGGATGTGTACCATCTACAATTTTTACACTCGTTTTTAAATTCTGTGTCACAACGGGATTAAAAAAAGTGACAAACATTGGAAATTTTGCATACGGACATTTTGATCATCTTAATTCTGAAAAAAAAATTCTGACATTTTAAATGCTATAATTTTAGTATAAAGGCATTTTTTGAAAACCTTAATGTGTGTCAATAATAAAATATTCTAAACTTAAAACAGTATATTAAATGTTTTTCACTGTTGTGAAATTAAGCATCAGCCATTTAAAATTTTTTATTTTTAAAAATCGATTCCGTTTCAGCAACCTCTAAAATCCCCAGATATCAGTTTTCACGAAAATACTGAAAAGGTCTGGTTCATAGTGTGGTAGTTTGAAAACTTGGCGTGATAGGAAACACAAGGCAGTTTTGGAATTACCACTACGTTTTTAAATAATTATTTGACCCTATTTGGCCACAGTGGTTGGTAATGTTCCAAGTTGTGTGGGTCTCACAAAGACTGTTTTAAATGCAGTGTTTAATAGGTCTGGTCCCTGGGAAACAATAGTAGTTTTCGTAACGAGTAAGCGACTTTAGTGCACGAGAATGAAGTTTTTTTGATGACACGAAGCGAAGTTAAAAAATCATTCGAGTGCACTAAAGACTTGTCGCAAACGAGTTGCGAACAAAATTTTTCGTTCGATCTACAGTCTAGACTCTTTAAAAATGTATATTTTAAAGAATTACCTGTGTTTAATTTTGACATTTGAAAATTTTATAAACGTCAAATGACTCTTGTCAAAATGAATGCTATGTATAATCGTTTGGATAAATTAGTGTGCATAGTTATCATTTTATTCAAATATGCACTATGTACTCGTGCCATAGAAAAATATACTAACGAGGATATATAGTGAACATGCATTTTTCTTTATTTCGTGTACACTAGGTCGTACGGAAAATGTTTTTCTTCCTAAAAACTCCTTTATTACAACTTAATAAAATATATATTTATGTATGTATTCCTTTTAGCTAGATTCAATAAAAAACTCGTCTGGTCCAGAAATAAATTTTCAAAATTTAGAGCTGGTCGTCTTAATGAAATTCAAAAGCTTTTAAAAAAATTTCAAATTCACTCCAATACTATTTATGAACATAATTCTCATAACATGTTCATTAGGGCCTAAAATAATTTGCCAAGAAATAAAACCCTAATCATATTTAAAAGGGAAGCAAAGCTCTATTTCAAAAAACCGACTTATGTATTTTTTATTTTTTACTTTTTAGAGACATACAAGTCGGTTCATTTTTTTTGCGAAAAGTTTTTTACTTTTTAGAGACACATAACTTGTAGATTTGTAACGTCATCTAAGCTAAATTATAGTTGTCCTTCCATTTCGGTAAGCTGCTGACGCACAAGGCACTGTTAGTGCGTTAACATTACAGGTCCATGGAATCAAGTTTAGCGGCATTTAAAAGATTTTCAGTGTGACGTAATATTTAAGTGACCCCTTAATCAAGTTATCTGGCTTATCCGAGTTATCCCATATTTCTCTAAAAATTTTTAGTAGAACCAAATTAATACGTTTTTAAGTTAAATTGCTTTAAAATGATTAGATTTTTTTAATTGTCCGGCTTACCCGGCATTATCCGAGCGTCAAAAGGGACCACATCATGAATGCCCTCTTTAAGTTGCAGAAAGTTTCATCAAATTCCGTTCATTCGTTTCAAACTTATGCGGGAACAAACATAAAAAAAAACAAAGTCACAGGTCGAATTGATAACCTCCTCCTTTTTGGAAGTCGGTTAAAAACTTGTAAATTAGAGTAAATTAACAACTTTAAGTGCATATAGAAAAAATTTCTGAGGTGACCCGAAAAAACTGATTACAGATTCAAAATCTACGACCCAAAGTTTATTTAAAAAAGTTGCCAGATTTTTTTTTCTTTCGTACCGGTAATTATAATTTGAAAAGAGAATTCTCAATTTATGTAAGCTACCCGAAAGGAAAAAATTTATTATTAAAAATTAGTTCAAAATATTGCTGCTATTTGCAAGTTTAATATTTTAACAGATGGCTACGCTCTTTTATTAATTAATCTTTCAACTTTTCAACTGATATTTTAATCTTCGTTTATAAATCAAAATTTACGCACAATTAGCATTTTATTAAAAGTTATCCTTGCCATAAATCATATTTTTAGAAGTTTCGTAAATAACTACAAAAATTAATTATATGCAGTAGTTGTGTGCTAAAAATCTTTTAGCAAAAAAAAATGAACCAACTTCTGTATCTAAAAAGTAAAAAATAAAAAATAAACCGGTTCCAATTTCACCACTCCCTAAATTAAATACTAACAATTGTTGTTGTTAAAGTGATTTTTTTTACAAAATTATAAAAATTTTATATTTCGATGCCTAGGGGTTGGGCCACATGGAGATCATGCCACCTATAACCATGACTTTTATTAAGTAACTAACATAGTTTATTTTAAGTCAAAATTTATCCATATATAATAAAAAAAACAATAATTTTAGAAAAAATATATGGATTTTACAAAAAAAAAATGCTTTTTTTGCTGCACTCCTCTAGGAGTGGTTCGATTTTAACAAAATATTGCCCGAACTATTTTTTTATAGGGAATAATAAAATGAGGTAGTAGCTGGTTAACATTTCGAGTTTTAAGAAGGACTTAATACGGGGTATTTGCTTAATAAGAAGAAGTGTTCTATAGATTTTTTAATTTTTAGTCAAAACCATTCTCACGTCTCATAGAATCGACATAAAGAAGCAGAAATGGGTTAATTTGAAGTTGATTTAAATTGTCCTACCACCGTACCGTGATGTAACCGAATAAAATGCTACAGGTTTTGGATTTATAAGTCTTGCACAAAAAGTCCAATATACATAATTACTTAAGAACAAATGAAGTTAATGACTATAATCTTCGATGGGGCAAAAATATTATATTACCCCATCACAGGCTTGCACTGGTTGCAAAAAGTTCCTATGTAAGGCCCACTAAGCTCTATAATCACCTACCAAATAATTTTAAGTCAATATCATCAACTAACCACAGTTTTTACTCTGTAGAAGAATTATTTTCTGCTACTTTTAACTGAAACTCTGTTTATTAAATTTTATATTGTCTTTGTCTATTTATTATATATAGTTCATTTTTGACGCGTCTTCATGTAATTTTTTTTTATCAAGAGATTAATAAAGATTATATTCTATTCTGTCAAAGTAAAATTTTATATCAATATGTGCGCAAAAGTGTCGTTAATCGGAATTTACAATTAGTTTAAAAGTTTTAACAAATATTAAAGTGCCATAGACTATAAACTATAAATTGTTTTAGTAAATTAAATAAAACAGTGGTGATAAGGAGTGAAGCAAAAAAACTGTGTTGATAAACGTTTAAATACAAGCAGTGTTGCCAAGCTGAATTAATATTCTTAATATCTAGTTTAAAAAATGGCACTACATAAAACCTGTTTTATGTGCAAAACAGAAAAATCTCTTGATGGTAATACATTAACTATATTTACGTGCGATAGCTGTAAACGATATATTTGTGATAGTTGCTCTAAACTAACAGCATCCGAAATTAGATGTTTGTCATTTAAGAAAAGAAAGCTTTGCTTTTACTGTGAGGAATGCCAAAAAGGATTCATGTTAGTACCGGATCTAATTAAGAAAATTGATGATCTTAAAAAAGATGTTGATAATTTGAGAAAAAAATTGCCTACGGATGTAAATACCAATTTTGCTTTCCCTGATCAAGAAGTAATCATCAATGAAATGTTTGATCGTCAAAAAAGAGCCTCAAATGTGGTTGTACTAAATATTAAAGAGTCTGCAAGTGACGGTAAACAGCAAAGAATCAATGAAGATGTTGCAATTATTAAGGACATCCTAGAGGACATTGATGTGAAAAAGGAAAGGATTAAAACATTTAGATTAGGAAAATATTGTGCAGGTAAAAATAGACCAATAAAAGTTGTTTTAGGCTCTCCTGAAGATGCAATAAATGTTCTAAAAAATAAATCAAAAATAAAAATTCCCAGCGTGAAAATTTTTAGTGATCAAACAAAGATGGAAAGGGATTATTTCAAACATGTTAAAGAAAAACTTAATATTATGATAGCTCAGGGCGATAACACAAAAATGATAAAGTATATTAACAATAAACCTACTATTGTTACTAAAAGAGAAAAAAACTAATTTGTAAACCTAATATACAATTTAACACTGATTTAATATATTTAAATATTCAAAGTCTGTTGTACAATAAAGATCAATTAACTTCGAGCATTTTTTGTTATAATCCGAAGTTGGTTTTGTTAAGCGAGACCAGACAAACTAGTGACATTTATAACTGGGAACTAGAAATTGATAACTACAACCTTATAAGATGCGATTCAAAAAGCCGCCATACAGGGGGTATTGTAATGTATGTTCAAAAAGGGATCAAATTTACATATTTTAAAACTTTCCACTTGGAGGGTAATTACTGGTGTAGAATAATAAACATAAACGCCTCAAATAAAAAATGGATTATTGGTTGTCTTTATCATTCCCCTGGTTCATCTGATTCACAATTTATTGATGATCTAGATTCAATTTTTGATAGCATGTTTCGTAATAATTCAATTTATTCTATTCTTGTTGGTGATTTTAACCTGGATTATCTTGTAGATAGTTTTTATAGCAAAAAATTAAAGCAGCTTATTAATTTATATGGAATTAAACAAATTATAAATGAACTCACTCGCTGCACAAATGTAAGTTCGACGTTAATTGATCTTGTTTTAACTAATTCAGAGTACATTAATTCAGCCGTTCATTGTAGTCCTAAAATTACTGACCATGCAACTATTTCTGTTACCTTTGTTAGAAAGGATGAAAATCTAAATATAATTAAAAAGTCTTTTAGAGATCTCAGTCCTAAAAATTTAACTGATATAAATATGAATTTAATTTCATGTGATTGGTCCTTAAATTGTACTGATATGAATATATTCTTTGAAAATTTATTAGAAAATTGTCGTAATGTTATCAATAATATAGCACCAGCTCAAACTTTTATAAAAAAATCTAATTTACCTTGGTTTGATAATGAAGTTTTTAATTTGATTAAGAAGAGAGATAATGAATATAAACTTTTTAAAATTGCTAACGAAGAAATTAAAGCTATTCACTGGGTAAATTATAAAACGTATAGAAATAGTGTGGTCAATATCTTAAAATCTAAAAAAAAAGCAATATTTTTATAAAAAAATTGATCTTAACAAGAAAAATTCTAAAGAAATGTGGAAAACCTTAAAGTCTTTGGTAAATAAAACAGAAAATTATTCTATAAATTGTGTGCAATTTCAAATTGAGGGTCAAAAAAAGTTGTTACATGATAAATCACAAATAGCCAAACAATTTAATTCTTATTTTATAAATAGTATAAATGAAATAGTAGAGTCCATTGTTTGTAATGAAGAATGGTCAAATGAGAATCATAACTTATATCCAGAATTCTCAAATTTTAATCTTTTAGAATTAACTGACTTGGTTAAACTAGTAAACTCACTGGATAATAAGTTTAATAAAAATGACATTTTAAATTCTAAGGTATTAAAAAGTGTTATAGGTTCTATTGGTCATGTTTTTCTGCATTTTATAAATACTTCACTGGACACTGGTTCAGTTCCAGATAAACTTAAAACAAGTCTTGTCCATCCAATACCAAAAGTTCCTAATACTTCTAAAGCTGAAGAATTCAGACCAGTTAACACCTTACCCTCTCTGGAAAAACTACTAGAATTAACAGTTTATCAACAATTGCTTGACCACTTTGAAAAAAATCAAATTTTTATAGGTAATCAGTCAGGCTTCAGACGTAAACATTCCTGTGAGACATCAATACAGCTTTGTTTGGCGAAGTTCAAAGAATGCTTAGATAAAGGTGAATATGTCATAATAATATTCTTAGATCTCAAAAGAGCGTTTGAGACAATTGACCGTAAAATATTGTTAAAAAAACTTAAAAGTTATGGTGTGACTGGAAAAGTATTAAAGTGGTTACGGTGTTATCTAAAGAATCGTAAACAGAAGGTGGTCATTGAAGAAATAATATCTGCTGCATTGTTAAATGATTTTGGGGTGCCACAGGGAAGTATCCTAGGGCCACTTTTGTTTATTATTTATTTAAATGATATATTTTTCTTTATTGACTGCGATTTTATAAATTTATTTGCAGATGATACTTTGCTTGCAATAAGTGGAAAAAAATTGTTAGATTTAGTAACAAGAATGAATCAAATTTTAGAATCCGTTCTGAAATACTTTAATTTAAATAAACTAAAACTAAACGCTAAAAAAACCAAAGCTATGATACTAACAAGTAAATTTAAGTACTCTCAAATAAACATTAATACTATAAACCTAGTTATTGACAACCAGATGTTAGATATCGTTACAGAATTTAAATATTTAGGGTTTATGCTGGATAATACACTTTCATTCAATAGCCATTTTGAGTACATGTATAACAAAATTATTAAAAAAATATATTTTTTCTCGAGATCTGCTGCAAATTTAAGTTTGGAAACAAAAATAACTGTATATAATTCAATTATAAAGCCACATTTTGAATATTGCTCCAGTGTTTTGTACTTTTTAGATTTAAACAAAAAAGCACAATTACAAAAACTTCAAAATAGATGTATGCGTATAGTGTTAAAAGTTAATAAATATACACCTATTCATTTAATGCTTAATACGTTACAGTAGTTTTCAGTTAACAATTTTTTATTTTATAAAACTATGATATTTATTTACAAACTAATACATAACCAACTACCCAGTTATTTAAACAGCTTTATTAAATTTAAATATGAAAGTCATAATTATCCAACTCGTAACAGAAAAGACGTATTGATAAGATATACAAAGTATTCATCCACGGCAAATTCTTTATTCTATAAAGGAGTTACTAGTTTTAATAATTTACCTAGAGATATTAAGTCTAGTAGTTCGTTAAGAAACTTCAAATCTGATCTAACGGCTTACATAAGAAAAAATTTGTAATATGTTTGATGTAATGTACTACTATAATATATTTTTTTCTTTATTGAATTTATGTTATTTTTAGGTACTAGTTATATAAATTATACTTATTATTACTTTTATTGTGTATTAGGAATATTCTATTTAATAAAGTTCTGTTCTATTCTATTCTATTCTATTCTATTCTATTCTAAAAAATGCGGTTCTCCAAAAGTTAGCTAAGTTGAACTTATAACATTTTGTTCCATTATGTAAATGGAAAATCAAATACTTACTTGTATCTGGCACACCATCTCTCCGTAGGGCCAACACTGTCTTATGGAAGGAACAATGGCGAACGGAGTCACAAACAAACCCATCGCCAAGTCGTTACTGGCCAATGAAGTCAAAAGGTAACGGGGCTGAAAAAAATTAAAATAAATTTTGTTGATGCTCATTTGTTTCTTGTTTTATGGTTGACTAAATAAATTTAATCCCATATATCAGGTAACTATATTGTGATTTGGACTTTGGCAATCAAATAATTAATTTTACATTTAAGGGGAAGTCCAAATAAATTTTTGACAAGTAAATTGAAGCATCAATCTACAAACTTTTTGTTAAAATGAAGCAATATAGCGAATTGTTCATAGTAAATGATATGGCAGAATTTTTTTTGGCAAGTTAAAATAACAATGGTCCACCAGCTTTTACCATATTAAACCAACTTTCACATGGGTATTTTTTTATGATTTTGATTTAGAAAATATCTATAACACTAGGCAACAAATCTCAACTTTTTTTTTGCCCCGATTGGAAAGTAAATTTTTCTTACTAATTCGAGGGCATAGAAACCAAATCTGACCTCAGAAAAATTTCAGCACCTAAAATTTTTGAGATATAAGTCCAGGAAATAATAACGTTTTTTTTTCAAAATCTTAAAAAAAGAGTAGGATTTTTAAAATTTTGGGGTATATTAAAAAAAAAATACGAGGAAGTTAAAAATATATATGCCAAGGACCTACTGTCAGAGTAAGTACGCGAAAAAAAAAATAAAAAGCTTAAAATGAAAGTGCAGAGTTTACTTAATTGCTCTTTTGTGGCAAAACTATCAAATCTGTATAAAAACTTTATAGGTCTTAATTTGTAGATTGTAAAATTCTCTACAAAAATATTTATACAAATATTTTTTTATTTTGCTTAGTTTCTTCGTAAAAAGTAAATAAATGAAAAAGAAACAAAATTAAAGTACACAGTGTAAACTTTTTTCCCGAGCCCAAAAATATATATTTTTCTTATCAATTTAAAGGAGCAGAATTCAAATTTGACCTTAAATAAAAATGTTATAATACAGAAATAGTTATTTGTGTGCCAAGGCCTGCAAGAACGTCTTTCTTGGACAAGTCTGATATGCAAGCCGTCCAGCTAAACGTTTTTAGTTTTATTTGCCAAATTTTATTACATTTTGAAACTATAATGCTTTGAATTCTATAGTTTACTGTTCGCAGTTGCAAGTAGCCTTTTCCGGGTGAAGTAAAAACATGAGCCTAGAAGAAGAAGTAAAATACATGAGCTACAAATAAAAAACTCTGCTGATTTAGTACTTTTTGAGTTGACTGAAAAAATGACAACTTTCAGTAAAATCCTGATATCTCCTAAACCAGAAGTAAAAAAGTAAAAAAATAAAAAAGAAAATATTCATTAAAACTGCCGAAATAAGAAAGACTTTAATAATTTGATAAATAGTTGCAGTGGGGTACCATGCAAGTTCTAGAAGATGGGGTAAAAAATATAGTTTTTCATTATTTGTTGCTGTTAATACGAAAAATAAAATGTTAATCATTCTTAAAACAAACAAATATAGAGAATTTTTAAGCTTCAAAACAAAAAAAGAAACAGTCAAATCCATTAATTAGTTTTCGAAATATTTTAATTTAAAAAATGTCAATTTTTTAGGTGTCCGGAATTTAATGCGCGGCAGTGTATTTGAAATTTTGGTGAATGCGTCGCATCATTTGCTGTATTGTGCAGTGAGAAAAAAGCATAAAACCACCCGTGGTTTGCTGTAAAGTTGCGATGAGTACGAGACATCCCAGATATGCTAGGTTATATTTAAATGGTTAGAATGGTTGGTTGTGTTCCTTCATTACAAATACATGCATTCATTGTATAAATTATATCGAAAAAGGGTACAGCATGTGCTACGGACTATTCAAGTTAAATGAAGATAACGGACCGTTATTAACGCAACGTACCGCAAATCTGTATAATTTCCCTCTAATCTAATAAATCTGTTGTTTTGCATTTTTATCTTTACTGAAAAAGGTTTTTTCGTTGTTTATTGGATAAAATTCAAATAAGTTTTTTTTTAACGAAATAGCCTTGATACCGTAGACAAAATTTATCAACAGATTTTCAGGGTCTTGTGCTTCAAAAACGAAAAACAGAACCTATACTTGTTTATCTAGGGGGTGAGACTAGCTCACTTAAGTTGTACTGCCCTGCTAAGACAAGTTGTCTGCAAATTAGATGTTTTGAGATATGGCCAGTTTTATTGTTTTTGTTTGCACTTTTTAAAAACAAGTTTAAATAAATATCGCGTTTATTTCTGATTTATTTAGAATGAAAAATACGTGATATGCTTTGAAAAAATATTTATTTTTGTTAGTCATTAATTGACATGAGAAGTGACATTTGTAGATAGGACAGTTAGTCCTAGTAAAAGCTAAAATATCTGCTAAGATAAGTTGTCCTAACTGCAAATTGGATGATTACTTTGCTTTGTAAATTTGCTCAGGAAAACAAATAGCATTTAACTGCACAAAAACACTTTATATTTACTGCAAATAAACAATGATACTTATCTCCTGAGGAACGTAAATTTTTAATTTTTAGGTTATAATATAATAGGACAAAATGATTTAAAAAGTCCAATTAAATTACTAAGGTCTGTACAGTTAGGAATTATTCGTCTAGTAAGGGCTAGTTAGGACAATTTTACTTAGAAAACATTGAAAACTTTTTACATAGGACAAACATCTTAGTCTAATTTTTAGGACTTGGGTTTTAGATAGGACATTTCTCTTTACTAGGCAGATGAGGCTAGTGTAATGCAATACAATGGTGTGTTTATCTCAAAAAGTGAATTTTTGCAGATAGGACAAATGTCTTAGCAGGGCAGTGTAGTCACCATTACGGGTTGAGAATATTTTTAATATTTTTCTGGTTGGTGGGAATTCCGTAATCATGATCGGGGAATTTTTAAATGAGCAGCAACAACAGAGTCTGAGGCAATCAGTGAGCGTGATTTATTCTAGTCATTTCCTACCATACACAGTGGGGCAAACTGAATTTCTAGAAGGACAACATTCTAAATACACTGCCCAGTAAAAAAGCTTTCCCATTCATCACCTCCTCGAGTAAAATGGATTTTTATTATCAGATCTGCTTTCAGCAAGCTCAAAAACCCCAATATACCAATTTTCACGAAAACTACTGGATTTATAAAAACTTATTTTAAGATTTAATTTAAGCGACCTCAAAACCCCCAATATGTCAATTTTCAAGAAAAATGCCCCCAGCCCCTCACGGGGTGGAGTAATAATTCTTTATTATTAGATTCGCTTTCAGAAACCTTAAAAAATAAAATTTAAATAGTATTGTCTTTGATCTTAATAATTTGACATTTTTTACTTACACTCACCATGCCATAGAACACTAGACTCGACGTTGTGTATCTGCTATCGGGGAATTACTCGTTTGCGGATCCAACGATTTTTTTAAATTGTGCTAAGTAGTTAGTAGGCTTACTTTTTACTGGGTTACAATTTGTTTAATATTATTTTATTTTATATTTTTTCCGAGCCAGATCACATAAACTGACCACTAGTCCACCAGTCGCATAGAGTACTGTGCGACGTCCCCCTGATACCGATTTTGATTCCAGTGTTATATTAGGCATTATACCTATTCCAAATTTTAATTTAATATCTTACGCTGTTTAAAAGTTAGAGGTACTGTACCTTTTTAAAGAATAACCCTGTATACTACTGCCGAATGTCAATTTGATTCCAGTGTTATATTAGGCAATATACCTGTTTCAAATTTTAATTTGATATCTTGCGATGTTTAAAAGTTAGAGGCACTGTACCTTTTTAAAGAATAACCCTGTATACTACTGGCGAATGTCAATTTGATTCCAGTGTTACATTACAAAAAAAATGCCTGTTTCAAATTTTAATTTGATATCTTACGCTGTTAAAAAGTCAGAGGCACTGTACCTTTTTAAAGAATAACCCTGTATACTACTGGCGAATGTAAATTTGATTCCAGTGTTATATTACAAAAAAAATGCCTGTTTCAAATTTTCATTTGATATCTTAAGCTGTTTAAAAGTTAGAAGCACTGTACCTTTTTAAAGAATATCCCTATATACTACTGGCCAATGTCAATTTGATTCCAGTGTTATATAAGGCAATATACCTGTTTCAAATTTTAATTTGATATCTTGCGATGTTTAAAAGTTAGAGGCACTGTACCTTTTTAAAGAATAACCCTGTATACTACTGGCGAATGTCAATTTGATTCCACTGTTATATTAGGCAATATACCTGTTCCAAATTTTAATTTAATATCTTACGCTGTTTAAAAGTTAGAGGTACTGTACTGTAACGATATAAATCGTCACTTTGTAATATAGCAAGGGTTAATTAAACTATTCGTTTACTTACGTTATAATTTATGTTTATTTTGTATATAAATAGTTACGTACGTACAGAACTATTTTGTATCTGGGACTATTTTGTAGCAGGAACTGAATTCTAACCATATGAGTCTCTATTCCATAGTTCTACCTGAAAATAACATAAAGAAAACATAATTAGAATATGATTTTTAATAATAAAGAATCATATGACTTATTTCTCTATAGTGCATTTGTCTATGGACTTACCTGGTTTTTATATGTTTCAGAGTCTATTGAGGGTTGGATTTCACTGGCTTTCATCTGTAGCTTGTTTCTCCTGGAAAGTTTCGTATGCTTATTTCTTCGGGATAATCCAGAATTTGTTGAAAATAGTTTGCTGGAACTGCTCACTTAGATTCAGTATTTTGTTTATACTTAGTTCACAGGACACTTAGTATTCTGTTCGTATTTTTATTAGTTTTGCTGATAAACAATAAGTATTGTTTATATTTGTTTCTTAGAGTAATATTTTGAGGTTAGATATCACTAATACGGATTTATTAGGAAATAGTCTTTTTGTTATTATTTTTGGTGTAGTTTTCGTTACCTTTATTAGGAATCCTATACGGTAAAACTGTAGTTGATAATGACTTACCTAGATGTCGCTAATAGTTCAGAAATAGGATTTTATTTACCTGAAGGGTTCATACCGGTTGATAAGGTCGATTTTCGCTCCTTCTTGATGCAACTCGAATACAATGGTGGTGTCATCTTGACGAGTGTTTATTTTCTGTAATCATCGAAGTAATCCTTCATGTATTTTTATTTAAAGTTAGTGAAAATGAATATTTAAACAATGCGGAAGATATTGTAACGGTTATTTTCTACAATTACGCATTTATAACGTTTCGATGGACATCGAAGACTTAGTATGACATGTAAGTTAAGTTTTTCTGTTTCTTAGAATATTTCTAAGATATAATTATTGTTTTAGCACCATTAATTAAGCACCATTAAGCACCATTAACCACCATTATTACTACATTACTAGACCATTAATTAATTACCATTAATTTCTATACCATTAATATGGAATTATGAAATTACATTAATTTAAGTTGAAGTTTCTTTTGGTATATTTGATATACAAGTTCTCCGCATGGAGTGATGTTCTGTTGGAACATGGTTCTGTAATTTTCGGCATAGATAAATTCTATGTAACCGTCTAGCAGACAATTTTACATTGGACATAATTTTCAAAAGTATATTTTATCCCGGACAACATTTTCAATCGTACATTTTATCCTGGAAGATGATTTTTCCAAAGTAGATGGGACAGCCTATATTTTTTTTCTTTCATTTGAGAAATGAACTCATCAGCATAGGGGAGACTTGTACAGATGAAGACGATGGAATTCATACCTCATGGATTTTGCAGAAACCAGCTAAGTACTCATTCTGAAAACTTTTGAAAGCAATATTTCATATTTTTAAATTCTTTTATTTCAATATTCTTATAACTGTAAACTTTATCAGATCTGATATAGTATTGATTAATACTATATGCCCTTCTGGCTTTTGTTCATTTTTAGGTACTTATTTTTTTTAAAACATTTAATCTCATTTATTAATTATTAAATATCATACTTTTGATTAAATGATTTCTAATTTAAGCATGACTTTTATACACTGCAAGAAATGATTGTTGTTTACATACATTTCTTGGTGCTTGCTGAACTTCATGTTTTCTTTATACATTTAAGTCGAATGATTTCTGAATTTAGTAATTTTTATTAAGATTTCTTTAATTATATCTTAATATAATTACACATATTTTTTATATATATTAATACATTACTTGATGTGCTTTCATTAAGTTTATTTATAATAAATTTCTCAAATGAATTATCTTATTTTATTTAGGGGTTATATTTTCTCAAACTGAAAAGCTTAAGTATTTACACTAGGTTGTTACTTACCTAAAGGAGTAAAAGCTAAAGTAACTGGCGCCCCTAACAACATTAATCAATTCTTTCTATTTTTCCCTTGCCCATACCCATTGCTCCGCTGTCAAAACTAGCCGTTGGCAGTGAACGTATTAATTACGGAACACTAATATTGGCGCCCAAGAACGTGGTATTTGGATAGATAGAACACTTGTTTTTTTAATTTTACTCCATTTTTCTCAGTGTATTTTTTGTAAAAATCTAAAGCTTATTTTTTTTTCAGTGTAACTTAAAGTTCATTTTGAGAAAAACTACATATAACTGTTGAATAAAATATTTTTTGTTGAAAATTAAGTCAAATTAGAGTTAATCTGATAAGATATATCAGATATGTGTTTTTTATGTTTATTCTGAATTTTATGGAATAACATGGAATAGAGAAATTTTGGCGTGGGTTCAGTTTTTCTAGAAATTATCTTTTATTCAATAGAAATAAATGGATAATAGGGTATTTATTTATGCGAAGGATATGAATAAATATTAGCTAATTTTGTAGTTTTGGAGACTATTTATAATTATTAATTTGTCCAATTGAGATAAATAATAATTTAGTATTTTTTTTGACATATTTGGGAAATTTTCCAAAGTATGCAAAAACTTTGTTGAACAGTGTACACAAAAAAAAAAATTGTGGTACAGTATAAATATTTTATAATAAAATAAATATTTTGAGTAAATTAAAGATAATTTTGAAAAATAAATATTCAAAATGGAAGATCTAGATAAAATGGAAATTAGATTTTTGACTGCAGAAATGGTAAATTATGAACTTCGTATAAGACATTTAACAGCAAAAAATAATAGAGCATCTAGAATTAAAGTTTTAGGTAGAGCCATAGCTAGGGAAGATCCTAAAGTAAAATATGTAGATCCGACTTTTAATTTTAACAGTGAAGTGGAAAATATTAATAGAATTTTAGATAGTATATCTTCAGAAATTGTAGAATATCATAGTGATTATAGTTTAGCTGATTTAAGAAAATTAAAAACTTATTTAGTACATGTAACAAATCGTCTGCAACGTTTTCCTGAAGTAGAAGAAAATAAAGTTAGACGTATTCAATTTTTAGAAATAACAAAAGCAACTTGTTTAGAAATAGAAGCAGATATTTTAGATCTTTATGAAAAATCTGGTAAAAATTCAGATCTTACTCAAGTAAATAATAATATTTCATTACATAATAGTACACAGTTTAGTCCTAATGTTTCTAGTAAAAAAGATAATGATTATTTAAAATCAGTACCAGTTTATAAATGGAATATTAATTTTGATGGAAAGTCTAATGTTTTAAATTTTATTGAGCAAGTTGAATATATGAAAATAAGTAGAAATGTTACAGACGAAATGTTATTTAAATCCGCATATGACTTATTCAAAGAACCAGCATTGTCATGGTTTCTCTCAATTAAAGATAATTTAAATTCGTGGTCTCAAATAATTCAAGCATTAAAAAAAGATTTTCTTCCAGCTAACATAGATGATAGAACATGGGATGATATCCGTTCTAGATATCAAAATCCCGATGAATCTATCGCAATTTTTATAGGTGCTATGGAAACCTTGTTTAAACGTTTAATTCATGCTGCAAGTTTATATACTAGACTAAAGACGATTAGAGAAAGAATATTACCACATTATTTTATACCATTATCACTTATAGAAATAAATGATTTAGAAGATTTAAAAGACAGTTGTAAAAGAATAGATGAAGCTTATCAATTAAAACAAAAGAGCATAGCAGGTAAAAGTGTGGCAAAAAATAAAACAGTTAATAAAGTAAATGTCCTAAGTTCGGATATAAATCAAAATTTTAGTAGTAAATGTAATTGTAGTCATAATACCACAGTGTCCAAACTTACCCCATCTTCCTCTACTCGTCAAAGTTCAGTATGTAATAGTAGTCAAGTTTCTCAAATTAGTCAAAGTACCAATCAAAGCTTTAATAATACACAGAATAGTAGTAATAATAAAATTAGACAAGTAATTTGTTATAACTGTAACCAACCAAATCATATTTTTAGCAAATGTTTAGCTAAAAGAACAAAGTTTTGTTATAAATGTGGATATAAAGATGTAGTTTTTAAAAATTGCCCTTCCTGTACAAAAAAACTAAATAGGAAAGTGGATGATTTTAGTCGGCATTCACTTAATAAAAAGGCTAAAAATAATAATGACAGTCAGGTAAAAAAGGATAACAAAACTACTTTTTGTAAAAACATTTATTATAATAAAAATAATATCCATTCTTTACAAAAATCAAGTATAACAGAAACAAATAAACGATTTTATTTGAATGAATGGAAAGATTGGTTGGATAAAGTTAAAAAATTTTATAAACCGTATAGTTTGTCTGTAATTAATAAAAATTCTTTTATTAAATTACCTAGAGATAACCGTCCATATATTAAAGTAAATATTTTTGATAAAAATATAACAGCTTTGATTGATACAGGTGCAAATTGTTCAGTGGCTGGTGGTCACGCGATTAAAATTTTAGAGAAGTTTAATTTAAAAATTGATAAATGTCTTATACCGCATGTTACTACAGCTGATAAATCTAAACAGTTAGTAACTGGTGTTGTTTATTTACCTATTAAAGTAGATAATGAAGTTAAGATTTTACAAGTCTTGGTTGTTCCTTCTTTGGAAACAAATTTTATTTTTGGTGTGAATTTTTTACAATTGTTTTCTATGACTCTGGATTTTTCTGATGAATCTTGGAATAATAAAATTAATAATTTGAATGTGATCAGTAATAACAGTGATAGTCAGGATATAAATAAAGATAATTCAGTAGGCTTATGTGACTTGACAGACGAACAGAAAAAGTAATAGCTTATGCTAGTAGAGCTTTAACACGTAGTGAAATAAAATATTCTGTAGGTGAAAAGGAATGTTTAGCTGTTTTGTTTGCTATAGATAGGTTTAGACCATATATTGAAGGTGTTAAATTCACAGTAATTACAGATCATTCTTCATTAAAATATTTGACTAATATGAAAGATCCCTCTGGTCGCTTGGCTAGATGGTCATTAAAATTACAGCAATATGATATGGATATTGTATATCGTAGAGGTAAATTAAATGTAGTAGCTGATGGGTTATCCAGAGCTTTTGATAGAATAGAACCAGAAAAATCAATTTTTCCAGATGTAAATTTAATTAATTTTAATGTAAATGATTATAATAGTGATAAATATTATATTCAGTTGAGGGAAAAAATTGTTAAGAGTCCAGATTCATATCCGCAATTTAAAGTTATTGATGATAATATTTATAAGTTCATACCGACCAAGACAAAAGTAAAAAGTAATATTATAGAGTGGAAATTGTTAGTGCCTCAAAAATGTCGTAAACAAGTACTAAAAGAATGTCATGACGATGTATTAGCTTCTCATATGGGATTTTTTAAAACTTTTCATAGAATTTCAGAAACATATTTTTGGCCAAAAATGCGTAAAGATATTTTAAAATATGTAAGATGTTGTAATATTTGTCAATCACAAAAAGTTAGTAATTCTGCACGTTTTGGATTGATGGGTCGTGAAAAAGAAGTAAATTATCCGTGGCAAGTTATTTCATGTGATTTGCAGGGACCATTTCCCAGAAGTTCTAAAGGTTTTTGTTATCTTTTAGTTGTGTCAGACTGGTTTACAAAGTATACATTATTACATCCTTTAAGGGAAGCTACTGCAAATGCAATATGTAAATTCATTGAGAATGAAGTTTTTTTAGTTTACGGAGTCTGTCAATTTTTAATTGTCGATAATGGAAAACAATTTGCTGGTAAAGTTTTTAAAAAATTAGCAGATGAATATAATGTTCAGAAAATTTGGTTTAATGCACTTTACCATAGCCAAAATAATCCGACGGAAAGGCAACATCGCACAATTTCTACTGCTATAAGATCATATATAAAAGATAATCAAAAAGAATGGTGTAAAAATTTAGCAAAAATAGGTCTAGCTTTACGAACGTCTGTAAATGAAGTTACGGGGTATACGCCGGCATTTCTTAATTTTGGGAGGAATGTACCTATCACAGGAACTTATTATGGCAAAATGACATCAACTGATGGTGTTAAATTAGAACCTTGTGACAGAGACTCGTATAGCCAAGACTTGGGAAATCTTAAAGAGATTTTTGTTGATGTAAAGAAATATTTACATGAAGCTTATGAACGTAATAAGCGTACTTATGATTTGCGCAAGCGTGAAGTAAATTTTGAGATAGGTGAAAAAGTTTGGAGACGAAACAAAGAACTCTCAGATGCTAGTAAAAGTTTTGCTGCAAAACTTGCTCCAAAGTACATACTTTGCAAAGTTGTTGCGAAAAAGTCAAAGTTAGTGTATATTTTGGAAAATGCAGATGGTCATAGAGGCGACTGGCATGTTAAAGATCTAAAGAAATATTTTGGATCGAATAGTGACATTTCAGTTGGCTAGATTTGATTAAATAAGAATATATTCTTAGTATCATTCGGAATGATATTTAAAAAATATCAATGTATTGAAAATATTTAAAGGGTACCCAAAACTTTTGTATATAGTAAAAAAAAATATATATATATATATTTTTTGTAGAAGAGGATTCTGATGCGCGTAGTCAAGTCTTATTTCTATTTTTTTATCTTGATAAAACTTAGCTAAAAAGAAAAAAAAAATTAATTATGACAATTACCTGATTATGACAATTACCTGATTATGACAATTACCTGTTTATGACACACACCGATAAAGTCCCAAAATTATGTTCTACATAAGAGTAGGCGGATGATACACGTAGTTATCAAGCTTAGCTATTGTTAATTATCAAGTAGTATTTCAAATGATTTACATAAAGTATTGTATTTTTTGTTGATTTATTAAATAAAATATAGTATATATTTTAG
Organism: Brachypterus glaber; assembly: GCA_958510825.1. Taxonomy (NCBI): domain Eukaryota; kingdom Metazoa; phylum Arthropoda; class Insecta; order Coleoptera; family Kateretidae; genus Brachypterus; species Brachypterus glaber. Next base: position 17,972,831 of record OY294048.1, on the reverse strand, counting down.
CTATTTAAGTTAAATAGTTATAGAGTTTGGTATAAAAATATTTTTTGTATATTAAATATTTTTATTATTTTTGGAGGGGGCATGTGTAACGATATAAATCGTCACTTTGTAATATAGCAAGGGTTAATTAAACTATTCGTTTACTTACGTTATAATTTATGTTTATTTTGTATATAAATAGTTACGTACGTACAGAACTATTTTGTATCTGGGACTATTTTGTAGCAGGAACTGAATTCTAACCATATGAGTCTCTATTCCATAGTTCTACCTGAAAATAACATAAAGAAAACATAATTAGAATATGATTTTTAATAATAAAGAATCATATGACTTATTTCTCTATAGTGCATTTGTCTATGGACTTACCTGGTTTTTATATGTTTCAGAGTCTATTGAGGGTTGGATTTCACTGGCTTTCATCTGTAGCTTGTTTCTCCTGGAAAGTTTCGTATGCTTATTTCTTCGGGATAATCCAGAATTTGTTGAAAATAGTTTGCTGGAACTGCTCACTTAGATTCAGTATTTTGTTTATACTTAGTTCACAGGACACTTAGTATTCTGTTCGTATTTTTATTAGTTTTGCTGATAAACAATAAGTATTGTTTATATTTGTTTCTTAGAGTAATATTTTGAGGTTAGATATCACTAATACGGATTTATTAGGAAATAGTCTTTTTGTTATTATTTTTGGTGTAGTTTTCGTTACCTTTATTAGGAATCCTATACGGTAAAACTGTAGTTGATAATGACTTACCTAGATGTCGCTAATAGTTCAGAAATAGGATTTTATTTACCTGAAGGGTTCATACCGGTTGATAAGGTCGATTTTCGCTCCTTCTTGATGCAACTCGAATACAATGGTGGTGTCATTTTGACGAGTGTTTATTTTCTGTAATCATCGAAGTAATCCTTCATGTATTTTTATTTAAAGTTAGTGAAAATGAATATTTAAACAATGCGGAAGATATTGTAACGGTTATTTTCTACAATTACGCATTTATAACGTTTCGATGGACATCGAAGACTTAGTATGACATGTAAGTTAAGTTTTTCTGTTTCTTAGAATATTTCTAAGATATAATTATTGTTTTAGCACCATTAATTAAGCACCATTAAGCACCATTAACCACCATTATTACTACATTACTAGACCATTAATTAATTAATTACCATTAATTTCTATACCATTAATATGGAATTATGAAATTACATTAATTTAAGTTGAAGTTTCTTTTGGTATATTTGATATACAAGTTCTCCGCATGGAGTGATGTTCTGTTGGAACATGGTTCTGTAATTTTCGGCATAGATAAATTCTATGTAACCGTCTAGCAGACAATTTTACATTGGACATAATTTTCAAAAGTATATTTTATCCCGGACAACATTTTCAATCGTACATTTTATCCTGGAAGATGATTTTTCCAAAGTAGATGGGACAGCCTATATTTTTTTTCTTTCATTTGAGAAATGAACTCATCAGCATAGGGGAGACTTGTACAGATGGAGACGATGGAATTCATACCTCATGGATTTTGCAGAAACCAGCTAAGTACTCATTCTGAAAACTTTTGAAAGCAATATTTCATATTTTTAAATTCTTTTATTTCAATATTCTTATAACTGTAAACTTTATCAGATCTGATATAGTATTGATTAATACTATATGCCCTTCTGGCTTTTGTTCATTTTTAGGTACTTATTTTTTTTAAAACATTTAATCTCATTTATTAATTATTAAATATCATACTTTTGATTAAATGATTTCTAATTTAAGCATGACTTTTATACACTGCAAGAAATGATTGTTGTTTACATACATTTCTTGGTGCTTGCTGAACTTCATGTTTTCTTTATACATTTAAGTCGAATGATTTCTGAATTTAGTAATTTTTATTAAGATTTCTTTAATTATATCTTAATATAATTACACATATTTTTTATATATATTAATACATTACTTGATGTGCTTTCATTAAGTTTATTTATAATAAATTTCTCAAATGAATTATCTTATTTTATTTAGGGGTTATATTTTCTCAAACTGAAAAGCTTAAGTATTTACACTAGGTTGTTACTTACCTAAAGGAGTAAAAGCTAAAGTAACTGGCGCCCCTAACAACATTAATCAATTCTTTCTATTTTTCCCTTGCCCATACCCATTGCTCCGCTGTCAAAACTAGCCGTTGGCAGTGAACGTATTAATTACGGTACAGTACCTTTTTAAAGAATAACCCTGTATACTACTGGCCAATGTCAATTTGATTCCAGTGTTATATTAGGCAATTTACCTATTTCAAATTTTAATTTGATATCTTGCGATGTTTAAAAGTTAGAGGCACTGTACCTTTTTAAAGAATAACCCTGTATACTACTGGCGAATGTCAATTTGATTCCACTGTTATATTAGGCAATATACCTGTTCCAAATTTTAATTTAATATCTTACGCTGTTTAAAAGTTAGAGGTACTGTACCTTTTTAAAGAATAACCCTGTATACTACTGGCGAATGTCAATTTGATTCCAGTGTTATATTAGGCAATATACCTGTTTCAAATTTTCATTTGATATCTTACGCTGTTTAAAAGTTAGAAGCACTGTACCTTTTTAAAGAATAACCCTGTATACTACTGGCCAATGTCAATTTGATTCCAGTGTTATATTAGGCAATATACCTGTTCCAAATTTTGATTTGATATCTTACGCTGTTTAAAAGTTAGAGGCATTGTACCTTTTTAAAGAATAACCCGGTATACTAGTAGCGAATGTCAATTTGATTCCAGTGTTATATTACAAAAAAAATTCCTGTTTCAAATTTTAATTTGATATCTTACGCTGTTAAAAAGTCAGAGGCACTGTACCTTTTTAAAGAATAACCCTGTATACTACTGCCGAATGTCAATTTGATTCCAGTGTTATATTAGGCAATGTAACTGTTCCAAATTTTGATTTGATATCTTACGCTGTTTAAAAGTTAGAGGCACTGTACCTTTTTAAAGAATAACCCTGTATACTAGTGGCGAATGTCAATTTGATTCCAGTGTTATATTACAAAAAAAATGCCTGTTTCAAATTTTAATTTGATATCTTACGCTGTTAAAAAGTCAGAGGCACTGTACCTTTTTAAAGAATAACCCTGTATACTACTGGCGAATGTCAATTTGATTCCAGTGTTATATTAGGCAATATACCTGTTTCAAATTTTCATTTGATATCTTACGCTGTTTAAAAGTTAGAGGCACTGTACCTTTTTAAAGAATAACCCTGTATACTAGTGGCGAATGTCAATTTTATTCCAGTGTTATATTACAAAAAAAATGCCTGTTTCAAATTTTAATTTGATATCTTACGCTGTTAAAAAGTCAGAGGCACTGTACCTTTTTAAAGAATAACCCTGTATACTACTGGCGAATGTCAATTTGATTCCAGTGTTATATTAGGCAATATACCTGTTTCAAATTTTCATTTGATATTTTACGCTGTTTAAAAGTTAGAGGCACTGTACCTTTTTAAAGAATAACCCTGTATACTAGTGGCGAATGTCAATTTGATTCCAGTGTTATATTACAAAAAAAATGCCTGTTTCAAATTTTAATTTGATATCTTACGCTGTTAAAAAGTCAGAGGCACTGTACCTTTTTAAAGAATAACCCTACATACTACTGCCGAATGTCAATTTGATTCCAGTGTTATATTAGGCAATATACCTGTTCCAAATTTTGATTTGATATCTTACTCTGTTTAAAAGTTAAAGGCACTGTACCTTTTTAAAGAATAACCCTGTATACTACTGGCGAATGTCAATTTGATTCCAGTGTTATATTACAAAAAAAATGCCTGTTTCAAATTTTAATTTGATATCTTACGCTGTTAAAAAGTCAGAGGCACTGTACCTTTTTAAAGAATAACCCTACATACTACTGCCGAATGTCAATTTGATTCCAGTGTTATATTAGGCAATATACCTGTTCCAAATTTTGATTTGATATCTTACGCTGTTTAAAAGTTAGAGGCACTGTACCTTTTTAAAGAATAACCCTGTATACTACTGGCGAATGTCAATTTGATTCCAGTGTTATATTACAAAAAAAATGCCTGTTTCTAATTTTAATTTGATATCTTACGCTGTTAAAAAGTCAGAGGCACTCTACCTTTTTAAAAAATAACCCTGTATACTACTGCCGAATGTCAATTTGATTCCAGTGTTATATTAGGCAATATACCTGTTCCAAATTTTGATTTGATATCTTACGCTGTTTAAAAGTTAGAGACACTGTACCTTTTTAAAGAATAACCCTGTATACTAGTGGCGAATGTCAATTTGATTCCAGTGTTATATTACAAAAAAAATGCCTGTTTCAAATTTTAATTTGATATCTTACGCTGTTAAAAAGTCAGAGGCACTGTACCTTTTTAAAGAATAACCCTGTATACTACTGGCGAATGTCAATTTGATTTCAGTGTTATATTAGGCAATATACCTGTTTCAAATTTTCATTTGATATCTTACGCTGTTTAAAAGTTAGAGGCACTGTACCTTTTTAAAGAATAACCCTGTATACTAGTGGCGAATGTCAATTTGATTCCAGTGTTATATTACAAAAAGAATGCCTGTTTCAAATTTTAATTTGATATCTTACGCTGTTAAAAAGTCAGAGGCACTACCTTTTTAAAAAATAACCCTGTATACTACTGGCGAATGTCAATTTGATTCCAGTGTTATATTAGGCAATATACCTGTTCCAAATTTTGATTTGATATCTTACGCTGTTTAAAAGTTAGAGGCACTGTACCTTTTTAAAGAATAACCCTGTATACTAGTGGCGAATGTCAATTTGATTCCAGTGTTATATTACAAAAAAAATGCCTGTTTCAAATTTTAATTTGATATCTTACGCTGTTAAAAAGTCAGAGGCACTGTACCTTTTTAAAGAATAACCCTGTATACTACTGCCGAATGTCAATTTGATTCCAGTGTTATATTAGGCAATATACCTGTTCCAAATTTTGATTTGATATCTTACGCTGTTTAAAAGTTAGAGGCACTGTACCTTTTTAAAGAATAACCCTGTATACTAGTGGCAAATGTCAATTTGATTCCAGTGTTATATTACAAAAAAAATGTCTGTTTCAAATTTTAATTTGATATCTTACGCTGTTAAAAAGTCAGAGGCACTGTACCTTTTTAAAGAATAACCCTGTATACTACTGCCGAATGTCAATTTGATTCCAGTGTTATATTAGGCAATATACCTGTTCCAAATTTTGATTTGATATCTTACGCTGTTTAAAAGTTAGAGGCACTGTACCTTTTTAAAGAATAACCCTGTATACTACTGGCGAATGTCAATTTGATTCCAGTGTTATATTAGGCAATATAACTGCTCCAAATTTTAATTTGATATCTTACGCTGTTTAAAAGTTAGAGGCACTGTACCTTTTTAAAGCATAACCCTGTATACTACTAGCGAATGTCAATACTTTCTTTTGTTAAATCTACAGGTAAAAATTAAAGCTATTTTTTAATGGCCTAATCATAATTTGCCTTAACGTTTTATGCCTAATTATAAGGGTTATTATGGAATTTAAAAGATATAATAATTATTCGGAACGATTAAGTTCTGAGACTCTAAAGTAGCCCTTTTATAAAATTAACAACTTCCAACTGTTTCATTTACAATACTCTGGATTCAGATTAAGTTAAATGTACATATCGACGGCTTTTTACGGGAAGTGACTAATTCTAATTTTGGTCGAAATTTACATTTTGATTTTTTGTTTTATTTCCAGTCATCTTATGTTTTTTGAGGGCAAAAAGACATTATGATTATAATTCTGATTCTCATTTAGATTTATATTCAGATTAAGATTTAAATCCAGATTCAGATTCAGACTTAAATTCGGATTCAGATTATAATTCTGATGCTAATTCTAAACCTGATCCTGATCGTGATCCTAATTCTTATCCTGATATTTATATTGATCTTGATCCTGATCTTGATCCTGAACTTGATCCTGATCTTGATGCTGATTGTGATTCTAAATTATTTCCCATCTAAACTGGCGTAAAAGTGTATTTAAAAGCTTTAAAACCAGACAAAACTATTTTTGGATACGTTATACTTTAGTGGAAATAAAATAGTCAAAATGTATATAAAAAAAGTGTTTTTATTCAAGAATTATAAATAAATTAATGAGTAAATAAAAAATATAGCATTCCATTTTAAAAAAATATATATATATATATATATATTTTAAATGGGATGCTATGTAATAAGATTCTACATTTAATAAAATGTAGAATTTTATTCCACATTTGATAAGCAAATAGAAAATATAGCATTCCATTTAAAAAAAATGAGCTTTTTATGTTTGAAAATCCAAAAGTTTGAATATTAATTTTGTACCCCCTGTATAAAACATTTTATTTTTTGTACATAAAGTAATTAGATACACCATTTTAAGATAAACTTGCAAAATTTTATTAATTTTTGACAACAAATAAAGAAATTGAAGAAGGTTTTATCTCATCACTAAAAATACATCTCAATATATCTCAAAAACTATAAACAATAGATCCATATAATATGATATTAAAATAAGGGAAATTAAAAATTTTTTTTTGGGTAGTTTTGCGTTTTATTACGTTTTATTAATTTTTGACAACAAATAAAGAAATTGAAGAAGGTTTTATCTCATCACTAAAAATACATCTCAATATATCTCAAAAACTATAAACAATAGATCCATATAATATGATAATAAAATAAAGGGAAATTAAATTTTTTTTTTTTGGGTAGTTTTGCGTTTTATTACGTTTTATGTCGATCGGTTGGTCGATTGTTCTGTCCGGGAAATCTTGTATCCACGATAACTTTAGATCGCTTTAAGCTATAGACTTGAAAGTTGGCATACAAGTATGTTACCAAAAGTTCTCGATCAGGATTTTTTTTGGTAAACATTGGGATGGGCATGTAGGGCAAATAGGGTAAATACAATAATTTTTCACAAAAATTTGAAATTTGCTCTATAGGGGTTTTTGAGGTTGCTGAAATCAAATATGATAATGAAAAATTTCTAACTCTACCCCCACGGGGGTTAGGGGGTAAATACATTTGGGGACGATGAAACTGAATTTGATAATAACATTTTACCTATTTCACCCCCTAAGGGGTGGAGGGGTAGTTTTTGTAAAAGTTGGTAAATAGGGGGTTTTGATGTTGCTGAAAGTAAATCTCATAATAAAAAAATCCAAATTTACCCCCTGAGGGGTGGGGGGTATTTTTGAAAATTCGTATAAAGGGGTTTTTGAGGTAGCTAATGAAAAAAATCTAAGTCAACCCCCTGGAGGGTGGAGGGTAGTTTTAGTGACAATTTGTATATTGGGGTTTTTGAGGTCGCTGAAAGTGAATCTGATAATAAAAAATCCATTTAACGCACGAAGGTGAAAAATGGAAAAGCTATTTTACTGGGCAGTGTGTTTTACATTGTATTTATTTTTTTGTAAATTTATATGTGGCAAAATGGTAAATATTATTACGCATTTTTTCGTAATTTTATATTCCCTTTAGATCACTTTTCATATATTTCTTTCTCTAAAAAAAAATAAAACTAATCCTACTTTTCTATATTTAGTATAACAAATAAAAGTTAAAAAAATATATATCTATACTCGGGAAGGGTAAAAAGTGGCAAAAACATAACAACCAACTAGTTTAGTAGTTTTATGACATATAATAAAATGATGTCATTATAAGAAGAAAAAGCCAATAATTGTAGTTGTGGTAAACTTATTATTGCTTTAGTGTTTTTAAAACGATACATGAATGGAATGGAAAAACTATGTAACATCGTAAAATATCACACTTAAAAATAGCTTTTTATTGCGTTTAAGTATTTCTGTTTATTTAATTCATACCAGGGTTGTAACCAGGAAGGAAAAAAAAGTTGTCTAAGCTACCCCTAGATTAGGTTTGGACCTCTGGCATTTTCGGTGAGCCTCCCAGGCAGCGTCGGACCTGGTATGCATTTTACCAACTTCTAACACCCCATCGACTTCTAACACCACTAGCTTTTATCAAGATTCAATAAATTTCTTGAAAAATGCTAGATGCCAAATTTTATTAAAATTTAAAAGATCAATTTTGAATTTCCGCCGGACAACTAGGCCATTTCTGGCCCTTTTTTGTTACCCCAGGCAATCGCAGCCATTATGAGAAGAAGCTGATTTTCGAACCTAGATGTTTACGAGCTTTTTTTTTTCACAGTTTTTAATGTAAAACAACTCAGGACTACCGTGTCTAATAAGATTATGAATAAAGTTTTTTAATCAAATACATTAACAACATTATAAACTTGTTTATGTAGTTTTGTACGCGTATACGAGAAGAATTGTCTCCGAAAACTTCGTTTTAAGAAGTAATCAAAGTTTTAACATAATTTTACATTAAGTAATTTACACTTCGTACATTTCGAAATAATTACTTTAGAATTAAATAATACTTTAATCTCCTTTCGAATTAATTTACACATTATTACAAGAAATACAAAATGATATGGGTTATTCCAGCATATCGTGACATGACTGGCTTTAAATAAAATACATATTATTATTAGCTAGCTTAAGACGTTTATCGTGCCCAAGATTTCTCCGGTAGAACAGACCGAGCGACCGCTCGATCGACCAACCAATTCACCGACCGACAATTTTTTTTGCTCGAAACTGATTTATATCGATATAAAACGTCATAAAACGAAAAAATATAAAAAAAAAAAATAAATAAATTTTTTTGCACGAATACAAGGCTTATCCGAAATTTTAAAAATATTAAAATGGGAAACTAATACCTGGGACAAAAACTGAAATTGAAGTACACTCTCGGTATTGCAATATATTGTCAAGATAGTCAGTTTATAAAGCAAAAAAATATAGAGACTCTTAATGTTACTTAAGCAACGAATTCTTTTGTAACGTAAGCAACAGATATTTCATCTTTTAATACTCAGCAATTGTTAAAGATTTAAAACATTTTCGCCTGATTTCTTAAACATATTTATATGCACATTTAGTTTTAAAAAGATTTTATGTTCTGGAATAGAACACAAATTTAAAGATACATGTACTTAAGTCAAAATCTTTGTTACAATATGTAACGTAAGCAACATTACATAAAATTATAAATTTATCACAAATTAAACTTATTATACTAATTATGTATATATACTAAAAATAAATATTGTATTTTAAAGATTATATCTTTTAAAATAATATAAGATGTAAGATGTAACGTAAGCATATGTATAACAAGTTGTAATTTAAACAACTTACAACTATATAACTGTATATCGTATGGCGCAATAAAACAAAATGTAATGTTCGAGAAATGAACCACTATAAACATCCGTGTAAAAATTTATGAAAGCCTTTTAAAAATTTCAGAAATATTGACAAAAATCCCGAAAATCTTAGCGATTTTCGACAAGTCCAAACCAAATTTTTACATTATACATAGAGTGCGGTACAAAAGTTACCTTCCTCTTTACTTCTAAAGGAGTAAAAAATAAGATATTGCTCCTTTACCCCTCATCCTACCATTCTATTAATTTTATTTTATTTGACCCGAACTACAAAAGTTCCGAATCAAATATTTCATTCAAATTCACCAAATTTTGCAGCTATTCCGGATTGTTAATTTTCAATAATGGATTCGGTTTCAGCAACCTTAAAACCACTAAATACTAATTTTTGCGTAAAGCCATTATAAACAATTTTTCCGCCATATTATATCCACCATTTAAATGTTTAATTTTTAATAGTTGGAAAAAATAAAATTGATGCACTTATTCAAAAGTTATTGTACTTATACTTGGAATGGAGCTCTCTACAACTAGAATTATGAAACAAAAGACGTCTACCCTATCTCTATCTCATTTGTGCTACACTTTCCAGCCAACCAAATAAATACTGTATTTGTTTTTCATACAACAAATACAGTATTTATTTGGTTGGCCGCAAAGTGTAGCACTGAGCTTTACGAACGAACATAGCTAATGTGAATCTGTAGAATAAGATAATTCTACTAAAATTTAGATGGCGCCAGTAATTTCTTTAATAAAAATAATATAGTTACACTTTTCGCCCGGCCAAGTAAATATTGTATTAGTTCAACAAAGAACAAATACAGAATTTGTTTGGTTAGGTGGCAGTGGGAGTGTATGTGTCTTCTATCCTTTTTGGGTAGAACTTTTGTCCCTGTCTAATCTAACGGGAGAAATCGCCATTAAGAACCTCTTTCTTCTAGGTAACTCGGTTAGCGTTTCTTTATTTACAGATTATTATCTGTATTATAATTTAATTTGTTAATTATAATTTGTCAAATCCAAATAGGGCATTTTGGTTCAAAAAAATAAAAAATATTTTTTTTTTCGTGTACAGGTCTCACGATTCCCGGGCCCTGTAAATAAAGTAAATACGTACCTGAGAATGAATATATTTGGAATATCTTCGACTATTAATGACAAGGATGAGAAGCAAGTTCGCTCCAAGAACTCCAATGGTCAGAAAGAGACAAATAATTGCCTGTATCACATCTCCAGGTCCCAGTGTAGATAAAAATGTTATGTGGTTATATCTTGGATGATTGCAACTGCTATTCTGCAACAGTGGCGCGATTAAAATAGTAGTTTTGTGATGCATTTCGGTTCACAGTCACAAACACATTTTCTTTAAAATTATTTTAACACTTTTATGTTTAATTATGGTTATAATTTAAACCTTATTAATTAAAGTTTTGTTTATATATTAAACGATTTAATTTATTTTATTTTTTCGTCCATTTAAATGTTTGGTTTTACTGTTTTTACTGTTACATGTTTTTAATCAACAATAATTAATGTGTAGTCACGTTTTGAGCATTTCATGTTTCTGGAATAAATTAAAATTTTAAAGTAAAAAGAAGAGCAAAGCAACTGAAACTTTTTCACTTAATTTTACTTTTGTTACTTGTATTTTTATAAAAATAAAATTATCCCGAAAGAAATAAAATTATAAAAATGGTTAGCAACATCTCAATGAAGAATATTTAGTTTAAATGCAGGAGGGGCTAATTGTCGCACTTTTCATTCAAAGTCAGTTTTTTCCTTTATTTTTGTTTGTTTTTTAAATTGACCACATGGCCATTTTAGCTGCATGTTTCAGTAATATAATTTAAAGATAAAACATGGAAAAATTTATATGTTATTAGAGTTATTTTTTTTGTGAAGTTTTGACAAATGCGACAACTTGCCCCGTCACGGGGCACGTTGTCGCGGCACTTAGAGAATGTTTTTTTGAAGAAATATAAAGGCATTTATAAAAATTATACATAATTAATTACTTATAAGTAATAAGACATGTGCCTCTCCACAAACCGATTGGTATTTAACTTTCACTCTTGCGCCAAAATTGTCTACTTTATAATTAAATGATATTTTTTTCGTTTTTTTTTTTTTTAATTTAATTTAATTTAATAAATTATTTTATTTGCTATCCAACAAAGTTTCACTTTTTAAACAGTTTTGAATAAAAAAATGCGAAAAAGGAAATGTTATACCACGAAAATATCTTCAGATCATGCTACAACTAGCCCCAAACCAAATGCGACAACTAGCCCCAGTGGTCAATTTTACGTTATGTATCAAGTACTTTCCAATTAACAAAAAAATACTACTAAATGACAATATCAACAAATAATATACACCTTAAACTATTATTATACATACAATTTTTGTATCTTAATGTTTTAAATCACTCACAATAAAAAAAAATATTTACCACAAAAAAATTACTTTTTTGTTTATCTTGCTGCCCTTTTAATTTGTTAATTTAAGGTTTACAAATTATAAATGGCACTTTTGTAAAGCAGCGGTTAATCTGGGTTTGGTGCAGAAAACTATTTTACTTTTTGAGACATAAGCACTTCGACAACTTACCCTTGCGACAACTAGCCCCGGTCATCCCTACTGAATATTTGTCAAAATACATGAATTGAAATGGAATATTTTTTCCTAGTAGTTAGTGCTTATTTCCCACCCGTTGCCTATGACAACGGTTATGAAGTGGCGATCAGCTGATTTTACATATTTGCTGTCAGGAAACTAGTAAACGTCAAACACATAACCTCAAATTAACAAACTAATTTTAAGATAATTTTTGCGTTATTTGGATGTTTAGGATGCGTAGGAAAAATAGTTTAGGCACCTAGAAGCAAACCATTTCAGTGCACATCGAGTGCTTTTTACTCTACTCACTAAAAAGTAGGTTCGCGTACTTGGTGCGTAATATACTATTGCAGGTTTTCAAAAATTATATTTAATTTATATTACTATTTTCGCCTTAAGGGAGCGTTCAAGTATTACGTAACGCTCCTAGGGGAACGTTCAAGTATTACGTAACGCAAAATGTACCAAAATTCATACACTTCATACCTCGGTTCTCGCGTTATCCAAGACTGTAGAGATTTCATATTTTGGCAATATGAAATTTCTAAAAGTCCAAAATGATCAAAATTTGAGTTACGTAATACTGCGTCAATAAATATCTAAAATAGAAAATAAAGTTTTTATAGATTCTATTACTTCTTTTCTAAATCAAAAAAATAATGAATAACAGAAGTTTCTAAAAACATATGCCCAAAAACGGTTTGTAAGGGGCTTAAAAGGACTTAAAAAAAAAGCTTCTTATTTATTAACTCAGGAAATTTTTGTGCTATCATATAAAACAAGATTTTGCATATGATCTATCTTTAATAAGGCCTATATAGGCCTATATATAATACTGTTATTTTAACACCAAATTTTTTCCTGCTTAACTTTTTTGTAGCTTTATTATCAAATAGTATTCCTTAGGTAAAAATATATCAAAAGTTAATTTTGTTGTAAATAGTTTTCGAGAAAAATACAAGTGAAGGTAAAATTACACATGTCAAAGACCAAAGATTAAGTATTAAAATTTTAAAAATTAAAATTGAAATGATGGTGATGAAACTAAGAAAAAATTTGTATACATTTGATTCCAAAAATCGATTCTAAGGAATTTAAGGTTTTCTAAAAATACACTATTTTTAATATAAAGGGCTATAGTATCTTCAAAAGCAATTTTGACATTTCGCCTAAAAAAAATAACTAAAGTTTTCGTTTCCAAAAAGATTCGTGTAAATTTACATTTAGTGATCAATTTTAAGTAAAACTATTCAAAAACGGAAATAATCGTGAGAGATAATTTTGAAAAAAATGATTTTCTTTTGTTTTTCCTGAACGTGTGTTTGCTTTTATTATTATCCTGGCTTAAGGAAGCATTTAAAAAAAAGTGCGCATAACAAAGATGTTCCATTTTAAATAAGCTTACATTTGGTTTTTAAATATTTAAAATGACTTTGTAAATAAAAAACTTGTAAGTATTCATTCAAAATTGTAAATTGACATTTTTCTGTGTTTTTTCCTAAACAAACATGTATTTGTTTACATTTCTGATGTTACCATTTCTTAACCTTCCAGTAGTGGCGATACTTTTTTTCGTGAAGGATATTAAACCTATGGTCCAAGTTTTAAATCTTTAGCTCAAAGCGCTTTCGAGTTATCGTGGTCACAAATTTCCCAGACTGAGAGATAGACAGATAGACATTTTTTTATATGAATATTATATATGGGTAATTTCATGGTAATTGTCGTTTCAGCCGCATAAAAAATTATACTTTCTTTTAAATATCTTATTATATTATTATTTTTTCACAAACAGTCTTTAAAAACAATAAATAAAAAACAATCTTTAATAATAATATAATAAAATATATAAAAGAAAGTGTAATTTTTTCTGCATCTGTTACGACAGTTACCATGGAATTACCTATACAGTGCGTGCATTAAGTCTGGAATCACCCGATTAACTTTTTAGTTACAAGTAAAACACAAAAACCCTCGGATAGGTCGATTTTTATTTTTAATTTTGCAAATTATGGTGTAATAAAAGTTATTAAAATTTACACCCCCTTGCACCCTCACCCCCCAACTTTTTTTTTTTTTTCAAATATCAACCTACCCCTTGTGACACTTCGTTGGAAAGGTAATTTAATAAGCTTTCCAACGGTGTATAATAAAGCCTAATTTGGTGAAGGGCTAATGATAAAATGCACAATTTAGTTTATTATAAAGACATGTAAAGTATAACTTTAGTTCACTATAAATGTTCAAATTGATGTCCTTCAGCTCTTTGACAGTGGACAGTAAAAAAACGGGATTAAAATCGATTAAATAGTAAACATAAAATTGGTCAATAAAAAGAAAAAAAATTGCATTTTTCAACAGGGTATAAAATATTACAATAAGTTTAAAACAACCTTATTTAGATTCTCAGGAGGGTGCCAAGTAGGAAATAGGGCAACAATTACCATTTTATGGGTAATATTTCACACAAACAATGTTTAAATAAAACATGCGTTTTTTCATAGACCTTTAACAAATTAGGCTTTATCATACACTGTTGGAAAGCTTATTAAATTACCTTTCCAATGATGTATCACAAGGGGTAGGTTGCTATTTGAAAAAAGAAGTTGGGGGGTGAGGGTGCAAGGGGGTGCCAATTTTGATAACTTTTTTTAAACCAAAATTTGCAGAATTAAAAATATAAATCGACCTGTCCGAGGATTTTTGTATTTTACTTGTAACTAAAAAGTTATTCGGGTGATTCCAGACTTAATGCATGCACTGTATAATATAAATAAAAAAATAAATATAAAGCGTCGAGAAACGTGAAAAAAAGCAATACAAATTTTTCATATTTTTTTTTACCAACGCTATACTTTTTTTTTGGGGAAAGTAAAATAAAATAAACAATATTATTTATCATTTTTAGACCTCCAATATTATTATTTAAATATTAATGTCACGAACACTCTTGCACTTGAACGATTACACGTGTCCTCAATTATCCTTCATGATGAGTTTCCCGCTTTTCCGCCATCCTGAAAATAAACAAGTAGGATTAGTTTTTGTATCGAAACCTGTAAATATATAACGGCAGTGTCGGGCTAGGCAGTCCAAGGCTAGTGAGATTTTTACTACATGAGGGGTCTCCAAGTTAATAATTTTTTTTTAATTAAATTATAATACTGGAAAAGTCATTACCCCTGGCAAAAATTTTGATGACTTGAAAAAAGGTCCTCGAGGATGATCACCTCTAAAAAAGTTTTTTTTCTACGACTGTCTTAGAGTGTAAGTTAAATGTTAAATCGCACAAAAAACAGCTACGGTGTAAGCGGTTGACGGTGTATGACATCTCTTAAGCTTCAGTTTCCTCCATAAGTCGCAGTCGCTGACGACTGCGACCGGGTAGCCGCGACCAGGTCGTCACCACCTTACACTTGTCACAGCGCAAAACCACCTGTTTCACCATCAAATTCGTGACGAAATAGTCGTGCCTCTGCTCCCGGAGCGGTCAAGCGACCGGCGACCAAACGAACGGCGACCGGTAGTTAGTAGTAACGACTCGGCAGCAGCTAGGATAACAGGGACATTTAAAATGCATTGTAGATGTCTTAACGACTCGGTCGCGGCTACCCGGTCGCAGTCGTCAGCGACTGCGACTTTTGGAGGAAACCGTAGCTTTACAGTATAAAGCACATTTCGTAAGCGGATCCGCGGATAAAGGTATATAGCATACCGTAAGGTAAATTAACGAAATAATATACAATATAGTAAAAAATATAAAATTATTAGATGCAAATTATTGTTTTTTTTTTTTTTTTTAATGAAAGGTAATTATTTAATTTTAATTAAATGAAAAATTAAATTTTTATTTTATTTAATCAAAAATCAAAACTTAATTTTAATTAATTAAATTATATCAAATGTTTAGCTGTATTGCCGTCTGTGTTTAAACAATTTAAACTGACTCTATCAAGAATGCAAGCAGATCAACCAAATATTACCGCATGAATTTATTTTTATACTGCTCTTCTTTTTAATAAAGTACTCAAATTTTTTTTTGCGTTTAATTCTGGCTCTTTCTGTTAATAATTATAAGAGGTTTAAAACTATATATTTAAAGATAAATTTATTAATAAAAACTGAATGAGTATTTGATCAAAAATTTGTATCTGTTTAAGTAATTAAACATTGTGCGGTAGAGGGTTAGGTATCAAATGATAAATTATAATTATTGGATGTTAATTATTGTTTTTATTAAAATTTTTGGTAATTATATAATTTATATAAATGTATAAAACTTTAGTCGTAGAAAAAGTATAGTCTGCAACAAGTGTAGAATGGCTATTCCTCAAACGTAAAGAGTCCTCCTCGCTACTACCGTGGCTTGGGTGAAAATCATCCTGTCGATTGGAATATGCGTCATTCTACACTTGTTGTTGACTAAAAAAAGAACAAAGAGGTCCTCGCCTCTGGCAGAGGCCCCTAACGTATGGAGGGTCTCTGAACCTGTCCAGTCCGACACTGTAAAACAGTATGGAAATTAACGACTAAAATACGGTTGATTCACTGAAAAACCATTGATCGTTTTCAAGAATTTAACATGAGGATTGTTGTATACAACAAGGAGATGCGCGAGCTGTAAAAAGTTTATCTGATAACCCTGGACGCGTGACTACGTTAAGGCATATCCAGAAGCTTGCATAAGAACATAAAACAAGAATGCAATGCTTGGCTTACAAGATACATGGCGGCACATCAAGCCAATCACCGCATCGCATTGTTATGTATTATGTTGTTATGAGTACCTGTGGATATGCCCTTACTAGGATGGTACCATCGTTTGCATAAAAAAACGCTCACATCAGGGAACTTGAGTTGCTTTATTGAGACTAACAATGATAGTTATTTAATTTTGACAAGTAATTTTCTAATCATTTCTGTTGTACATATAAATATTTTAAAGTGTGATTTAGAAGTATTATTATTATTTTATTGTGATTATCATCATTATTGGTAATATTAAAATACACTGTAAGAAAAATGTTTACACTCATTTATTATTGACCTTTGTTAAGCATTGTTTATTGATGACGGTCAATAATGAAAAATTTTTGAAACATCTACTAACTTTTTTCAACTTATTTGTCAAACTGACAGCTACGTCAAAATAATTTTTAAACCTTATTTTCAACTAATATTTGGAGTTACTAGCTTTAGGTAGTAGAAAAAATAGTATATGCACCACGTATGCGAACTGTCTTAAGTGTTCTCGACTGATTTTTTGCCTCGACTCCGTCTCAGCAAAAAAACTTTAGTCTCGAACACTAAAGACTTAATTCGTATACTAGGTGCATAATATAATTATAATAATAATAATAATAATAATAATTATAATACTATTATATGACATTGTGATTATCAAATTCAACCCCTAAAATCAACTTCACCCCCATTCTACTGTGATTGGTATAGCCACCCGTAATATCCGTTAGAGTTTTGTCAACGTTTAAATTCAAAACTATTTATCATTAAACTGAATTAAATTCTAAAGAATGTTTTGACAGATTAAATTTCAATTAATTAATAATTTTCAGTTTTCCTGGCATATGATTCATATAAATTAACAAGCTGTAATGATATGATTCGTATTTCATAGTATTGGAAAATATTTAATTAAGCATAATTTCACTACAAAGTAAGTAAATAGTGACCAATGTTTTATTCCCAAATGGTAACAAATACGTTATAAGACATTTTACTAAAAAATATTTAATTTTACGCAAGCACCCCTAACCTTAAAATAATTTTCAATTATATACATTACATGTTTGTTTAAATTACATGTTTCTTTAACCTCGTACTATTTTATTTAATTAAGAATCCCCTAAGTCTAGGGCTTGTGTGGGCTAGTAGTAGAGGGAACCACCAGCTTATACTAACTTTCGAACCAGTTTATAGGGAGTGTCCGTTTCACTTATCGCCTTCGCCAAATTTCAATTATTAATTAACTGAAAAAGGCAAATCGGCGCCAGTGAGAATCGAACTCACGCTAGTAGACTTACTATGTACACGCGCTAGCCACTACGCTATGGCTCTCATATCATTTATTTAAACAATACTATTGTCATAACAGATTATTTTACTTCCAAACCGAAATGGATGATGTGCATAATAAGTTAATATTTATATCGCACATTCGACAAAAAAAGCTAAACTATTTCGACAAATGTCTATGCACATGTAGCAGTAACCATTAACTACCACATAATTACGTATCTACGTAGTAACGAGATCGTTCCGAACTAAGTTACAAACACGTAGCAAGATCGTAATTGTTACCCTTATACATCTTCCCCATTTTGGTAGTATCTACGTAATTACTACGTAACTATAGCGTTCCCGTAATTAGTCTCCGCTACTTAATTTGTTTCAATTGAGGTAATGATCACGTAGCGGCAACCAAAAATGCTAGTTGGGTATACTGAATATTTAAGATTAATTTATTACCTATTATATTTTCTTTTGTAGTAGAACACCTAAATAAAGTTTTTTGTTCATAATATTTTCTTATTCGACAGATTTTTTTAAAAGTGGGCCAGAATTTAATATCGCTTTTTGTTAAAACAAATAGATATTTAGTATAATTTTTGAGTCAAATATGGATTGTTTGTAGCCTTCTATTAAAAGGCATAATTCAATAACAAATTACCATTTTACAAAATACATTACATGTCAACGTTTGAATTCAATAATTATTAATTGTCCTAACCTTATTAAAATTATAGATAATAATAATAGCATTTTCGCCTGAATTCTAAAATTAGAATAATAATAATAATTTATTATTGGAAAGTTATCTATCTGTCGTTAAAATCAACAGGAAACAGTGAACAGTACCATTTCATCCTTTTTGGGAATCATCAGCACAGTGTATCCTGTATGTTGTTAATATTTAAATAAAAAAAAATAAACTATAGAAAAAATGTTATCTCTCCAAAATATAAATTTATTGTCTATTAAACAAACATTACAACTGGATATTATCTACATGGATATGACAAAAGATTTTGACAAATTGGACCACAAATTACTGATAAACTATCTTATATTACTTTTACATCCAGCTTTAGTTGCATTACTAGCATCATACTTATCTGACAGGGAATGTTATGTTGTATTAAAAAATTTTATCTCAAAAATATTTTTGCAAACGTCTGGCGTCCCACAAGGTTCAAACCTCGGGCCACTTTTGTTTATCATTTTTATCAATAGTCTACCAGATGTTCTACGTTATGTCTTATATTTGCTCTTTGCCGACGACTTAAAAATATACAAAATAATATCATGTGTTAACGACTGTACACAACTACAAAATGACTTAAATGCAGTAATTAGATGGAGCGCGGAAAACAAACTCAACCTTAATGTATCTAAGTGCTCTGTTATGTCCATACACAAAAAGAAAAAACCCATATTATTTGACTATAAAATGGAAGGTGAAACCCTTAACCGCGTAGTGGAAGTAAAGGACTTGGGTGTAACATTTGACAACGAACTTACATTTAAAAAACATATTAGTAACACCGTCAGATCGTGCTTAAAAATTTACGGTTTTATAGTGCGAAATACCAAAGACTTTGAAAATCTTACTTGTATCGTTAACCTTTACAATACGTTAGTAAAAAGTATATTGGAATATTGTTCGGTAGTGTGGTCACCATTTTACAACAACAACAACGAACTTCTTGAAAAAGTCCAAAAAAAGTTTTTGAGATACCTTGATTACAAAGTCACTGGTATTTACAATCATCGATCTAGCTACTCTAACCTACTGGAAAAGTACAATTTTATTACTCTGGAGCAACCTCGATGCAACATAATAGCAACATTTTTATACAAACTACTGAATGGTCAGCAGGACAATCCTAAGTTTTTGGAGAGGTTGCCATTTAGAATACCCATGACTTTCACAAGAAATGAGGATCTTTTTTATTTACCTAGAACACGTACCAATCAGTTTTTAATGTCACCACTTTTTCAACTGTGTTATTTTGGGAATGTAGTAAATAAAAAAATTGACTTTTTTAATATTAAGATATCTAAATTTAAAAATTGTATAATAGATTTAAATCTCTCCCGCAGGAACATAGTTTAATTTTTTTTTTTAATATCATGTATTTATAAATAATTTTAATATGACTTATCCTATTATAGAATTCTTAGGGATTTGTTTGGATATGTAATAAATAAATAAATAAATAAATAAATTACAGCAACAATTGTTTCGACTTTTTTAACAAAAGTCATTTTCAAGCTATAAATAATGAACAATGCAGCTCTCTACAACTAGAATTATGAAACAAAAGACGTCTACCCTATCTCTATCTCATTTGTGCTACACTTTCCAGCCAACCAAATAAATACTGTATTTGTTTTTCATACAAGAAATACAGTATTTATTTGGTTGGCCGGAAAGTGTAGCACTGAGCTGTACGAACGAACATAGCTAATGTGAATCTTTAGAATAAGATAATTCTACTAAAATTTAGATGGCGCCAGGAATTTCTTTAATAAAAATAATATAGTTACACTTTTCGCCCGGCCAAGTAAATATTGTATTTGTTCAACAAAGAACAAATATAGAATTTGTTTGGTTGGGTGGGAGTGTATGTGTCCTCTATCCTTTTTGGGTAGAACTTTTGTCCATGTCTAATCTAACGGGAGAAATCGCCATTAGGTTGAAAATGGTACAATTCCTTTTTAAAAATTATAAACAAATTAACTGTACACATTATTAGAAATGTCATACTAACCTTAACTATATTATTTTTATAAAATCTTAAAAATTTAAACAAAAAGAAAACTATAATAAGTTAAAATAAAATAAATTAATGAAATCTAAAATTTAAAATTTAATATTTATGTTTACAATAATGTTTTAAATGTCAGACCTGATATTGTTGCCTGTCCCTTTACAGAGCATTAATCTTTGGAATAAATATTTTTGTTTAATAACCTTTCCAAAATTTTGTTCTTTTTCGATTTGTTTTTGAGTTTTGGATATGAATTTGCTGCCACATCTCCAATTTTATTCCAATTACCAAGTTAAATATAAATTAATATTTTTCCTTTTTTTATGTTTAAAGATAATACCTTTAATCTGTTTGAAATATAGTTTGGATTAGTTTATGATAGATGTCTCAGATTTTTATTCAATTTTAAATTTTAGATTTAATTATTTTTTTTAATAATAATTCTAAAAACGATTGATCTGCCTTAGCTGAAACACCCTGTATAATATTATTAGAGTCAATATTTTGGAAACTTGCCAGTAAATAAACTAATAAAAAAAAACATGCTAGATAGAAAATTGAATGTATTTTAATACCAGAATATTAAATTAATTGAAAAACTTTTTCTATGAACTACAAAATAACTGTTGGCACCGTATCAACTAGCGGGAACCCTTCACTTTCAATATTGGTAGGATTTATCAAAATTTTATATCTCGGAAGTAATTGCTTTATTTTATCTTTTATGGCCAAAAAAATAAAATAATTTAAATTATCATCTATGATAATATCATATATGATATTATCATCTGTAAGGGAATAGCAATATCTAAAATATACATAGAAAAAACGGATTCCTTGAACCAAGGACACGTGTCTTTGGATATGTTCAAAGCCATATTCTCTTGTTTCAAGGCTGGCATTTTCTTGAACCAAAGTCAATGTTCTTGAATAAAGAGCGCATATTTTTATTCCAAAACCCGTGCTCTTCATTCAAGGACATTGGCTTTGGTTCAAGAAAATGCCAGCCTTGAAAGAGAATATGGCTTTGAACATATACAAAGACACCTGTCCTTGGTTCAAGGAATCCCTTTTTTCTATGTACAACGTGATTTATCTAAGACAAATTACTCGTTTTTTCGCATTATTACTCATGTTCGAAGCCAAACGACACCCCCCCCGGTTAACAGTTCGTAGGAGCGTCGTTATTATTATTATTATTATTAATTACAACAGTAAGCGGCATAGCCGATGAGACTGTGTCCCTAACAAATTCTTCATTATTTTATTGGAATTACATTTTTCTAATCTTGCATGCAAGTTTTAGTTGGGAAATAGGGGAGTTTTTTTTTTGTTTTTTTTTTAAGGGGATTTCAGAAACCTCTTCACTACCACGAATTTTTTTTTGTAAATGTATGTATATTTTTATTTTTCTTCTAGTAGTCGGTGTTCGTGTTCGAGGCTATCTATACCTAATGCATTTCAGGCCATTTTTTTTATATTTTTAAGAAAAAAAAAAACAAGCCATATAAAATATTTATTGTAATAACTAAAACACTGATTAAAAAAAAATCGACCAGACCTATTCTTTCACCACCATTATGGCGCTAAAATGAAAATATTATAAAAGTGGTGAAAGCGCTTGGCACAGAAAATATTTTTTTGCCAGAAATATTTATTTTTGACTTTTTGACACAACTTTTCGTTTAAAAAGTTACGGGAAGCGTACAATTTAAAAGAATTCTTTTAATATTAATAACCCTGTTTACTACATAGAAAAAACGGATTCCTTAAACCAAGGACACGTGTCTTTGTATATGTTCAAAGCCATATTCTCTCGTTTCAAGGCTGGCATTTTCTTGAACCAAAGTCAATGTCCTTGAATGAAGAGCACGGTTTTTGGAATAAAAATCCGCGCTCTTTATTCAAGGACATTGACTTTGGTTCAATAAAATGCCAGCCTTGAAACAAGAGAATTTGGCTTTGAACATATCCAAAGACACGTGTCCTTGGTTCAAGAAATCCGCTTTTTCTATTTAGAGCACAGGATAAGTAGTTTTATTAGTTAGTTTACAATCAAGTTACCTAAGTAACAAGATATCTGGAGATCAATATGACGTCTTGTGTTGAAACCAATAGAGTACGATCACAACCTAAGAGTCATTCTATCAGATATCTTCTTACCCTAAAAACATATGTGTCTACTGATCTCGTATACTATGGAATGGGAAGCAGTACAAAACTTGAAAATCATCTCATGGGAAGAGAGTTAACGGTCTTATTTTTGTTCTAACATGAATGATGTCTCTCGATGCACTTTTCTTTAAATTAATAAAACAAAAAATAAAAAGTTCAATTTTCCGAACATAAGTTGTTTTAGTCTTGTTAGCTAATTTAATTTTGAAATGTCAAAATGTTCGAGGCATTTTCTTACGAATGTAACTCTGTTAGCTGATTTAGACGTACATTTTATCTTGATAATGCATTTTCTTTAATATAATTACTATTTTCTGCACGTAAAACTTCTATTAGGGTGGGAGATACTTCTTAGTTTGGAGAAACTACAAACAACAGCAACGCGAAACAACGATTTTGTTCTTAACTTTTGTGTATTGGTGTGTCACTGGCTATATAATAATTATAATTTATTACCTACACTGAGAATCCATTATGAACTGTTTGTTTGTTTGTTTGTTTAACCTCGTACTATTCTACTTAATTAAGCACCCCCTAAGTCCAGGACTTGTGTGGGCTAGTAGTAGAGGGAACCACCGGCTTATACTGACTTTCGAACCAGTTTCTAGGGAGAGTCCGTTTCACTTATCGCCTTCGCCAAATTTCAATTATTAATTAACTGAAAAAGGCAAATCGGCGCCAGTGAGAATCGAACTTACGATAGTAGACTTGCTATGCATACGCGCTAGCCACTACGCTATGCCTTATCGTAGTAAATAATGAATAAATATGAAATGTTATCTTTAGATATACGAAGAAAAAATATATCTCTCTCGTTTTTATTTAATCTTCTACACAATAAAATCGATTGCGAAAAATAAATTTTTTGGTACCACGTGGAAATTTAAGATATACCGAAACATTAGCAAAAAGTCAGGATAGAACAAATCTCTTGTTTAAGTCGCCGATTTATATTATGTGCAATAATTTCAATTTATTAAATAACCAAAATATTGATATCAACTTTAGTAAATTAAAACCAATTCTTATCTTAGAAAATTTAATTGTAGACTAAATAAAGTTATTAAGTATATGTATGGTATTATAGATTTGTATATTGTATTTAGTATCTAGTATATTTAATTATTGTAGTATCGTGTATATGTTTATACACTTTGTCCAAAAAGTTCAAATGGTGTATTCTGTGGACAATAAAGCAAAGTATTTGGAACCCCAGACAACATCTGTTATTAATTACAAGTTGTTACAGTAAACCATAACGTTGTTCTGTTACGTTATACTGTAACAACTTGCCTGGGGTTCCAAATAGGCGAAAACGTTTAGTATTTACTACGTTTTATATTAAAAAACGTAGGTTTTACTTGTAAAATACTGCCTTCATCAGAGTCGTAAAAAGCTCGTCTAATTTATATAAAATCTGATAAACAAGTGGTACTGTCCAATTGATGTTTATTTATTTAAAAAAAAAAACAATACAGTGAAAATTTACTAAGAAAATAAGCACTTAAAACTAGCATAATGTATTATAAAATAATAATAATATTAAAAAGTAATAATAATTAAAAAACTAAAATAAGAAAATATATTAAAAGCTGTTGCAAAAATCATAAAGTGGATTTAAAATTTTTGAAAATTGCGAGAAAAAAGAATCGCGATTGGTTAAGAAACTGAGCACGCGTTTTCCTATGAACCTGAAAAAAATTATGCTAGGAAGATCTGGACAATCATCTAACCTATTTGATAATTTAAATATAAAATAGGTTAATATGTTAAAAAAAAATTAATAGAAACTCAAAAATTATTCGGAAGAACATACAATTAATGGTAAATAACGATAATTTTCAGGGCAGAAAAAAAAATTATGAAAAATATACCTTTTTACTTCAATTTCTTTAGCTAAGTACACACGCTTTATAATTGGGTTAAGTAGGAGTATTATTTCTTTTTGTGTGTAATAATACTCCTACTTAACCAAATACCTTTTTACGTTTCTCGAAGTTTTATTTGCCAAAGTAACTTGAGTTTTCAGCTTAAGACTTGATTTTCGGCATATAAAGCTATCTATCTATAGCTTTTATTTTTTATTTTTTTTTTTGTTATATCTTTTTAGCTTTTTTTGTATTTTTTTCTTAACAATTTTTTTTACGGTATTGATTTATCAACAGATATATTAGGCGCTGTTTAATAAGTATGTCACCGACCGGGGGCGAAGTGGTCTAATTAAAAGTGTCGGCCCATATAAAATGCTCCAATTATAATATAATTTAAATACACTCAGAAAATTTCGTTGGATTTTTAATACTGAATGTTATTTGTTAATACATATTTTTTATTTATATCGCCACCATTGATATTTAATACTGCAATGTATTGTGTACAAAATGTTGTCATACAAACATAGAGACCGTGCTGGTACATTTCAATTCCCACCCAACATGTGTTTATTAATACTAGTATGTTAGAGTAAAAATTACTCTGTAACATTTGGTAAAGCATATCACACTTATAGTATGGTATACTTTGAGTTGTAGTTAAGTTGTATTACTGATCTAGTTTAAAGTATGTTACAGTACTTAGAGAAATAAACAATGGGTAAATAATTCCAAAATTTTGATTAGTGATAATATAAAGATTTCAACAATACACAATTACACACTGACAAACTAATCTATCCTTTTTTTACTTTTTTCTATTATTACTAATCAAAATTTTGGTATTATTTAACGATTGTTATTTTATTAAATACTGTAACATACTTTAAACTAGATCAATAACAAAACAACTACAACTTAAATAATACCAAACTATGATATAACTGTGATATAATTTACCAAATGTTACAGTATTAGTTGTACAGTACACATGTTGCGTGGGGATCCAAATGTACCAGCACGGTCTCTATGTTAGTATGCCAACATTTTTTATACAATACACACATTGCAGTATTTAATATCACAAGTAAAGTATTAAATACCAATGGTGGCGATATTAATAAAAAATATGTATTAACAAATAACATTCAGTATTAAATATCCAACGAAATTTTCTGAGTGTATGTAAATTATATTATAATTGGAGCATTTTATATGGGCTGTCACTTTTAACTAGACCACTTCGCCCCCGGTCGGTGACATACTTATTAAATAGCGCCTAATATATCTGTTGGCAAATCAATACCATGGCGATATAAATAAAAGATATGTATTAACAAATAACATTCAGTATTAAAAACACAACGAACTTTTCTGAGTGTAATATTTTTATGTAACTACATAAATGGTGGCAACGGGGGTCTCAAAATAGAAAACATTTCTTGAACAGACCCTTAAATACAATTTTACAAAAAAAAAGAAACAATTGATGTGGAAGAAAACAAAGATAAAAAAGGCAGGTGAAAGCATTTTTTTGTTGGAGGTAGAATTAAACTTGCGATTTTTCTCCGTAGTCACGTAGTTTCACACGTGACATGTAGCCTAACATGTATTCAATTATAATCATATAAATATGATTCTTATTTTGTCCTATTCTGTTCCAAAAAATGTGTGTACAAATCTGGCCAAA
The DNA here is from genome assembly GCA_958510825.1 of Brachypterus glaber. Taxonomy (NCBI): domain Eukaryota; kingdom Metazoa; phylum Arthropoda; class Insecta; order Coleoptera; family Kateretidae; genus Brachypterus; species Brachypterus glaber. Next base: position 17,946,318 of record OY294048.1, on the reverse strand, counting down.
GTTTAAAAAAACAAATGAAAGTCTTTATAATATCAATATCAATACTTAAAAAAAAATGGTTCTACGTTAATGCTAAATAACGTCCAAAACTTTTAATTAATTTAGATTAAACGGATATTAATAGTAATTAAATCCCGAGATGCTTGAAAATTTCAAGAAATATCATTTCTGTTAATAATTTATTTTATTATTTGAATAAAAATATTTAAATAGTGCTAGTAGTGAAAAAACTAATATATATATATACTACGGTAGAGAAGACTATTATAGCCTCGCACTCTTAAATTTAATACGCTCGGCTATAAAAAATGTCTTCTCTACCTTGGTATATAATTACTATTATTTTACTTGTGGTTGGAGTGCATTGTAAGAGTTAAATGATAAGGTATAAAAATAATAACTGACGGTCCTAATTCTCTTAAGCAAAACTTTATTTGATTTATTAACAACCGGTTTCGGCGCTAGCCATCTTCAGGTTAGGTACAATCTAAAAATTAACATTTTCATAGTATAATTTAAAAACATTTTGGGGCCACCTTTTTCAAAATTTAGGTTGGTCATACCCTGCTAGTGACTAATCTGGTCACAAAGTGTTGCCAACACACTTTTTGGGTTTTTTTTTTGTACATCCCTCATGTGTTTTCCGAGGGATTTCGTTTAAAATTTTATATTTAATGAAGTTTTTTAAATGTTGGATGAACTTTAAACTAACACCTTACCCAATATCTACGTAAATATATAATAATAATATTTAATTTTTTATGCTGTGGTAGCAGTCAGCGCCGAATGACCCAAAAGTGATTTTAACAGTCGATTAGTCTTATTGCAAAGCTGTTTAAAAATTAGGAAAAATATGACCTTGTAAGGTTATTTTGACAGGAGCATCGATTTGTCTTGAGTCAAATTACTTATTAGTTTTATTTTTTTTTGTTAAAAATATATTTACAAGCGAATAAAAAATAGCATAGCTTACGCCTCAATCTTATGCGACCGAGAAACAAATAATAGTATATTATGATCCAAGGACGAGAAATAATGTTTCTAGGTCGCATGAGATTGTGAATCGAATTTTGTAGAGAATTTTATAAGCTTTCTTTTTTTATAAAAACTTATTCTTTTTAATTCACGGTTTGCAAGGTATTTGCAAAAAACTTCTATATAATAAAGATGGTGGCGGCAGCTCACCTATAATTGTTGGAGACATGTCGTAGGTTCTTTAAAACTACATTCATCAGAACTAAATTCATCAGAACTACATTCTAAACTACATTCCTATAATTTTTCAAAAGTATTGCATTTTTTTTAGGCGTTGATTTTTGTAGTTTGTTGACGGGACTATACTCGCTCACATTGAACCTGAACATATTTAAGGTTATGCGTCCATGTAAAGTTGCCAACGCCATTGACAATGCTCAATATCACTGGATATCATTGTGTCCACAAAACATTAAAATTGAAAAGTGTGTAAGTCAAAACAGTAAAATGGAAAAGTATGTAAATCAAAATGTGTTGATAAAAGTTCTTTGCAATGGCCATAGTTTATTATTTTAGCTCAGTTTAATAAGATGCATATATGGTGATTCATGGGCGCCCCAAGGGGCATCATTGTAACCTAAAAATTTGACGTTTTGCTTATTTTCAATATAATTTGCTTTTGTGCAATATGTAAAAATGGATAATATGTGAGAGTATGAAGAATAAACAAAAAAAAACCTTTTTAAAGACCACTCAATGTAAACAAATATCTCAATATGTTATAGTCTAAAAGGTACTTGTTTTTAACCAATCATGAGGCCTAAAAATCGGGGGAATTTTTAAACTACTATCCCGCATGACCATACATAAAGGTTTCAATATTGGGAAAACCTGAATGATAAAAAATGAAAAAAAAAAGTACCAATATAAATTTCTAGAATCAACAGTCCCCGTGAGGAGCACTGAATTTTACCCACGCTGTGAGTAATCGCTTGTTTACAAACAAATAGCATAAACAGGCATTTGCAAACATGATTGTAGAAAAAATACATTATTAAATTGTCCCATTAAAGTTTAAAACTTTAACAAAATAAATTAGATTGGTGTTTTGTTATTTTCAAACATGTGTGTTTGGTGAAAGTTTGTGCAGTTACTACATACAGTAATTTTAAACTTTCTACTTACAGAAATTATGCTGTTCATAGCATAATTAAGACTTTTCTTATAAATGAAGAATCCTATTTAATCAACGGAATTTTAAACTAAAATGGGTGCAAAATAGGATATTTTTTTTAGACACAGAATAGTATATTCTATAACTAGTATGGAATAGACAATATTCCGAGCGAGCGGAAAGTTTGTCATACGAGCCGATAGGCGAGTATGACGATCCCGCGAGCGCGGAATGACTATGCCATACGTGTTGTAGACTATACTTTTTCTTCGACTGCAAATATAAAACACTGTATGGCTTTAAACTGCGGACAAGGTTAAAAACAATGTTTTTGTGACTCGACATTGGAAATGCAAAAAAACACATATTTTTAAATAAAGCAATTTATGTTATTTAATAATTTTATCAAATTAGTACTTAAAAAAGATTTTTATTTAATTTTAGCACATATTTACAAATTATAATGCAAAAATTGAAGGTTATGTCAGATTGTTGTGACATATATCAGGTTTAAATATTTAACAATAGATGGATGGAGCAGTTTCAATTTTTTGAACTAAATTGATAAAAAACCGGTCAAATATTAAGAAAAACTAATAAACTTTAATTTTAACGCAAGGCTTTAATTTGCATTAAATTATTCAATATTTTATGGTAAAATATATATTTTTGCTAATTTTGATACAGTTTTCTTTACTTTTATGAACAAGAGATGGCACTACATGTGCTCATTCTAACACTTGATACGAAATATTCATACCGGTTCTAGAGCTAGAATGGCTTCATTCTATGTTTAAAAATTGTGTGTATTTTCTTACATTCTAAAGCAGTCGTAGAAAAATAGTATATTCTGTAAAAAAGTTTGGAATAAGTAAGTAAGCAAGTAAGTAAGTACGTATTTATTTAGCAATGCTATTAAATTTTTACATGATAAAATCTTTGACAATTTATACAATATAAATAAATACAGTCAATTTTGTTTCCTAATATAATCAGACAGTAATTTTTTAAATCTATTATAGTTATCACAGGTTTTTATTATCACAGGTAATTCGTTAATACATATTCTACACGAGTGGTAGGCGAGTCTGATGCTTATAACCGACTTCCAAAAAGGAGGAGGTTATCAATTCGACGTGTGACTTTGTTTTTTTTTTATGTTTGTTGTTCCCGCAACGAATGAACGGAATTTGATGAAAATTTTTGCAACTTAAAAAGGGCATTCATGAGGTGGTCGCGTTTTAATTTTACGCTCGGATAATGCCGGGTAAGCCGGATAATTAAGATAAATCTAATCATTTTAACGCAATTTCACTTAAAACCGGCTTAATTTGGTTTGGACCATATAGAAAAAGTCCAAACCTAGCAATAGATGGCGCACAAGTCTACATTAATCTAATGACTATATTCCTTTTGCGAATAAAGTCTAAAAACGTTTTCTTAAACAGCTTGCAGAGTTGAAGAGGTCTAGCAGCCCGAAACTGTCAGTCTACCAATATCACTATGTACGATAATTAGAAAATAGATTGATGAAATAATAAATTATGTTTCTGAAACTTAACAGTAATATTACTGAAACATTCCAGTAAATGTCTGGCAGTAAGGGAACGTTCAAGTATTACGTAACGCAAATTGTACCAAAATTCATACACTTTATACCCCGGTTCTCGAGTTATTATAGATTATAGAAATTTCATATTTTGGCTACCCCCCTAATAGGGGGTGTGTTAGGGGGGGGGTAGCCAAAATATAAAATCTCTACAGCCTGAATAACGCGAGATCCGAGGTATGAAGTGTATGAATTTTGGTACATTTTGCTTTACGTAATACTTGAACGTTCCCTAATATGTCTAAAACATTTCAGTAATATCTCTGAAATATTACTGTAATGTTTCAGACATATTTCTGAAACATAACTGAAACAAATTTCAGAAATAATACTGACATATTTCAGAAATATTTCAGTATTATAACCAAAATATATTTCAATATAATATTTCTGACATATTTCAGAAATATTTCGTGTGGGAAGATGTAATTATGTAATCAATTTATAGATCTTTCTAAAAAATCACTTAATTTAAATAATTTATTTAATTATACCTTTTAACCTATCCCGTCAAAATTCAAATAAATGTTTTAATTTAAGTTAACTTAGACCCAGAGAATGCAAAACCCCATTCACTGTGTGTTTATTTTATTTGTGGGCAAAACGAAAAAATTTTGAAAAAAAAATTTGTTTTAAATGATAGTTTTTTTAATTTTTTTAAGAGTTAATTTTTTGTTTTTGTGGGGATTACTTTCAAAATTGATAGAATTGATCCTTATTTATAATAAAAGTAATTTTTCCTAAAAAAGTTACGTAAATCGGAATTTTCTTTTAGCTTATTTTAGTTTTTTTTTTTAAGTTTAACCTCCCATAAGTTTTTTTTTTGTTTGTGGGGGATTATTTTCAAAGTATCTTCCCCTCATAGAACTTTATTCTATAGATTATTCGTTCTTGAGTTATCTTGTCTACAAAAATCGTGACATCAGACAGACGGACAGACGGATCGGGTATTAGATACAATGTGTATAAAAAAATAACTTCCCTGTCTGAATTAGAACGCAGTGATTAATACCTAAAATGTATTATTCGGCTCTCGTATAAAGGATTTCCCTTAGGCAAACCGCACCCAAATCGGTATGATCCTCGCTTTTTAGTACACTTTTGCAAACATTTTAAACAAATGTAAGCAAGTGTAAAATAACGCCAGATGCGCTTATTGGCTGTAGCAAGAAAACTTTAATCAGCTTTACGATGATACTTGACATGAGCTTGACATGAGGATTCCTCATTCCTCATTGAGGAATGTAGTTATATTACAAGTTATATACACTAAAACGAATTTAAAATATAGTTTTAGATTAAATATTTTTGTTTTTTTGTAATAAAATTAAAAACTCCACTCACTGTACAAAAAGAATGGCTCATATTTTTTATTAATTTAAAAATTAATGTAGGTGGTATGCAAAACAAACAACAACCCTGGCATGGATAAAATACTTTCCAAAGTTAAATAGGCTTTAAATAAGCTTTAAAATAAACTATAAACTACCTGCAGCATGTTGCATTTTGTGTATCTTTCCTATTCATCGATAAATCTTTTAACAAAGTTACATTAGCAGTATGTAAAGCAATTATGGAACTGCACTTAAACTATTTCTAAAGTATAAATAATACCGTGTGGTGCATTAGGGTGGTCCTATTTTTTTTATTTCTATCATATTTTTTATTTGTCATGGCAAGAACGCCCTTAGAGTAAAATTTTACATAAACAACCCTAAGTGGTACTTTTGAGGCCCTAAAAACCCTTAATAAACTATGCAAATATAGATAAAATTATTATAAAACCAATAGAACTAATATAATAAATAAATAATAATGAATAATTTTACCAACTTTTTAGAACTTTATTTGCAGTAGACGTGGAAAAATTCTCATCGGCCCACACAGGTAAAAAATACCAAAAGAACGGAAAAAAATCACGAAGTGGCGAATGTTGAATATTTATAAACCTTATAGTGTCCTCTAAATGATTTTTATACATTTTTTTGAAAATGTTTATGGCCTTGCGTAAAAAAATAAATTTAATTGGCACATTGCATATACAATATCTTACACTTATTTTTTTTTAGGGCTGTATTTTTTTAATTTTAAAATAAAGTACAAATATGGGGTATTAAATCATAGAAAGGTATTTTATGCCCGTTTTATGATAATAGATTTGTAAGATATACAATAATATTGTATAAAAATATATTATATTATGATATCCGCGCCGATCCAGGTAGGGCTGACCGCATGGGTCACGGATTTGTCTGATTATTTTTTTATGTGTAGCCCACCCATTTTAGAGAAAAACCTCCATGGGATTTTTTTCAAACAAGCTCCGTTTCAAAAATATGATTTTTTAATTTTTTTCCAAACTTATTAAATTTCTTGAAAATGTGACGTGCAATAACTAAGTACTGAAACCTCCAGATCCAGTATATTTTCGATACATCCGAAATTTTTACTTGGTGAAAATTATGGATAGATCTACATACACAACACTTTTTTAACCCCAGGGGGTTGAGGTGCCTCAAAAATGTATTTTTTTCTCATAATGCCGAATAGGGGATTTCATGAGATTTAAAATTATGTACACGACCCCTCTTTCCATTAAAAAAATATCCCCTTGAGGGGAGGGCAAGGCATTGGCCTCCTACCTCCACTGTGGCTTCTAAACACATAAAATATATACCAAAAAGTTATTTGGGTTTGGACTTTTTATTGTTATTTACTTGTTCCAAAGTTTATATCTTAAGCCGTTCAAGAAATAAAGGGGACAGGCTTTTGACACGCACTGTATACTGTGAACAGTATTCTGTGGAATGAGAAGAATTACATATCTTCACGGCTTGTTTATATTATAACAGAAGGGTAATTCCTCTGTTAACTTTGAATTACAAATTCCAATTTCAACGTTAACAGCCAGACAATCCGGCAATTTAACAGCAAATTAATAATTGAAGCATAAAGTGGAAATATGCCATTTAACTGTAATACAAAGAAATCTTTCTTTAAAAATTTATTTAAGTATTTAAGCTAATGACAACATTTTAAGGAAATTAAAATTAATTTTACAACGACTTTTTTTTTATTTTAGAGAAATTTACATCTATATCAAATTAGCATCCCCTTTTATGTCAAACTTTTTTTCATCAAAAAATATAGGGGAGACCCGGTTGACCGGTCATCTTCCAGAGTTAAATGTCTATTAATTAAACAACGACTTTTTAATATTTTAGAGCAATTTACATCTATATCAAAGACCCAGTCGACTTTTTTCATCAAAAAACATAGGGGAGACCCATCTTCCAGAGTTAAATGTGTCTGACATCTCTTATCTTTTACACTCCATATATTGAGGAGTTTGTACGTATTAAACCAGAATATATACAAAAAAAAGTTTTTTCCTTTATCTGTGTCGAAGTCCAAACCCCAGGGGGTTGAGTTGCCTCAAAAATGTTTCTTTTATTATAATGCCGATTAGGGGATTTTATGTGCTTTAAAATGATATATTACTCCCATCCAATAAAAATATATCCCCTTAAGGGAGGGCAAGGCCTTGCCCTCCTACCTCCACTGTGGCTTCTAAACACATAAAATATATACCAAAAAGTTATTTGGGTTATTTTATTTACGTGTTCCAAAGTTTATATCTTAAGCCGTTCAAGAAATAAAGGGAGCAGGCTTTTGACACGCACTGTATACTGTGAAGAGTATTCTGTGGAATGCGAAGAATTACATATCTTCGCGGCTTGTTTATATTATAACAGAAGGGTAATTCCTCTGTTAACTTTGAATTACAAAGTCCAATTTCAACCTTACCAGCCAGACAACCGGCAATTTAACAGCAAATTAATAATTCAAACATAAAGTGGAAATATGCCATTTAACTGTAATACAAAGAAATCTTTCTTTAAAAATTTATTTAAATATTTAAGCTAATGACAACGTTTTAATGAAATTAAAATTAATTTTACAATTTTTTTTGGCATTTGTCAACGTTATCAAATTTTATGAATTTTAAATAATATTTTACACAGAACTTTACTATTTTATTTTATAAGTTTATGTTTTATTGAAAAAATATACCTTTATTTATTATACATTAAGAAGACAAACCAAGGAATTCCAAAAAAAGAAGAAAAATTTAAAAAATTAATTTTATGATGTCAAATGTTGTAAAGCTGTCCAAAAATTTCAAAATTATAAATATCACCGGAGATGGAAATTGCCTGTTTAGAGCAGTAAGTCTTTTTGTGTATCAAACTGAAAATAATTTTAACAAATTAAGAATTGATTCTGTTAAATATATAAATGATAATTGGGAATCCTTAAAGGCATTTGTTATGGATCAAATATCTTCTAAAAACGAGTATTGCTCCAAAATGTTACAAGATGGTACATTTGGTACATCAGTAGAATGCCTTGCATTATCTGAATTGTATAATCTAAATTTTAAGATATACTTGGTAAATTTAAAGAAAAATTCAAAAGACTTCATAATTTTACACGAGCCTGAACTAATTTTATCTACGACTCAACAAAAAGATTCAATTAACCTTCTTTTCTCTGGCAAACCGGATTCTGGTCATTTTGATCTTCTTGTGGAATCTACTAGTACTAAAACTAAATATGAAAATAAAAATTCAAAAGAAAATGCTGACGTTTCAAGTATTAATAACTCATCTGAAACTAATCCTGAAAACTTTAGTGATCCTCATAGTGGTTCTTTCTGCAGTATTTGTAACAAGTATTTCAAAAGCAGAAATGGACTAGCGATTCATTATAGAAAAATTCATAAGTCTCCTAATTCAATTCAAGGTTCCAATACATCTGTAAAATTACAAATGGACCACAAATTAGATGATTCAAATTTTAATATTGATTCTTTTGTTAATATTCTTTCAACTTTAAAGTCGTCAGTCCCAACAATCAAGAGAATTCCAAAAGGAGCAAGAGCTGTCATTGCAGAAGAACTTTCCCTATTAATTAATAAATGCATATCAAAAAATGACCTTTTTTCCTGGGTAGCCTTATTTCTTTTCTTCTATGCTGTATTAAGAATTCCTGCTAAATCAAAACAAAAACAATCTTTAACTTCTGCCGTCAAAGTTAATTTGATTTTATGGAATAAAAACAAATTATTACCCTTGGATTCCTTGCTTAATGCATATAATTTTAACGAAAAATCTAAGAAAGCAAAGCCTCAAAAGAAAAATGAAAAATTTAATTTTATTTCTAAAAAGGTAGAATCAAAAATGTCTGATGGAGATGTAAAAGGCGCTATTAGGTTATTATGTTCCGAAGACACTCTGGCTACCAAAAATGAAGAGACTTATTTAAACTTATTAAAGAAACACCCAAGCCCTGAAACCCTTTTAAAATTTCCAGATCCTCCAGAAGTATCAAATATAGATTTTAATATCTCAGAATCTGAAATTAAAAATGCAATTTTTTCCTTCAGGCCCGGCTCTACGGGTGGTTTGGATGCACTTAGGCCGCAGCACCTCAAGGATCTTATAAGTGATGAGCTTGGCATTTTTTCTTCAACTCTTCTTTCTTCTCTAGCTTCTTTTAGTAATCATGTTTTCCAGGGATTAATACCTGCTACTATTTGTCAATTTTTTTACGGGGCAAACTTATGCGCTTTTAATAAAAAAGATGGTGGAATACGTCCTATTGCGGTAGGTTTGTGCCTACGCCGTTTAGTTGCTAAGGTTATGTGTAATCGTATTTATGAGAAAATGGGAGATTTTTTAAGACCTCATCAACTTGGGTTTGGTACCAAATGTGGTGCCGAGGCTGTTACACATGCATTGCGTCGATTCATAAATTTCAATCATTCTTCTAGTAAAGTAATACTAAAATTAGATTTTATGAACGCTTTTAATACCATTAATAGAGACGTAATTCTTTTAAATATAAAAGAAAAATTTCCAGATTTTTTTAAATTCATTTCCCAGTGTTATAGAGATCCCTCAATCCTATCCTTTGGTAATCATCACATACCTTCTCTTCGAGGTGTTCAACAAGGTGATCCCCTTGGCCCACCCTTGTTCTGCCTTGTAATTCAATCAATTATTACTTCGCTTTTTTCAGAAATTAATCTTTGGTATTTAGATGATGGAACTTTAGCTGGAGATCCAGATATTGTTTTAAATGATTTTATTAAAATAATCTCTTTATGTTCAGAGTTAGGCTTAAAATTAAACTTTAAAAAGTGTGAACTTTCTGTAATATCTAAAAATAACCATAATTCTTTAATTTTTTCTAAATTTTCGTCCATAGCTCCGGAAATTTTACATATACCTCTTAATTCCTTTAATTTACTTGGCTGTCCTATTTCTGAAAACAAAATCTCTGAATATATCAATTTAAAAATTGACACTCTTGATCGGTTTTCTATTAATTTAAAATTGATTAATTGCCATACTGCTTACTTTTTACTAAAACACTCCTTTGCTATCCCTCGCGTCTCCTATTTGCTTCGTTGTGCCCCTTGTTGGAACGCCCCTGAGTCACTCGCTAAATATGATTATATTTTAAATAATACACTAAAAGATATTTTAAATTGTAATATTGAATCAGATTCTTGGTTACAGAGCACATTGCCTACCAAACTTGGTGGCCTGGGTATTCGCGATTCTTCTTCCCTTTGTTTTCCTGCTTTTCTTGGTTCTGTTAACGATGTATCTTCTTTACTTGAACAAATTCTTCCTCAAAATATTTACAAATTTTCGGACTCTGATTTAGACTTTGCTTTAAATAAATGGATTTCTCTTTGTAAATTAAGTACTCTTCCTGATAATTTCCCCACAAAGCAAAAAAATTTTGATAACTTCTATTGTCAAGTTCTCATCAATGATCTGATGCTGAGGTGTAATGATCCTAAAGGCAAGGCGTGTCTCCTAGCTCTTCAAGCTCCTGAAAGTAACGCGTGGTTAGATGCCTTGCCCTGT
>OY294048.1:17886697-17935416 GCA_958510825.1 Brachypterus glaber | reverse complement strand
TGTTAATTTTTTGTGGATCTGATGTGCACCAAATAAATATCTCAATTCTTGATATTTTCCAGTGGTTATCTTCATGAATATTATTGTTTACCGTTTTCTTAAAGGTTAGACTTAAACTTTTGGCCTACTTGAATGGTATATTTGGACTACCCGCTATTATTAATAATTTATTAATTTGCAGAGAATACTAATATGCAACCAGTTGTATCTCAATGTATAAATACTTGCATAAATAATGTGCTTTTTCATTACGCCAGGGCCTTAACTAGGGGGGGGGGGGTAGGGGAGCTAATCCTCCCCCCTGGTGCTGGTTTGAGCCCCCCCTGGGGTCTTCGCTGAGCCCCCCTGGTATTTTTTTGGGGCGCCAATTTGTTTCTATTGCAGGGGCTCCAAGTTTAGAAAAAACCGTCAGGGCCACCCCTGGTATTATTGTATTATTTTGGGGGGCCAATTTTCTTTTGCAGTCGCCAAGTTTGGTAGAAACTGTCAGGGACAAAGCTTTTTTTTCGTAAAGGTAATTTTTGGAGCTCAAATTATTTTTTGCAGGGACTCCAAGTTTGGCAGAAACCGCCAGGGACAAAGCTTTTTTTCATTACTCTATTTTTTTCTTTTTTTTTACCCTGGGAGCTGAGCCCCCCTAATTTTTTTTCTGGTTACAGCCCTGCTTTAAGTTTGGAGAGCCACTGAAATCAGTACTTGGCTTTCGGGCGTATGATCCTCCGCCCTAATACCCGCCTCGAATTGACAGCTAAACCAAATGTAAAAATTGTTACGTTTGTCTCCAGTCTCCCCTACAGTAGAGCTGAGTAAATGGAGAATATCTCTAAACACATTAATCATTCATTTAAAAAAAATATATAAAGACATCGTAACGATCTATTTCTTTTTTTGGTAGGCTATAAAGTACCCTACATAGAAACGTAAGTTTATTAATGCTGCGTTTTTATTAATTATATTTCGTATAAATAAAAACTAAAAAATTGTGAAAATGGAAATTTTCTTTAAAAATTAAGACTTTTGTTGGAAATTTAAATTATAATTGAATTAATGGAGAGCCCTTAGCACAAGCATTAGGCTTATTTGGGGCTCTTCATGACCCGGTGTATCTAAACAAATTAATAAATAAATAAAAATAATAAATTCTAACTCCACCAACGACGCGTTAAATGATAAAAATTCAAATTTCAAAACAACTCTAAGAAATAGTAGTTTTCGTAACGAGTAAGCGACTTTTATCCAAAAGATTACACACATAGCATTCATTTTGACAAAAGTCATTTGACGTTTATAAAATGTTGAAATTTCAAAAATAAAAACAGGTAATTCTTTAAAATATACATTTTTAAAGAGTCTAGACTGTAGTTCGAAGGGAAAATGTTGTTCACAACTCGTTTGCGACAAGTCCTTAGTCCACTCGAATGATTTTTTGACTTCGCTTCGCGTCGTCAAAAAAACTTCATTCTCGTGCACTAAGGACTTGTTGCAAACGAGTTGCGAACAACATTTTTTATTCGATCTACAGTCTAGATTCTTTAAAAATGTATATTTTAAAGAATTACCTGTGTTTAATTATGATATTTCAAAATTTTATAAACATCAAATCGTTTGGATAAATGAATGTGCATAGTTGTCATTTCATTCAAATATGCACTATGTATTCGTGCGATAGTAAAATATCCCAAAGAGGATATATAGTGAACATGCATTTTGCTTTATTTCGTGTACACTAGGTCGCACGAAATAGTAGTTTTAGTAACGAGTAAGCGACTTTAGTCCTTAGTGCACAAGAATGAAGTTTCCCTGACGACGAGAAGCGAAGTCAAAAAATCATTCGAGTGGAATAAGGACTTGTCGCAAACGAGTTTCGAACAACATTTTTCCTTCGATCTACAGTCTATACTCTTTAAAAATGTATATTTTAAAGAATTACCTGTTTTTAATTTTGACATTTCAACATTCTAAAAATCTCAAATGACTTTTGTCAAAATGAATGCTATGTGTAATCGTTTGGATAAATGAGTGTGCATATGCACTATGTACTCGTGCGATAGAAAAATATCCTAACGAGGATATATAGTGAACATGCATTTTTCTTTATTTCGTGTATACTAGGTCGTACGAAAATTGATTTTTTTAGTCAAAAGATAAAGTAGGCATACAATTTTTTTTAATTATTTAATTTTTAAATTAAGAAAATTGTATTTTTAATATTTTTTTATAACTTTTTCTTTTTTTATTATTTAACTGACATTGATTTTTTTATTGATATGCAAAATATTCTTTTGTTAGCGGTAGTATTTTTACCACCGAGCATTTTTTTTTTACTGAAAAAGGACATTGGATGAGTTATTTTCATTGTTAAGTCAATGCCAGGGTCGATTTATAATACAGGCATTTGCACTTGAATAGAATCAAGTGAGCTGGTAACGTTTATAAGGATAATCAAGCTTCCTGGGATGTTTTCATTATAAGATCAGGATTATACCTACTTAGTTTGGTAAGTTTATGTCGAGTGTCAAAGTATTGTAAAAAAGTACCTATGGTTCTCAAAGGGTTTTACCTGTGAATTCCCGTCGGAATTTTCCTATTTTTTGATTTATATTAAAAATATACACTACTGTCATTCTTAAAGTACATTGAAATTAAGCTATTTTCAAATTGATAGACTCTGGATCCGGTTCCTTTGGGTGCTACAAGCCCCAAAAGCTATGGCAATGAGCTACTAAAAAACTATTTTCATAATAATTCTGGGACCAAGTGGTAAGAACAATCTTTAAAAAGTGCCTTTAAAATATGTGATACTTATTTTTTTAAAGAAATGGACATTTATTGAGACTTTTTAGTTAGTCAATTAAATGAAGGTAAAAAGAAGGTATTACCTCCAAAATCTTTCGGATAACATCGATTGACGTGAAATTTGAATAGTACTCATGGGAGATTAGCTCAGCGGTCTAAGGCATCGATATAGCATTGACACTGAGCTAATGATCGTGAGTTCAAACCTCACTGGCGCCGATTGCCTTTTTCAGTTAATTAATAATTGAAATTTGGCGAAGGCGTACTCCCTAGATATATTGGTTCGAAAGTCACTTAAAGCCGGTGGTTCCCTCTACTACTAGCCCACACAAGTCCTGGACTTAGGGGATGCTTAATTAAGTAGAATAGTACTAGGTTAAAAATAAACATAAACAAACAAACAAACAAAAAAAACAAACAAACAAACTTAGAGGATGGCTCAAAGAACAAAAGTGACCTAGTGCCGATGCGTGCTTTTACCCTGGGGGTGAATGTCACCCCTTCTCGTGGGTGGAAATTATTATACTCAAAGTAACTACAGGAGTCGATAGAGGAATGAATTTCAAGCAAAAAGTTTCCTATAAAGTTATATCGATAAGTCAATACTTTTTGAGTTATACGTGATTGAAAATGTTCGGTTTCATCGAAAAAATGCATGTTTTTGAACGATTTTTCACGAATAACTCGAAAACCTTACGTTTTAACAAACAAATTGTAATAAACAAAAATAAAGCTCATAAAAAACAAGAAGATTGCTTTTATTTTATTTCTGTAGATGTAATTCGAATCGAGTTCACCCCGGAGGGTAAGGGTTATATATCTCGGTCTATACTTATATTATTTTGGGTCGTTTAGACCTAATTAAAAAGTTATATTTTTTTCAATTCATTAATAAATAGGCCAAAGAGATACCATACTGACTAGGTTAACCCACAAAAAAAGGCTGTGAAATAAAATGCTATAATATAATAAGTCCGTTGCTTATAGAATCCTTAATAAAACTACAGATGACGTCATCATGCATCTAGTTTTTAGCGCGAACTAAATCCTACGACCTAGTTAGTAGTTAGTGCTTATTTACCTCCCGTTGCCATGACAGCGGTGGGAAAGTGACAGTCAACTGATTTTACATATCTGCAGTCAATAAACAAGTCAACGTCAAACACAAAACTTCAAACTAATAGAATTTATTTTAAGACAACTTTTGCGTTTTTTAATGTTTAGGTGTTAGGTTGTAGGAAAAATACTATCCGCACCTCCACGTCTTGTAAAAAATAAGCACTCTCGTGCACTGAAAACTAGATTGGCGTACTCAGTGCATAATACTATTGAATGGGCAAAAACTGTTTGTATTTAATTTTTGATGGTTTTACGATATTAAGTAGCATAAAATCTGTTTTTATATTAATACCAAACCTTTTATTTTGTCCATTATAAGAATAAGTAGGTAAGACAGGGTTTTAGCACTATAATAAATACCCACAACGAACGAACGAAAATTTCCTGCCAAAAATTAATGGGTGTTTTCCTTTAAAATCTTTGAAGTTTTATTTTTATTGCCTTACTGAATATTTTTATAAGTAAACTAAAAGATGCAAGAAAGTGCCTGTAAGGATTATAACCTGAAATAAAAATAAATGAACTAACGGGTATTTTTCTGAGACCTTAATTAAGGTGTAACATAACGTAACTATAATTTCTTCTGTGGTTGATAAAAATATACCAATTAAAAAAATCGTTTATAAATAAAAATCTTACCAAATAATAAAAAATAAAAGTCCCATAAAGTTCAAACTTTCAGCAAACATTACTTAGATTTGTGGAAATATTCATATTATTTTTGAGAAAAAAAGTATTCGTAAACAAAAAATTTATAGGGGACGCCACTTTATAATACAGTGTTAAATAAACTGTAAAAATTAGCTCAAAGAAATTATTTTAAGAAGCATATCGAGAGAAAACGTAATATATTATCCACCGTGAAAAGTATATTATGGAATGCGAAGCATTACATATATTTACGACTTGTTTTATTATATAATACAGAAAGAGTTATTACTATTAGGTATATCAATTTATATCTATCACAAGTCTATTTTATTATTTATAGTTTGGCGCAAAATATTCTTGTGATTTTATTTCACATCATAAAGGATCGTGAAATGTGGTGTGCATTTGATTTATGTATACATAAAAATGATATATGTAAAAGTCGAAGAAAAATGGTTTTTTATAAAAATCCATACAAATTATTTCTAATACACCGAGAAAAATACGCCAGATATCAAAGTTACTGGCCAAAACTAAAAATCCATATTTTAATGGGGATCTGAGATTTTTGTAACATGGTCTTTTTATGTTTTATTTTCCAATAACTGAGAAAACATAAATATAAAATAATATAAAAACATATTAATTTACATAGTTTACTGAGTAATTTTACTATACTATGAGTTTGTGGTAAGGTATTGTAAAACTAAGAATTTTTTCTGTAAATCAATATGAATGTGTGTAAATAAATTTAATTTATTGTTAAACAAGCCTTGAACATATGTAAAGCTACGCATTCCATTATATACTATTCACATTAAATGGTATATTGCATTTTCCCAAATACTTGAAAACATTTTTGAAAAAAAAAGTTTTTTTAAAAATAAAAAAAAATCAATTTTTTTATTTTATTTTTGCGAAAAAGGTATAATTAAAAAAATTAAAACAAATTATTTTTTCAAAATGAAACTTAAAAAAAAAATATTTTCTTTTTGCGAAAAAGGAAAAAAAATTGATTTTTATTTTTTTTAATTATAGTTTATTTTATTTTTAAAAAAAGTTTAACCTTCCATAACTTTTTTGTTTTTGGGGGGATTATTTTCAAAATTGGTAGAATTGATCCTTATAATCAAAGTAATTTTTTGTATGGACTGAAAAAAGTTTTTTTAAAAATAAAAAAAAATCAACAATTTTTTTATTTTATTTTTGCGAAAAAGGTATAATTAAAAAAATTAAAACAAATTATTTTTTCAAAATGAAACTTAAAAAAAATATTTTCTTTTTGCGAAAAAGGAAAAAAAATTGATTTTTATTTTTTTTAATTATAGTTTATTTTATTTTTAAAAAAAGTTTAACCCTCCATAACTTTTTTGTTTTTGGGGGGATTATTTTCAAAATTGGTAGAATTGATCCTTATAATCAAAGTAATTTTTCCTGAAAAAAATACGATAATCGGAATTTTCTTTTAGCTTTTTTCGATTTTTTTCAAAAGTTTAACTTTTTTGTTTTTGGAGGATTACTCTCAAAAACTATATGGATGTTCCCCTCGTTGAACTTGATTTTTCCTGATTCGGAACCCGTAAATAAGATAACTTTTTTTTGCATACAGGGTGATCAATACCTGGCATGCCAAAATTTAAGAGGTGATTCTGCATCCAAAAATATCAAAAAAAGTTCCTATAAAGGTTGGTCCGCAAATTAGCCCTACGGCTCTTTAAAATTATAATAAAAATAAGGTTTTTAATTAATAACTCTGGTAGCCTTTAAGCTAGAGCGACAAGCTTTTTCATGTATACTAGTATTAATATGGGCGATAAGTTTATATTAATTAACTTTTTTGAATTTATCCAGAGGCGTCCCTAGATGGAAAAATGTATTAGGCTTAACACATTTTTGCCCAAAACTTTTTTATGGGTACTTTTTTTTGGATTTGGGAGTGTTACGCCCATGTTAATGGTATAGGAAAATAGCGTTACAGGGTGAGGGTCCAAAATGATCAAAATTTTCGTTACGTAATACTTGAACGTTCCCTATAGCTTAACACTGTAAGAAAATGCAATTAAGAGGAAGTAGCATTTTGTGCCACGAAAAACGTTACTTTTTAAAAGGCTAAAACTCCTTTGATATTAAATTTAGGTGTTTTGGTCGAGAATACTTTTTTGCTCAGTTTTAAATGAAGAATCACCCTGCAGTGATAAAGTTTTATTCGTGTTTTTAATGTTTTCCATTCAATATGTCAACTTCGAAGGGCCGTAGCTTCCTTAGGGCTCATTTCCGGACCAACCTTTATAAAACTTTTTTTATATTTTTGGATGTAGAATCACCTCTTTAATTTTGGCATGGCAGTTACTGATCACCCTGTATATTTGATATTTTCCGCTCTTAAAATGTGGCCAGGGGAAAAGGAAGTTCGTGTAATATATTATTTTATAGAAAATAAAAATGTCTTTGGCTATATATTTTTTATTTTTAGAACATTTTAAAAACTTTTTATTTTTTATTTTTTTTTTTTTTTTTTTGTTAAAAAATACGATTTTTATTTTTTTTTAATTTTTATTTATATAAATTAATATTAGTTTAAAAGTTAAATTTTGGTTTTTGCTGCTGAAAATATCAAACATATCCAAAAAGATAGTTTTTCTTATTTAGAAGTCAATATCTCAAAAGTTAAAAGGGGGGACTATTCACCCACTAAAAAGACGATCTGGTTGGGGCCACCATCAATGGTTAAATATTGCCAAACTATTTCTTTGTTTGCTGCAACCAAAAATCTGGAAAGGGCAACAACACAACTTGTTGTGCATAGTTACTAGAAACACAACTTAGATTTTAAGGACCTGGTAATCACAACAATTTCTCTTATTGTTCTTACTGGAAAAATAAGTCCATATTAACTATTCATCTGGTTGCTGCAACCAGACCTTTTTTTCAGTGCCCGCATGTCAATGTGCAGTAGAAAAGGGTCATAAAAAAGTTGATTCCAAAATAAATGTAGCGGAATAGAGATCGCTAACGGGCCTGGGACTGTCCTGGCCGCTTTTTTACTAGTAACCATTAGGGTATTTCGAAAAAAATATATATTTTTTAATAAATATATCTGGTATACCATACCATGCAAAATGCAATAATTGAAATCTGTGCGAAACTTTAGCCAAATTTTTATTATAGTATATTAAAGTACTAGTTTCATAACATAGGTTTTTAGGGCACGAGTACAAGTTTAGAAAATGAGCCGCTTGCTGCGAGTTTTCTAAATTACAATTTTTTCTATTTTGCTTTAAAATAAAAAAACCTAAAATTAAATTGATGACTTACAGTTACATGTATACAGTTTTCGCCATGTTTAAAATTCTAAGAACAAATATTATTTTGATATATTTTATAGTCATGTCTTCTCTTTTTCACTGCAAGTAACAAAGCCACAATTTTAACACGGTAGAAAATATCCTAAACACAAAATTTTGTAGAAAATTAAACTTAAAAGCTTGATGTTTGTCTTCGTCGCTTTAGTCTGTTGCCAACTCAAAGGAAAAAAAATAGAGACCTCTTATGCTCTTATGCTTGTAATATGCGAAAATTTAAATCTGTGCCAAATTTTAACTTAAACAAACAAAATTTGGCAAGCACCTACTTCATTCAAAAAATAAAAAAATATATATATCTTTTTTAAATGAAAACAAGCTTATTTAAGCTCAAACTAATAAAAATAGCCCCCTCCTGCTTTATTAAAAAATTGGAACAAAAATTATATATTTTTTAAATTTTTATTTGGGCTGAAAATTAGCTCATGTATTCATTTTGTATGACATAAATTTTGATTAAAAAAAATCTTTTCTTATACAAATAAATATAATTTTTAGTTTTTTTTTTCAAATGAAGTAAGATGAACTCCAATGTATTTATTTTTTTTGAGCTGAATTTAATATTTTGTATTTATTACAACATTAGGGAGTGACCTAAAATCGTGTTTTTTAAAATGCCCTACTGAACATCATTTTATAAGAACCCTGAACTACCAACCACGCTAGCAACGTACAAACTTATTTTCCTACAAAATAAGAAATGTAAGAAAAAGTCAACAAAAGATTCTATCCAAAAAAACATGTACAGCAGATTTGCATTTATACAGGATGTCCAGTAAATGATGTCATTAATTTTACATTACATAGGAAAATATGAAAAAAAGTGTATTTTTTTGTAATTTTATTTTTGGAATATGATTCCTCAGGTCAAAATACATAAAAAAGGTACTCTTGTTCTAGGATAAACTGTTTTCGATAAAAATTAATTTCAAGGTAACATTTCACTGATTGAGGACGAACAATTAATTACTAATAAGTTTAAACCCAAATTTTAATGAATCAGAAAAAAACTTTCTATAGATCTAGGTCAAAAAATCGCTTTTAACCTTTTGTTAACCAGGTGGAAAAAATAACTTTATTAACGACGTGGGGTTTATTAAACTCCAATATAAAATACACAGAAAAAATACACCATTTGTTTCAATAAAAATGTTTCTATGATAATTATATGTGTAATAAACTTTACTTAGATAATTATAAAAAACTTAAAACACATTTTTTGAATACTCTGAGAAGCTTTATTAAAAACGTTAGCAAAAAATGCAACTTTAAACAAATTTAATTGCGAAAAAAAATGGTTGGTATTATATTTATTCCAACATAAGCAGCTTTGACATAAATGTTTCAAGTAATCCATACAAATGTCTCAGTCAAAAAAATTACCCCCAGGGAGTTTCCAGGGAGTCCCACAATAAGCTTTCATGGGATGTCCGATATTCAGCCCCTGGGAGCTTTCAGGGCAAGCGAAATGTCTACATTAGCCTTAAATAGCTTTTGGGTCGCTAGTCCCATAAGACTCCCATAATGTACCTTTAGGACTCCCATAATATGACTATAAAACTCCAATAATAGGTCAATAATCCTTCCTTTGCTGGATTTACCCACAAATGAATAAATAATGTTAGTCAGTCAGCAAAAAATATTTTTCTGGCTGAAATAAGTATAAAATAGTAACTTGGTATTAAATTATAAGCAATATCTAGCATAATTTAACTTAAAAAAATTGTAAAATGTTAAAATAAATATGGAAGCCATTAACCATGTGGGGTCCCACACACTATTAGTCACTTTTACTCACTCCTATTTCACAACGGTTTTTCTCACAACTGAGCTCAATACCCGGAATGAGCCTTTGAAGTGTTTTAGGAAGATAGACGGGCAGACGTGAATTAGACTAAATAAGTTTTTAAAATTATAAAAAAGTAAATTTTTTATGTATTTTGACCTGAGTAAGCATATTCCATAAATAAAATTACAGAAAAGTTACACAGAAAAAATTTGGGACAAAAAACCCCAGTTTCGCACACCCCTAGGGGTGTTTAAAACAAGTACATAAAGATAGCATACGAAGATGAGCCTTATTAAGGTTAGTTTACATTCAAAACCTCGTTGCTGTACCTCAAAGCGTTCCTGAGTTATTAAATAAAAACCGAATTTGTTAACCAGTTTCAAAGGGGCTTAGCTTCCTTACGACGCATTTTTAGACATATGTTTATAGGAACTTTTTTTCATATTTTCCTATGTAGAATCACCCCTTAAAATTATTAATGAGATGATTTAATGGACATCCTGTATAGTGCGCTTCAAAAGACAGTATTCCATTTCAACTTGAATGATTTGAAATATTAAATTCAAAAATAAGAAACTTTGCAGAAATAAGTGTACACTCACTGTTATTATTTAGTTTCAGTTTCTGCAGATCAAGTGATGTATGATCTATATTTTATTAAAGACCACGGGCTTTATGATTGCGTTACTCACTGGTTACTCTCTGCTTACAACTGAGCCGCATAAAAAAATCATAAAAAGGTGGTATTAATATGAGACCACAAAAGTCCCAAAGGGTTAAATTTAAACTACTATTATTTGACCTGGCAGGCTAAATTATGTTTTTGATTATTTCTCCTGGTATTGTATAGACTTCTAGCAAATCATCAATCATGGTGATTCGTTGTTGACGCTATCAACTTGATGAATCCTAGTCTTCAAACTATTCGAATTAATTTGCCTACTATACTTTTCACGTAACTGACAAACATTCCATCAAATTATTTTGGTCACAATAGAACCACAACAGTATTTGGACATAAGATACCTCCTTCATTTACCAAAAATATCATCATTTTAAAGTCGCATTTTCACGGAGCAATTTGTAAGCAAGTTTGGTGCTATGCAATTTTGTTGAAAGAATGATTCAGTCACTGCGCATGCTTTCAGGCAAATTTGATGCTATTTTGGAGCCATCAAATTATTAGAACAAGTTCTATTTTTCGACGATTTTCATGCAAGATATATAGTTATTTTCGTGGTACCAACCTGGAAAAAAGTTACTAAAACGATTTCTTTTTACTAATATAGTAGCAACTGGACATGTTAATAATAATTATTATTATTAATAATAGGCCGTACTGTCTAACTAAAAAGCTTACTTAAAAAAGCAAATGGTAGGTTATGTTTTTGTCAACAAATGCAGAGACACGTCAAAATTGTCTGGTTGGCAGCATTGTTTAATGAATGTGTAATTGTCCTCATGCTATATCTGGCAGCAAACTTGCGTAGCACCAAACTTGCGTATAAATTGCTCCGTGAAAAGGCGCCTTAAGCCGACCGCGGTAGTGCAGTGTCTAGCGCCTGTGATTACGGATCCCGGGATTGTGGATTCGATTCCCACATAGAGCTTGATTGTAAAAATTGTGTTGTCTATGGTATAAATATATACAAAAATAATCCCACAGATACAAATGGACGGCATATCCAAAATGAATTTATCTAAAATTTTCACATCAAAAATTCTTATTAATTCTTGATAAGTAATCAAACACGAACAAATAAAGCCAAAAAGTAAAATAATTGTGGATTTTTTTTTGTTTTATTACAAAAAACGTAAAATTAGGCCTCATTTTGAAATGTATTTCAAATGAGCTAATTTTTTTATAAAACCTTACTTTCAATGTACTATTTATTCAGTATAAAAATTAACCAAATTCCAAGACCTTCAAAATGGGCCCAAACGCCAAAAAACCGTCACTTTTTCTAGTCTTTGGATTCCCTTTTTTGAAAAAAAGTTAAACGACTAATTTTATTAACTGTTTGGAAAATGTCGTGAAAACAGCCCGTGCTTGCGAAGCGGAAAATGGACGTAATTTAAAAGATTTTTCGTACAAAGGTAAAAAAAATGCATTTTTTATACTCTATATTGTAAAAAAAATAAAAGGAATTGACAAACAAAAAAAGTTTTCAATTTTCAATGGTCACCCTGCTCTTGTCGAAAAAATCCTCAACATTTGATTCTTTATCCTCAACCAGTTGGGTGTAGTTTCAAAAACAGAGCCAGATTAACTATGAGATGATTTTTTCTGAATGTCGATGATTTTATGCATTATTAATATTTTTTGTATATTTAAATTTTTACCCAAACAGTCTTGGGTTGGCCTCCTCTGGTGGTGGGCCCTGGGCCCCCTGCCCAGCCCTGGGCCCTCCGCCCACCTGGCCCATAGTTAATGCGGCTCTGTTTTCGAAACTACACCCAACTGGTTGAGAATAAAGAATCAAATGTTGAGGATTTTTACGACAAGGGTGTAATGGGAGGCATAGCGTAGTGGCTAGCGGGTATGTATAGCAAGTCTACTATCGTGAGTTCGATTCTCACTGGCGCCGATTTGCCTTTTTCAGTTAATTAATATTTGAAATTTGGCGAAGGCGATAAGTGAAACGGACAATCCCTAGAAACTGGTTCGAAAGTCAGTATAAGCCGGTGGTTCCCTCTACTACTAGCCCACACAAGTCCTGGACTTAGGGGATGCTTAATTAAGTAGAATAGTACGAGGTTAAACAAATAAACAATTGCGATTGGCACATTTTATAACATATTTCCGATATTTATTAGGCTATAGTTTTATCTGTGTATAATACCTTTCTAGGACGTGCTGTGAAGAATATAATAACTAAATAATATTTTAATTTTATGCACGTACTTCTATTTTTATCTGCCATCTCGTTAGGCACTTGATAGACGTTACACCATTCTCACTATGCAAATTAATATGTATAATTTCCCTGGTGTAATATTTTTCTTGTTATGTATCTAATTAAAGCTTAATTTTAGTGGGGTAACCTCGAGTAACCGGGTTAGCACGGTTCACCTGGGCGATTTTAAATAAAAATTTCGTGGACCCCTACATTTTTTGGACTAAAACATACCTGATGACATAAGAAATCAATTTCCATTTGAAAGAAAATCGTAAAAGATACACTTTTTTAGAAAGATAAAAAAACGTTTTTTTGAGTAATAGGGTGTGTCAAAAAATTCCAATTTGCGAAATCAAAAACGCTCTCTGGCTCAAAAGTTGTTTCTTAGTAAAAAACTGTGGCTACTCAAAAATTAGCCAAATCGATTAATGTGTAGAAGTAGCTCAAAGCACTCAAATTTTGAAAAATATCGGTACCTGTTTTTCGGATAAAAAGTGATTGTATATAAAATTAAGGAAATTTTTAAGGGTTTCTTTGGTAATATTTATAAACAATACTGATTGCAAGAAACTAAAAAAATTATATTCCCCCTACTCTTAAGTTAGAACATAAAAAATTATTATTTGAAGATTTCGCGAAAATTTATTAAAAATATGGCATATTTAAAAGGACATACCTTCCTTATGAATGATTTTTTGAACAAGGTGCATATATTTTTTTATGTTTTTAATGTTAAATAACCACTCATTACCAAAATATTTGTTTTTGGCTTTATATTTTTTTATTTTTTTCATGCCTAAAAATTTACTTTTAAATTCATTTATCTTTAAAACTGTTAAACCACAGAAACTTTTTTGTGTATTTTTACATAAAAAAGTATATTCCAACAAGAAAAAATCAAAAAAAGTACACCGAAAAAAGTTTTAGGCAAAAAACAGAAAATCCACCCGGTTTCGAATAGAAATGATTTTTTTTTACTCGAGGAAAAAAATTATGTCTTCTGTATAGTCATGTAGGTTAACATGTATATATGCTTATATACTAATATATAATTTTGCAGATTTTTTATTTAAAACTGTTTTTATGCAATTTTAAAAACTTGCAAAAATAAAATTTTCGCGAAATCTACAAATAATTGGCAATTTTTTATGTTCTAACTTAAGGGGAGGGGGAATATATTTTTTTTAGTTCTTACATTTAGTATTGTTTCTAAATATTACCAAAGAAACCCTCCAAAATTTCCTCAATTTTTATCGGTATCAGTTTTTATCCGAAAAACAGGTACCGATTTGTTTTTAAGTTTGAGTGCTTTGAGCTACCTCTAAACATTTATCGATTTGGCTCATTTTTGAGTGGCCACTGTTTTTTACTAAAAAGCAACTTTTAAGCCAGAGAGCGTTTTTGATTTTGAAAATCGCAATTTTTGACACACCCTATTACTCTAAAAAAGTGTATCTTTTACAATTTTCTTTCAAATGGGAGTTGATTTCTTATGTTATCAGTTATGTTTTAGTCCAAAAAATGTAGGGGTCCACGAAACTTTTATTTAAAATCGTCCAGGTGAACGCTGTGTAATATTTTTCTTGTTATGTATCTAATAAAAGCTTAATTTTAGTGGGGTAACCTCGAGTAACCGGGTTAGGGTGATTCAGATGTAGGGGGGAGGAGGAATTCATATCACTTCATATGTATGCGGCGGTAAGCAGGCAGAGGTACAACACCTTCGGAGTATTTTACATTTACATTTTTGTTTAACCTCGTACTATTCTACTTATTATTATTATTATTATTAATTACAATAAGAGTTGAGGATTAACCTATATAACTCAATATATTTTAAACTAATGAATAGTCCAATTATTGTGAAACCTATCCAGCCCATTTTTAAAAGCATTAATTGATGAAGCATTTACAAGATTATGTGGTAATACATTCCACATTGCAAATATGCGATTAAAAAGAAAGTTTTCCCTGCACTTAGTGAAATATCTTTCATGGTTAAGTTTAAGGTTATGCCTACGTAAATTGTTTGTATTAAGCTGATAAGTTTCACTCATATCAGTGGAAAATGTCCCTCGCAATACCCTAAATGCAGTGATTAAATCACCCCTGGTCAGTCTATCTACTTGTGTGCTTAGATTCCATGTTCGTAGTCTTTCCTCGTAGGACGGCCGGATTCTACCATATGGTAGCCTGGAAGCGTACTTTTGAACTGCCTCAATTTGCTTTTTTTCACTTTGTAGTGAGGGATACCATACAGCACCACCGAATTCTAAAATAGGACGCACATATGTTTTATACAAGCACAAAGCAGTCTTTTACCAACACCGTGCACTTAGCTTCATTTAAGGGAATTAGCCATTCAGAAACCCACTTGGAAACTGTATTTAAGTCCTGTTGTAGTTGATCAAAGTTGAGAAGTGGGTTACCGTAGAATTATGTATCATCTGCGTACATCGATGTTTTCGATAATAAAAGTCTTGAAATGTCGGCCGTGTATATTAAAAATAAAAGTGGCCCCAGGACAGAACCTTACGAAACTCCGCTGATAACTGAATAATAATTTAAAAATGAATTGCCTACTTTTACTTTAAAAGTCCGGTTAGTTAGAAAGTCAGTTATCCATTTAAGCAACAGTCCACGTATGCCACATGACTTAAGCTTTCGGACAAGTCTTCTATGCGGGACCTTGTCAAAGGCTTTCATAAAATCCAAAAAAATGACATCTATTGGAGTTCCATTATCCATTAATTAATCATCCCCTTAAAAAGTCTAGGACTTGTGTGGGCTATTAATAGAGGGAACCACCGGCTTTAATTGAATTTCAAACCAATTTATAGAGAGTGTCCGTTTCACTTACGCCTTCGCCAAATTTCAATTATTAATTAGCTGAAAAAGGCAAATCGGCGCCGGTGAGAATCGAACTCACGCTATTTTGGGTAGTAAACTCGTCACGTACGACGCGGTAGTCCACTACACCAATCCTCCCATAAAGAGTGCTCAGCAACATTCCGAATCGAAGAGTGTAACTTATTTGCTTGGCAAGATATCCTAGCCTTTACTGCGAAATCAAGCAGATTTGGTAGGGAGGAGAGTAGTTAAACTGGTTAGGTGACTCGGGGTATATAAAAAGGGCCAATCAGGCCTAGAGCTTACCCATGAAGTACTACCAATGACCGGGTTATGGAATTTTATTCTCTGTTTAAATGTTGACTTGAAAGAAAAACAAAATTCATACTACCCTAACGAGGTTACTAGCGACTCCCCGACAAAAATTCGGCTAGTGTATAGTAGTATTAAAGTTTCTGTGTATTATTTATTAAATTACACAGAAAAAGTTTAGGGCGAAAAAGTGAAAATCCCCCTCGATTGGCACGCCCTTGTTCAAAATTAGTACATAAAAATAACATACAGGGATAGCAATTAATAAGCTTATACTACATTCAAAATTTATTTACTATATCTCAAAGATTTCCCGAGTTACTAAATAACAACCGAATTTTCGCAGCCCGTTTGGACTTAGGTCTTAGCTCCCTTAGAGCCCGTTTTTGGACATATATTTATAGGAACTTTTCTTCATATATTTATGTAGAATTACTTGGACGGAAGTGCTTAAACGAATAATCCGATTGACTTGAAAAATCAAGTTCTATGAGGGGAAGATTCCTGTTGTTTTTGAAATTAATCCAGCCAAAAAAAAATATGGGGGCTTATATTAAAAAAAATTAAAAAAAGCTGAAAGAAAATTCCGATTAACATAACTTTTTTAGGAAAAAAAAATTATTATAAGGACGAATTCTACCAATTTTAAAA
Source organism: Brachypterus glaber (assembly GCA_958510825.1). Lineage (NCBI taxonomy): Eukaryota > Metazoa > Arthropoda > Insecta > Coleoptera > Kateretidae > Brachypterus > Brachypterus glaber. The sequence goes on along the minus strand of OY294048.1, from coordinate 17,918,986 downwards.
GTAATCCCCCTAAAAAAAGTTATGGGGGGTTAAACTTTATAAAAATTAAAATGCCATTTTCAAAATTTTTTTTTTCAAAATTGTTTGTTTCAAACTTTTTTCGTTTTTTGCAAAAAGAATATTTAAAAAAAAATTGGCTTGATGTGCCGTCATGTGTCTTGTACGCAGGCTTTTAACATTATGTTAGGCTCAATTAGAGCCTATGGGTGGCGCTCCATGGCGCTTCAGATACGAATTAGACCGAAGTTACGCGAATCTCATCCGAATTAATAAGAGAAGAAGTCACTTGGGTTGAAAATACCCCAATAAATAAATTGCTTCTTTGCACAGCTTACATCGCGATATATCGTGGATGTATCGGTAGACATGAAAAGGTCATTTTCTTTACATAAATGGATTTTTAATACAAAAAGGAATGCATTACTTCCAAAAAATTTAGAAAAAAAATATTTACTTTGAAAATAAAATGCTAGAATAATTTCTTACTTAACGCTTTTCTTAACTATAGTAATACCAAAAACAATATCTCTATATAATGCAAGTAATGTTGTTGATAAATACTATAAATCACGCTTAATGCGGACCTGTTAAAAAATCCAAAGTCCGATCACTGAGCATTACATATCTTCACGACTTGTTTATTTTATTACGTTTCGAAAAGTATTGTATTTTAGCCATATTAATTCACATCATTCCTATATAATTTTAAATCTCGTTACTAAAACTAGAGAAGTTTAAGTTAGGAAATGGAAGATGCGATTTGTCTACACAGCAGTTGTTACAATGTAATAAACGTTTTTGACTCGTTCATCCTATTAAGGTTTTTTCAAATTAAACGAAAACGGCTTGGTGGTAAGATTCTGTAATCTACATTTTAACTAGAGTGGCTTGGTTAAATTCAAAACTATAGTTATAACGTTATTATTTTGACCGTTACTGTCTAGATTTTATAAAAATTACTTAATTTTTATTTAGTTAACTTACATTTTATAAAAAAACATCAAATTACACACTATTTTTCTTATGAAATGTAAAACAGTACAATTTTACTGTGTTATATGGCAGCATAAGCACAGAAATCTAATTTAACTAGCAAACTGTCAAGTTTGCCTTCATTTAGGACAAGCATATAGGCAACCCATTAAAAAGGTATGTACTATAAAAATAACTATATTGTATTAAATATAAAACCAAGAAAACTAAATAACAATCATATTTCCTGTTTGACAAACATATATAAATGTGTATGCTCTTTATTATTATTTAGTGCTTTGCTAAAGATTAGAAAATTTTAAAATAAGAAACTTCATATTTTTTTGGGATCGTAGGAAAAATAGTGTACATAACTTGTTGGAAAGTGTATTTCACACTCGTGGGGTTTCCTCACTCGCCTGGCGACTCGTTCGTAAACCTTCCCACTCGTGTGAAATATGTCACTAGTTATGTAATATACTATACCTCTACTAGAAGCGCAAATTACACGAGTGTAAAAATTAACACTCAGTTTTTACCACTCGTAAATTGTTTTTTACCACAATGGTATTTTTTACTAGTAAACCAGCTGAACAATTGCAAGCACCTTGTCAAAAGATTAGCACTAGGCACTAATTTGAAACGTTATGAAAAGGTAAGTTGTGTGATCACGTGAATAGGCAACCGTTAATACAACTGCATAATTTATTAAAGTTTGAAAGTCTGTATCTCCAAAATGTTATATTCTAGCAAAAAAGTGTATATGACATTTTTTATAGGGCTTAAAAACAGCTTTCATTTAAAATATAATTTTTTGAAATTGGGTTATAAATAAGAGATATGCTAAAAATACGTTTTACTCCTTTAAACGCCAATATCTCGAAAACAATGCATTTTAAGAAAAAATAGTTTCCTACATTTTTTGACCAATTTAAAATTATCTTTCATAAAAGTACTAAATTAATAAAATACAATAATAATTGCCTTAATTTTAACCAAAAAACCCTAAAAATAGGAGTTTTACCCATTCTTACGCCCTTACCCCCAATCGTTTACCCCCTAAATCTAATCAGCTCTTCAAAATACGATAAGAAACAATATGCAAACGCTTGTCGATATCTTATCTAGAAATGGAGTTAACGAGTTTACAGACAGACAGACACAGACGGGCGAAAAATTTGTTTTTACTGATTTCGACTCAGAAAGGTTTAAAACATCGAGAAATGTAAAAAAAACATTGGCAGAGGTTTTGACTTTTCGGCGGTGATTTCAATACATCGGCACTCTTAGTAGCACTAAGTGTGGATGTAAAAATAACATGGTGGTATACTGTGTACTAAAAGAGATTTCATTTTTTATTGCAGGACTTTTCTGGGACAATTTAATAGTGTTTGCCTTGCATTGTAATAGTTTTACCACGAATTCACCAAAAGAGAATATAGTTTTTATTAAAATAGATGAATAGGGCCTTAGGCAACCTGTTGTTAAGTAGATTCGTTCTCATTTACTGACGTGTGCTATTCTAAGCAAATAATAGCAAACTTCAAGTTAAATCCGTTTAGTAAAGGTTTTTATTAGACCGCAGATGGTTATGATATTCATTTTGCTGATTTATGTTGATACCGAAGACTAAAATAGATTGGTGCAACATAAAAAAAGAACATTATTAAAAGTAAAATTTGCATAAATTTGGAAGTTATGAGACTTTTATTGTACACTGGGTACCTATAATTTAATTCCCTTCAGAATTCTGGAATGGCTTTAGGAAAAAAAAAATATATGGGATAAAATATCTGTTCTTAAAATTAAAAGATGTAATGAACGAGAATGTTATAAAATGATGTAATTATATATTTATAATGAGAAAGTAGATTAAATCATGTCTTATATATGAAGAGTGCAACTCACATAAGGGCCTAACCCTCATTTTTTGCAAAATACGGTTTTTGCATGAAATGGGAACTACTTAACGTACTTTATATAGCTAATAAAAATTCCTAACATGTTACTAGAAGTAGAAAAAAAATGCATTGGATAATAAGGTTAGGGGTGCAAATTATAATAATTTGTCTTTTTGCCCCACCCAAATATTTACCGTTAACTATTCTTATTTAAAAAAGCTTATAATTCTATTTATAACTAGAAAAGACAAGTTTTTATAAAAAAAAACAATCTTATAATAAACGGGTAGGTAAGGCTTTTTTACTAATTTACTATTTTGGCCCACCCAAATATTTACCGTTAACTATTATTGATAAAAAAAAGGCTTATGGGCCTATTTAAGACTAGCAAAGAGCAGATTTTATGCAAAAACAACCTAATTAGAAATTTGTGGGTTAGGCACTTTTGATAATTAAAGGCATTGTTTAGGCGCTTATTTCAACTTTTTTTTTGTTGAAATCTACATAGAATGATGTTAACAATCAAACACTAGTCAAATATAATTATTATTAAATATAAATATCATTAGAAAAAAAAATTATAACATTTTTGCTTTTCCTGTAAAATAATAATTTTGTGGATTAGGCCCTTATGTTAGTTGCACTCTTCATATATTAATTGTTGAGCTTTGTTAAACTTTTTTGTATAAATCTTAAAATCTATATATAAAAACCACTCCGATATATCATACCGGTTTTTTTTCAAAATTTAATTATTTAGAGCTTTATCATCTTTTTAAGACAAAATTAAAAAAAAAATCTATCGATGTGTTTTTCAGAAGGATGATTTTCATTTGTTTTAACAAAAAAAAAATGATGTATTTAATTTTTTTTTAGATATTCAGATGTTAAAAATTTCTATGAACGTTTATGTTAAATGCTTTCTTAGGAAATCTAGAATACGTTAAAGTAGTCTTTTTAGAATATTATTCACTTCATAACTCAGGAACGGTTTAACTTATTGACTTGAAATTTTTACTGTAGTATGCGACCAATGTTTTTTATGTTTGTTTTTAACCTCGTACTATTCTACTTAATTAAGCATCCCCTAAGTCCAGGACTTGTGTGGGCTAGTAGTAGAAGGAACCACCGGCTTTAATTGACTTTCGAACCAATATATCTAGGGAGTACGCCTTCGCCAAATTTCAATTATTAATTAACTGAAAAAGGAAATCGGCGCCAGTGAGGTTTAAACTCACGATCATTGGCTCAGTGTCAATGCTATATCAATGCCTTAGACCGCTGAGATAATTCTCCCAATAAACATTATCATTTTATAAAAAATTAAATGTTTAACTAGGGGCGGACGTACATACTACATTTACATGTTTGTTTGTTTGTTTAACCTCGTACTATTCTACTTAATTAAGCATCCCCTAAGTCCAGGACTTGTGTGGGCTAGTAGTAGAGGGAACCACCGGCTTATACTGACTTTCGAACCAGTTTCTAGGGAGTGTCCGTTTCACTTATCGCCTTCGCCAAATTTCAATTATTAATTAACTGAAAAAGGCAAATCGGCGCCAGTGAGAATCGAACTCACGATAGTAGACTTGCTATGCATACGCGCTAGCCACTACGCTATGCCTCCCTCCGTACAGTTTTATATATAAATTAAAAGGTACCCATTAGTCAAAAACTTAATTTTAATAAAACGTTAAATGTTTACATTTATTGGTTCTATAGTACACTAAAAATTTCATGTCAATAAGTTATACCATTTCTGATACATGAAGTGATAAATATTCTAAAAATACCCTTTAAAAGTAGGCTAGCTCCCTTAAGAAGCAATTTAGATCCAATGGAATTTTTTTCACATTTTTTGACGTAAAATCCGAAGGTAAAATCTGAACATATAAAATATTTTTTAAATATGTAATTTTTTTTGTTAGAACAAATGAAAATCTTTTTTCTCAAAAACGCATCGATATAGTTTGCGCAAAGATATAAGTGTCTTCCAAAACAACTTTATACTACAATATTTCAGAAACTCTTTGACCCAGAGACTTGAAATTTGGAAGAAAGATTTTCTAAGTAGTAAAAAAAAATATTTAAAGTTTCAAGTCTCTATGTCAACCGTTCTTAAAATACCGCAGTTTTACAACTTGCATCTTAGATAGATTTTTTCAAATTTGGTCTTAAAAAGATGCCAAAGCTCTCAATTTACAATTAAAACCAGGATCACTAAAACCCCCATTAATAAATAATTAAATTGCAAAAAAAAACTTGGGTTATATGAAAGTTGAGCTAAATATTGTACCCAGACCAGTGTGTATATGTTTTTTAATTATGTAATTTTTTATATTTTTCTTAACGTTTGATTTTTAGGGACACACATTTTCCTTGAGGGACAGACGGTCTGGACTTTTTTAATCAACTGTAAGTTACAAAAATAATATTTTTGTATATATTCAAACATTTGAAAAAATATGTGTGTATATTAATGATAGCGCCTTCGCCATAATTGTAAATATAAAATATTTTTTATTCGATTGATTCTAAAAATGTCACTGTTTGTTCATGTTTAAGGCGAAAATTTGGACCTAGGGCCAAATAGCTATTTTTCTAACAAGTGCGGAAAGTTCCACTTTTCCGCAAGCGAAAAGTCAGTTTCTGCAAGTGTTAGAAACAAGATTTTTTCTACGAGCGAAGTTAACAAAAAAAAAATATATTTTTGTTTTATGAATTTTATTATATAAATAGATTACATAGAAAAAGAAGATATTTTAAAGTTCATTTAACATTTTATAAAATATTATTAAATAATTAAATTTTGGAATATGGATGTGTGTTAAATGTGCAGTTTGCGGCTGTCTAAACGTTTACTGCAGAAAATAAAACACTTTTTTGCGATGCTGTAGTGGTTGATTGTAAGAAACATGTTTTTAGTTTCTTCTGTAACCAAATTACCCTGCAAGTTCCTGTAGCTGTTACTTCTGTCATCCATTATTAAAGAGTTTTTAGGCTCATTAGTTGTTAAAGAGGTTGAAGATTGTTGAAAAGGTTGTGTGTTTCACTATTGTTGTTGTAGGTTTTGCATTAAATGTGAATATTTAGTCGAACCAATATCAACATTATTTTTTACTTTCAAAACCAAATTCAACATAAAACATTCGAACCACATTGCATTTGCTTAATTCGCCAAAATATACCAAAAAAATCTTGCCTGTAAAATCTGACATTCTTAGGGCACCAGGTTTTAAATTGTTCACATTCTTTTTCCTATATTTGCCGGGATTTTGTTGGCAGTAGGTTTATTCTTACTTAATTTGCAGTTCCAATTGTACTTTTTCGTTTGGACTTTTTAAATATATAAATATTTTATTCCATGTAATCCATTATATTTAGGAAAATGCACAGCTTAAAACAGACTGAATAAAACTCAGATAAAAACAGGTTGTTTTTAGCGTCTAAATTGTTGAAGCAAAGAAAGCAAATTTTTCTATTTTGCGACTCTTATAAGCTCATAATCACACGCATTTTGCGTATTCTTATAGGCCCATAAGAGGTCTGTACTTTTTGTTCTTTTGGGTTGGCAACAAACCTGGCCTATCGCTTGACGTTTTTCGTGCAAATGTCAATGTCGCTTTAAAGTTGAATTTTCTACAAAATTTTGTGTTTAGGTTATTTTTACCATGTTAAAATTGTGGCTTGGTTAATTGCAGTAAAAAAGAGAAGAGATGACTATAAATATATCAAAATATCATTTGTTCTTAGAATTTTAAACATGGTGTAAACTGTAATGCCGATCCAAAACAAAAATCCCTAAATCAGTCATCAATTTAAATGTAAGTTTTTTAAATTTTAGAGCAAAATAGAAAAAAATTTCGTTTTCGTTTCTTAACACGTTTTGTGTATAGAATATAGTTATATTTTATAAAATAAACTAAGCAGTATATTCTCACATCCAGTATTCGAATCTGTTTTGAACATATTTACTGTGCGATTTTTAATTTACTCTTTTGCTTGATGAAACAGACCATAGATCTTAAGAATTTTTTACTTTTCAGTACTAGTGAGGAAAAGTAATGCGGAAAAGTGGAACTTAGCAAATTCGAGCAGAAAAGTGCACTTTTCCGCAAGCTCGTAGAAAAAAGTGTTTTTGGCACGTTAACTAAATTTAGTTTTGTTAGTTTTAAGGTTTTTTTAATAAGATGCTTCACCTTTACTGAAATATTTATAAAGAAATATGACCTTTTGGTAACTGCTGGTCTTGAACTATAGATTTTTTTGACCAGATACAAGTATTATAACACAGGTTCACAAAAAAAGTACCCTGATCTTTTGACAAGACTGTTCTATTCTAATATATTTTTCATTGCTGAATGCAAATCCGAAGTCAGATTAAGGGGTTCCGCAGTGATTTTTCAAGAAAAAAAAACAAAAACATGATTATTATGTTTTTTATGGTTTTTTGGAATTAAATAGAAAAAAAAAACGGAAAATGAGAAAACTAATATGACTTCAAATTTAAATGAGCAATTAAGAAATTGACATATAACAATTTAGTTTTGTGGCTTTAAATGTCTCATACAGGTTGCGATAATTGTTTTAAATTTTAAAAATACTTAAATCAAGGTTTTTAAAACTCAAGTAGGGTAAATTGTTTTACTTAAACCAAGCAGTTTTACTTTATTTAAGTTTGAACTTCGTTTATATAATTATATGACATATATAGTATATGTGACTGGTCACGAAAAAAAGGGACATAAAGGGAAAAAATGTTGTTTGGACTATTTCACAAACAATATATAGGCCAATCAAAACGTTGCATTTTTAGTTTCTTGACCAATCAGATCAAAATGAATCTGATAATTTTTGCACATATGCAATTATCACTTGGTTACTATGGAAACAAGAAACTGACAGTTACTGACATCAACAATGTTATATTTTTGCAAAATGTGTTTTTAATTTGTGAAGCTTACCTTTAGTTGATTTATTTTTAATGATAAGCAATATAAATGCTTATTTTATTACCAAAACATCCTAGGTATAAACCATAATTAATTTCAGATAATATATTTTATGCACTTTCCATCTTCAAATTTAAACTGATATTCATAAATTTTAGTTTATTTAATTGAACCTTGGTATTAAAAACAGGCCACTAAAAACTAATTTACACACTTATTTATTAAAAATATACTTTAATAATTAATTAATTATATACTTCCTTATTTTGTTTGTGAAATAGTCTTTCAAAATACCATTGGTGCATGTTGAATTATACATAATTTTTTTAATGTATATAAAAAAATATTTTGCTTAAGGAAATTGTATTCGTGCATTTTTCGTCAAAATTCCTCGACCTGCGGTCTCGGAATTTTGTAATACGAAAAATGCCAAGCAAAATATTTTTTTAATACAGTAAAAAAATTATCGATAATGCACCATGCACTTATGATATTACTACTGATAATTCTCCTGTAGACCTAGAAAAGCCCAATGCATCCAAATATGCAAACATATTTTTTTGCTCTCACCCTTTTTGAGTAAGTGATCTCTCACATAAAGTCCTAGATCTAGATACACTTCTCATCATGATTTTGCATCATCACTCGAATGGAAAAAACTTGCTTTGACCACTTCTAAGTATGTATTTATGAACACAAAAGTGGACCTTTTTTCACTTCTGTAAGTGTATATAGATTATGGACTAAGTTATATGAGCAAAATTATTCTTTTGTAGACAGAATTATTTAGTAAGTGTGAATTTGGTGTAAATAAACTTTTACAATAAATGTACTTGCATATTCTTATTTTGGCGTAGTAAACCACAAGTTTTGTCGTTTCCTACCCATTCTACTATGAAAGTTTAGTAACATGAAACTTCCTTTATTTACTGATTTGTTTACAGGAAAATCCGCTGCAAAACTATATTACCTAACTAGATACAGACGCACGAGGCGGAAGCCAAGTAATTTTATAGCAAACGAGCGAGGAAATTACACTTTCTTAGAGAGTTAGATACATTATTTTTCCTACGCCCTCTCCCCCAAAAAAATATATAAATAAATTATTAACACTAATATATTTTTAAGTATTTGAAAAACAATACTGCTGCCAACAAAATAATACTTTCCCCTATAGGCCTAGGTTCATTAAAATCAAAAAAAAAAATAAAAAAATTGTTTATTTGTTTTTTGATTTTTTTTTATTTTTTTTATTTTTTTCGTTTTTTCAAAAAAGTTTGTTTTTTTTGTAAAACGAAAAATAAATTAAAAAAAATAATGTTTTTGAAAAAAATTGTTTTTACCCCACTTTACTCTCTTACCCCAATCCGATTTTTACCAAAATCAATCCCAGCCTAGAACTTGGATAATCAACTTATGGTCCAAATTTAAAGTCTTTAGTCCGAAGGGTTCTTGAACTATAGTGGTCACAAATTTCCCGGACAGACAGACAGACCGACAGAATTTTCTTTACGAAAGTCATATTTTTTGTACTTCTTTGATGATTTATTCAAAAAAAAAATCATAGCAAAAAATGGCACTTTACAAATCTAAAAAAAAATATGTATTCTTTAAATATAAATAAACATAACTACAAAATTTTACAATTATGTCTTTTTTCTTTTTATAATGTTTAAAAACAAAATATTTTTAAAATTTGAAGGTAGACCCCTTAAACTTCGTTCAACTAAGATACTTGATTTTAATGTTGTAATATACAGGGTGATTCTTAAATAGATGCATTAATTAACTAAAACTAGTAGATAGAGAATATTCCGTGCCGACAGGGGTGGATGACGGATCCATAAACGCGGAATGACCATTTCACAAGGGTTATAGCCCAAAGTTTTTCATCGACAGCAAATGTGAGACATTGAATGGCTTTAAACTGGGGAGTGGGTTGAAAAAATGTTCTTTGTCACTGGACTTTGTAAATGCAACAAAACTCAAACTAAATAAATACCTAAAGATTTTTATTGAATTTTACCATATATTTACAGATTATATTGCAAAAATTGTTATATACTGGATAAATTCAAAAAAATAAATTAATATAAACTTATTGCCCTTATTAGTATACATTAGTATACATGCAAAAGCTTGTCGCTCTAGCTTAAAGGGTACCAGAGTTATTGATCACCCTGTATATTATTATTAACGCTGTGTCTATTTTCGGCTTTATAAATATCTAAAAGAAATAAAACAGTTCTATCTTTTTCAATTACTTTATTAATAGGCGAAAAAGATACATATTGCACTGACTATGGTTATTCACAAAAAAAAAGGACTTTTGGAAATGAAATATCTGTAATGTCATGTTAACAACTATATAACAGCAAGAAATTGCGTAATAAAAACTTCAGCTGATGACATCAATTTTTTTTTGGCTCTAAAAAATGGCCACTTTATACCGATTTGTAATCGGTCAAAATTGTTGATATTTAAAAATAATAATTACTGGTTTTACAGTGTTTGGTAGTATAAAATCTGAAATAATTATTTCAGATTATAATTTGATATTGTCTCAATGAAGTGACCCTACTCTGAAAAGTCCAAAAAGTCCAAACGAAAATTGGGGGGTGTGCTCCTCCTCCCAAAGCTATGCCCCTAATCTACCTAGCTGCATACACTTCACTGCTCTGCAATATCTCTAATCTATATAGCCTAATATTTTCCGAAACTTATATTCGAGTTATAATTAATGATCAAGCGTATGCACTATGAAAGTTTATAACCAGAAAATAGATAATCTGAATTAAATAGTGTCGTGTTTCCTAATAAAGTTTTGATAATAAGTATTATTATACAGGGTGTTCAGAAGCTCAAGTAATTCGGGTAGATAAATATTAATTTTTATCTAAAAAAAAAACAATTTTTATGAAAAAAGTTGCTCCGAATTCAGTTAAAAATTAATTAAGAAATAGGTAATACTTATTTAATTATAATAATTTATTAATAATAACAAACTGAAACGGATATCACAAAAAATAGTTTTTTGGTCAAAGGGAGACCAAAAAAAAAAAAAAATTTTTAATTTTTTGTCAAATAAAGTTCTGTTAATCAAAAACCGATTTTTTTTTAATGTTTAAAAAATTAGCCTTTTTGTACCCCGTACCTCATGCCGATTTTTTACCAAAAATACATCCCAGTCAAGAACATTGGATAAGGAACCTTTGTTTCAAATTTGAAAGCTTTCCCTTGATCAAAAATTTTCTGCACAGACAGACCGACAGACGAAATATCTCCTTCCTCAAGGAAAGTAAAATTAACTTTTTTTAACTATTTACATAAAGGTTTTATTTTTTATAGGTATATCAATTTTTGCTAATTATTTTTAGTTTATGACCTTTTATAAGAGGTTATAATTTATTTTTAAGCTTAATGTTGCAAGCCTCATTTAAAGTAAAGTTTAGAATACAATTTTAAAACTTTTTTTATGGAAATAAAAACAGTAAATAACGAAAAATTCCTAAATTTATAATGGACAATATGACCGTGACCTCAATATTATTAAGTTACAAAAAAAATGTACACAAAATCTAACAACGGATCCTTGTAGTGGAAGGTATGGACATTAAATAACAACTTTCAGTGAAATCCCAGACGTAGCGCTTTTGGAGAAAAAGCTTATCATCTCTTCATGAGGAATCACGCTTAATACCAGTTACTTTTAGAAATGAGTTTGCTTTAATCTTATATAATTTTTGTCGCAGATTTCGAATGCACTTGTAAAATTTAGCTCTCTCTTTGCATTTTCTAAAAAACACAAGTAATATGTATTTAATGCTATTTTAGAACAACCATATTAAAATAGTTTTTTAACCTAACGCTCTTTTTGCGAGCTTAAATTAAAGTTTTACTCTTCTACTTTAAAATCGTTAAACTATAAAGCATAATATGTGTAAGTATGTAATGTCGGACACTTTAATTAAAACATATTCTCAGATAGGTTTGCTTAACTTTGTAGACTACTGTCATTTATTTATTTATTTGTTTCAAACAGCGGTTCTCAACAAGTTATTAATTCTTATTAATTAAAACATTATGTTTAAACTAAAAAAAAATCCAGTTTTTTATTGTTTAATAGTTATTTATATACCAAGGGACTAAACTGGCTGTTTTAGTCCAACTGCATTAGTGTTTCCTGAGCGAGCGTAACGAGCGAGGGAAACAGAAATGCAAGGGACTAAAACAGCCAAGTTTAGTCCTGAGGTATATACACTATTTTTTGCGGACCAAACATAATTTAGGTAGGTAGATAAAATTAAAATTAAAAACCACGCGTCTAAAATCGGTTGTTTTATTTTCGTAATTTAATCAAGATGCCTGTAAATTGCGAAAAGGTCCAAACGTCAAAAAAATGGACGAAGATGATAAATTTTAAGTTATGTATAAATTGTTATAACAATTTTATTTTTAAAGGTTTTCTTTGTTAAAATCAAACAAATTGGTTTGAATCGCAAATTAAATACAAAACACTACCAAACCTAATTTTTGAACCAGCAAAGCACATAGTAGGTATAATATTTTAATATTATCAAGGTTGCCGTGATTTTTATTCCCTAGGGAGAAAAACGGCAAGTTTAGTCCCGAAAATGAAAGCGTAAAATTAGGTTTTAGTCTTGGTCGTGCAAAAAAATAATTATATTGCTTTATAATTTTAACTTGTAGGTGGTTTATTTTAACTTTTAACTTGATCTATAATTAAATAATTTAGGTATGATTTTAGTTATTTTTACCCAACGCGAAAGGAGAGTTATATTTTTAATGTATTTGTATGTATATTTGTAAGCATGCACGTTTATTTGTTACCCTCTATAGCCTAAACTTCTGGGTAGATTTTATCGACCGAGGCATCAAAAAGGTTCGTCATGACACGCAAGTAACATAGGCTTTATAGTTCCAGGTTTCGGTAATATTAATCGTTGTCATCAAGAAATTAAAGAAATCTATAGATATGTATCCCATCATTTTAATTAAAATAATATACCTAAAGTTAACTTAAATGGACTGTGTTTTTGAAATAACATATTAACAGAGATTGAGAAATAATAATAATAATAATAATAATAATAATAATAATAATAATAATAATAATAATAATAATAATAATAATAATAATATAATAATAATAATAATAATAATAATAATATTAATAATAATAATAATAATAATAATAATAATAATAATAATAATAATAATAATAATAATAATAATAATAATAATAATAATAATAATAATAATAATAATAATAATAATAATAATAATAATAATAATAATAATAATAATAATAATAATAATAATAATAATAATAATAATAATAATAATAATAATAATAATAATAATAATAATAATAATAATAATATTAAAAGTATTAAAAATATCAAAATAGATCTCAGAACAATTTACCCTTACGTAAGATATTTTAAACAAATTGAGCGCTTTTAAAAACCACTGGAGAAAAAATGTACAACTTAATTCCTTCTAGAAGTTAATCCACTAAGATTTTCTTAGAATTTCCTTTAAGATAACTTAAAAAACTTAAATAAAAAAGATCTCAAGTTAGCTTAAGATAAAATTTCCTGGGATTTCCTTAAGAGATTATCTCAAAAATTCCCTCCAAATTTTACACCTGAATTACTTAGCGTTGACCTCTCAATTAAAAATTACAAATTTTGTGCATGTTGTAATAAGGCCAGCTTACTCCAAAAAACGTAATTTTTTTCAATAAGTGCAATAGTTTTGAAATGAGAGTGTCCATCTACGAATCACATGAGTTTCAGCAGCAATTTTCAGGACCGCCATTTTGTAAAAAAAAAAAAAAAAATTTAAGTAATTTCATATATGTGCTTTCATATGTAAAAAAATTGATTACTCAACATGTTTTGTACTATAAATAAAATGTATTGAAAAAAATTACGTGTTTTGGAGTAAGCTGGCCATAAAGAAAAGACTCAACTACTTCCCCAAAGAATTCTAAAAAATGTTATTGCTTTTTTGCGTTTCTAGGCGTTTTCGTTGTAAAAAAATCTATCTCTAATACTGCCTTGCTAAGCTGAAAGGTCCTATCTGTATATGTTAAACCTATGTAGATAGGATCTTTCAGCTTAGCACGGCAGAATATACGAGTACTATTGGTCCTTATTAAAAGTGTTAGACTAAGATTGTTCTTCGTAAAAATGGGGGTGAAGTTCGGGGTCAAACGGAGTAAATTTTTAAATTTTAAGTGTGTTAAGTGTGAATTAACAATTAGAATTAATATTATAATTATAATTATTAGATTATAATCTATATTTACTACATTAATGCTTTAAATAGTTTATTACTTTAATCCTCATATTTTCAATATTATTAATAATATAACATCTAAATTCCGCTATATAATGGCTTTAACAGTTTAAAATTGTTTTTTATTTTATTACGTTATTATTATTAAGTAAAATGGACTATTTTTGTTATACAGAGCGGTCCAAAAGTCACCCCCCCCTCTTAACTTTTAGACGAGTCGAGATATCGACTTCAAATTTAGAAATCTTAAATAAGACAACTTAAACTTCTTTTAGCATATATTTGATACTTTCAGCTCTTAAAATGTGGGCGGTGGGGCACGGGGGAATTTTTTTAAATGAAAAGGGGCGTCGTGTGATGCATCATTTTAAAGCAAATAATATTCTCTATTGGACTGTATATTTTTTAATTTCTTGTAATTCTTGTTCTATAATTATGTTCTTTAATTTTTTCTTGTTCCTTTAGAAGGGAAAAAATAAAGTAGATTCTCCCTCTTTCTCCCTCTCTCCCTCTTTCCCACTCTTACTTTTCTCCTCTCTACCTCTCTTCTTTCCCTCTCCCTCTCTCTCTCCCCTCTCTCTCTCCCACTCTTACTTTTCTCCTCTCTACCTCTCTCTCCCCCTTTTCTCTTTGTTCCTCTCTCCCTCCCTCTCTCTCCTTTTTTTCTCTTTCAATATCTGTTTCTCTCTCTCCCTTTCTCTTTTTTCTCTCCCTATCTCATTCTCTCTTTCTCCCTCTCTCCTTCACTCTCCCTATTTCTCTTTCCCTCGGGAGGGCGTACAGGTACCTAATAATCAAATGTACTCTTATATAAGTTATTAAAAATATATAAATTTAGGTACGTTGATAGCTTTAATATATAAAAGGGACTTTTTATAATTTTCATATCATAATTATTAAAAAATGAATAATTTTGCAGTTATTTTACCAAAGCACACTTAAAAAAGTAATTTTCTCGCCAAGACATTAATTATATTTTAAACTATAAATTAACCTTTTTAATTAAAATATATCTACTAATTTTTTTTGCAATAGTTGTTAATGTGGTAGCAAAAAGTTCGTCTGTCCGTCTGTCCGTCTGTCCGTCTGTCCGTCTGTCCGTCTGTCCGTCTGTCCGTCTGTCCGTCTGTCCGTCTGTCCGTCTGTCCGTCTGTCCGTCTGTCCGTCTGTCCGTCTGTCCGTCTGTCCGTCTGTCCGTCTGTCCGTCTGTCCGTCTGTCCGTCTGTCCGTCTGTCCGTCTGTCCGTCTGTCCGTCTGTCCGTCTGTCCGTCTGTCCGTCTGTCCGTCTGTCCGTCTGTCCGTCTGTCCGTCTGTCCGTCTGTCCTTCTGTCCGTATGTCCGTCTGTCCGTCAGTCCGTCTGTCCGTCTGTCCGTCTGTCCGTCTGTCCGTCTGTCCGTCTGTCCCTCTGTCCGTCTATGCGTCTGTCCGTCGGTCCTTCCGTCTGTCCGTCCCTATATATTAAACTAGCACCGTTCTTCCAACGGGTTAGTTAAAAACTTAAATTAGTTCTCTACTAACCTTGTTTAATAATTTCCCAGCAATCAAGGGGATAAGGTAGTATCTGCTTTTTAATTTTTGATATCAATAAAGAACATATCTGCCAAATATCGAGATTGTAAAGTAAGAAGTCTCTGAGATACACACACAAAATTTCTATCTTTAAATTATTTACCACTTAAAACTAAAATATCACAATTCTTACACCCTTAAGGGTAGAATATCAAAAAAATTTGAAACAGGTTTCTTTTCAATTTTGATAAGGAACATTTTTGCTAAATAGTCTAGATTAAGAGGTCTCTGAGATAGGCACACTTTAAAAAAAATTAACTCCAGTTTCACCCCTTTAGTGGTTGAATATCGAAAATTCCTGAAATACGTGTCCTTTTGATTTCGATAAAAAACGTTTTTGCCAAATATAAAGATTCTAGATTAAGAGGTCTCTGAGATACGCATACTTTTTAAAAAAAAATTACTCACGTTTAGCCCCCTTAGGGGTCGAATATCGAAAATTCCTGAGACACATATCTTTTTCGATAAAGCACATTTTTGCCAAATATGAATATTCTAGATTAAGAGGTCTCTGAGATACGCACATTTTTTTAAAAACATTTCAACCCTCGTTTCACTCACTTAGGGGTAGAATATCGAAAATTCCTAAAACACGTATCTTTTCTATTTCGATAAAAAACATTTTTGCCAAATATGAAGATTCTATATTAATACCACATTAAAAAAAAAACTTTCAATCCCGTTTCACCCCCTTAGGGGTTGAATATCGAATAATCCTGAAACCCGTATCTTTTCGATTTCGATAAAGATTTTTTTGCCACATATGAAGATTCTAGATTAAGAGGTCTCTGAGATACGCACACTTTTAAAAAAAACTTTCGACCCCTTAGGGGTGGAATATCGAAAAAAATCCTAAAACACGTATCTCTTGGATTTCGATTTCGGAGGGGTTTAGGCTGGGCGTTGATTGGTTGAAGTGAATTAGTTTGGATTTTATATATTAGATATATGTCTGCATCTAGCAATACATGGCGCACAAGTGTACATCAAGCCAATAACTTTATTTCTTTTGTGAATAAAGTTAAAAACGTTTGGACGTTTTCTCAATCAACGTACAGAGTTGACTCTTGGTACTGAAGAGGGCCAGCAGCCCGAAACTGTCAGTCTACCAATATCACGATGATTAGAAAATAGATTGATGGAATAATAAAAAATTTATAATTTTGATAAATTAAAAATTCCTGTGATTATAGATGTAAATTATGTAACTTCTTATCAAAATGTAGGTCATGTTACTTTATTTAATACCACTGAGTCCAATTTAAACTTAAACCCAACCTAACCATAACATTTATAACTATATCGTCGGCTTACGAGTAAAGAGCACTAAGTCCAAAAACATGGTTTTGAGATATTGACAAATTTAACTTTTACTGTTGTTTTTTAATTTTTGTAATAATTTTTACAAAAATTCACGTTTTGCCAAACAAACACTAAGTCGCTTAGTGCAGAAACATTTGAAATTATCTACAAGTAAAACGCACTAAGTGACCTAGTGCCTATTGCCAGATAAAATTTTAATC
Source organism: Brachypterus glaber (assembly GCA_958510825.1). Taxonomy (NCBI): domain Eukaryota; kingdom Metazoa; phylum Arthropoda; class Insecta; order Coleoptera; family Kateretidae; genus Brachypterus; species Brachypterus glaber. The sequence goes on along the minus strand of OY294048.1, from coordinate 17,901,741 downwards.
AAAATCAAATTGGTGCGTTTTGTATAGTGGGTAACTGTCTTGGCAGTCCACCTAGAAGTTAGTTCGGTTTACCTGTACATAGATCATCAAAAATTAATTACAGTACCATAAAAATCCCATTTTTGCAAAAAAGTGACTTAGTGCCTTTTACTTGTAAGCCGACGATATATTTTATATATTACCAAAATATTGTAATTTAAATGTAAATCTGATATTATTATACCATTCAAAGCGCCTGCGCTAGAATATAATGATACGGTAGTTTTGAATTTACCAAAATAGCCAAAAAATGTCCTAGACAAAAAATCCTTGTAACGAAACCAAGTTTATGACTTAGTTTAATCAAAAATATCTACGGTACTATCGAATGGTAAAGGAATTTCAGGGTTTCCAAACAAACAAAAAATACCCCCAAAAAGCACTGTGTATGTGTATATCTAATCTTTAAATATTTGTTTATAATTAAAATAAATATAATATACCATTCGGAACAAACATGCATTGGTAAAGTTTCTTGTTTATAAAGGTACGAGTTATTATAGTTATGAGTTAATATAGTGCAAATATTAATAGTTATTTGCGCTCCTAGCAGAGGTAAGTGAATTTTTCTGTGTGAGGTCGTAGTTTGTGGACCGAAGCGAAGCTGAGGACCATAAACATGACCGAAGACAGAAAAAAAAACTTACGAGTAGCGCTTTACGTTTTTCTCACTACCAGTTAAAATCGTATTTTATTAATCATGAATCAAAAAAATCAAAAGTTTTGGGTTAATTTTGGCACTTTTTATTCGTCACTTCTCAGTACACTTTAAGTTTCATCATATAGTATGACTTTCTCAAAAGCCAAAATACAACGGGATAATTTATTACTTAAGTTATATAGAAAATACAAAAAAAAATTGTTTAAAAAATTAGTGAACCTAACCTTAAAAACTTACCAGCTAATTTGTGAACATTCCGATATTTTATTAATAATATTTTTGACATTTATATGTCTGACAATTCAACAAATATAAAATCACTCTATAAAATTAAGAATAGTAGTCTTGTGTCTATGTGTCCCCCTTAGGTAAGTGTCGGACACTTCGTGTCCTTTAACGATATAGTAGTTTTCGTAACGAGTAAGCGATTTTAGTCCTTAGTGCACGAAAATGAAGTTAATTTGACGACTCGAAGCGAAGTCAAAAAATCATTCGAGTGCACTAAGGACTTGTCGCAAACGAGTTGCGAACAACATTTTTCTTTCGATCTACAGTCTAGACTCTTTAAAAATGTATATTTTAAAGGATTACCTGTGTTTAATCTTGACATTTGAAAATTTTATAAACGTCAAATGACTTTTGTCAAAATGAATGCTATCGGTAATCGTTTGGATAAATGAGTGTGCATAGTTGTCATTTCATTCAAATATGCACTATGTACTCGTGCGATAGAAAAATATCCTAACGAGGATATATAGTGAACATGCATTTTTCTTTATTTCGTGTACACTAGGCCGTACGAAAAATCGTTTTTTCTGTCCAGTTACGGTTTTGTTTGAACTGATTTTATCTATCACTAAGTGTGCTCGATAAACATACATGTCGGCTTTTTGATTAAGTAATATCAACTTACCTAGGTTTGGACTTTTGGACCTAGGTGGTAGTGAGAATAGTATATTCTTTTACTAAGAGGAAAAGTGAAGCTTTTTTTATTAGTCTGTAGAATATAAATATATAAAGTCCAAACGAAAACTACAGACGAGTAAAAAAAGCACTTTTCCTCTGAGTAAAATATACTATTTTTTCTTCAAGCATCCTAGAGGAAAGTCGCCTAATTTCGGATACCATTTACAATGTATTCAATATTTAATACTCGGTATTACTTTTTGATATTTTTTTTATATAACCAGATACAACTTATTATAGCGAACCATGATTTATTATAAAAGCAATTTTATTACAGTTTATTTTTTCCAAAAAACACGGTTAAAAAAAATCAGCGCATTTTTGTGCATTTGAAAAAGGGCTCCTAATTTCGGACATATCCGAAAAAATTTTTTCAAGAGTAGATCTGGATCCCATTGCTTATGTTTCTTGTTATTCCTTCACATTTAAGACGTAATTTAATCATTAAGCGATTTTCTACGAAATACTACAGGAACTATAATTTTAGATTCCCAATTTCGAATATCTTAGTATCTTAGGTAATTTTCGTTTTTTCAAAATTGTTTATCTTAGTTTGTTGTATCATTATAAAAAAAATAATTAATGGTTGGTTATCCTTAATAATAATTACCTTGCGGATATCCGAAATTGGGAATCAAATGCACAAAAATGGTCTATCCGAAATTAGGCAACTTTCTGCTTTTTAGATTAGAAATTTGTAGAATGTTTACGTTTTCAAATTGCTTAATTATGAATAGTGGATCAACTTAACTAACATCATAACTTACCCAAGACAGAATCACGAACTTTTATAACGATTATTTATAAAATAAAAAAGCATAATAATGCAACTGAGCACAAAACTGCCATTTGCAATATAAACGATTTGTGCTGCCATTTAAAGGGGAGAAGCTCTACCGTTATCATATTACAGGACGTATTTAGTTTGACTTTTGGCTTCCCATAAAAGTAGGTTTCTGTTTACCTTTGCAGACAGTATCTTAAATACACTACTATCCGAAATTTGGAAACCATCCGAAATTAGGCGCATTTCCTCTATATATATTTTTTTTAAATATTAATTTTTGAATTTAATTTATTCAGTAATAAGGTATGTTTTTTTATTAAAATAGGCCAATAAAACCCTTTCGAAAAAAACTTAAACCTTCCTTTGCTCATTTTAATTTTTTTTCGTAGGTTAAATCGTACACTTTTGCGATTTCGATGGTAACTTGTCTAATGTAGTATTTGCAATTTCGGAGAGATTTGTAGGTGTATAAACCGTATATTCTTCTTCAATCATTTTTAATCAATTTCACGCAAGGGTTTTGCACAGAATCTCGAGTCAACCACCTGTTTACATAATAAACAAACAAGTTTGAAGTATGGCTGTCATCAAAGTCAAAGAGTGCTGCTGCCAGTGGTGCTTTTGCTAACTAACTTTTTTTTACGGCGTACAACAATGCTTATTTTTTTACTGTAAAAAAATAGATCACTTCTAACTAGTGTGTTTAGGTATAAAATATGAACATTTTACAACGCTTGAAGAAAAAAGGAATTTTAATGAAAATAGTTTCATAATATTTAGCATAAACTTTAGATTTCAAATAATTTGCTTTAGTTTTACACGTGAAGAAGAATGTCTAAACTTAATATAAAGTGTATCATCTAAGTTTAAATACAACTGCAGTTAAATTCCAATTTACTGTAACATTTACAGTTATAATCAGGTAAACCAGCTCTAAAGATACACAGTGTTCTAGAAGAACTTTTAAATGACATAAAAACTTCCATTTTTTTTCTTTTTGGAATTTGTTATTTGAGCTCTAATTAAAAAAATAAGACCAAAATTTTAAAAATCGTTAGAACCGTTTTTAAAAAAAATGTGTGTTTTAGAAAATATCTTTGATATTTCATGTTAAGATACTCGGTTTGCCCTCGATGTCTCGGATTTTGACCAAATTGGTGGTACCGCTATGGTACCTAAGCACTCCCACCATTTTTTTTTCAAAACTTTCCATTCGTTCACTATACTGGGTGTCCCACCAATTTCTTGATATAGCTTTTCTCCGTTATTTGAAAAGGTATAAAAATTTGCAAAAAATAGCATTAAATCAAAGACAAAGAAGATTTTACTGACTTATTCAAAACCTCACATTGCTTACCCACTCCCTTGAAACCACCCCCAACTTCTGTTTTTTAAATAGCACCCCCAATTCTTATTAAAGACTATGAAAGTGCACGTCATTCTGAATTCATTTATTATAAGTGTTATCTTAGATTTTAAGAGACTCTAAATAACAATTATTATTTACTAATAGAAGGGTGATATTTAAAACAAAGTTGCGGGTGGTTCTAGGAGAGTGGGTTATTTTGAGTTGGTTTTGGTTATATTAATCAATTTTCTTTTGGGTACAATTTGAGGTAAGTATTTGGAAAATTTTCTGGTTAAATTTAGAATGAAATGTACTTTTATATTCTTTAGTAAAATGGGGGAGTCCTATTTAAAAAACTAGTTGGAGGTGGTTCCAAGAGGGTGGGTAAATAAGGGGTAGTTTTGCATGTCAGTAAATTCTACTATGACTCCAATTTATTTTTTTTTATCTTTTTAAATAACGGAGTTAGCCTGTCTAAAACCTGGTGGGATATTATTATTACTAAATAATAATTGTTATTGGAAGCCCCTTAAAAGAATAAGATACTAATTTATTATTCCATCAATCTATTTTCTAATCATCGTACAGAGTGATATTGGTAGACTGACAGTTTCGGGCTGCTGGCCCTCTTCAGTACCAAGAGTCAACTCTGCACGCTGATTAAGAAAACGTTTTTAGACTTTACTCGCAAAAGGAATATAGTCATTAGATTGATGTAGACTTGTGCGCCATCTATTTCTAGATGTAGACAACTACTCATACCTCTCCTTATCTGGAGACTTTGAATGGTAGCAAGTTGAAAACTTGTGTGTCTCAAGCACATAGTACCACTAACGGGTGGTTAGACGTAAAATTAGTAAGGACAGAAATTTTTAATTTTAAACAAAATTATAAAAATATTAATTTATTATTCCATCAATCTATTTTCTAATCATCGTACAGAGTGATATTGGTAGACTGACAGTTTCGGGCTGCTGGCCCTCTTCAGTACCAAGAGTCAACTCTGCACGCTGATTAAGAAAACGTTTTTAGACTTTACTCGCAAAAGGAATATAGCCATTAGATTGATGTAGACTTGTGCGCCATCTATTTCTAGATGTAGACAACTACTCATACCTCTCCTTATCTGGAGACTTTGAATGGTAGCAAGTTGAAGACTTGTGTGTCTCAAGCACATAGTACCACTAACGGGTGGTTAGACGTAAAATTAGTAAGGACAGAAATTTTTAATTTTAAACAAAATTATAAAAATATTAATTTATTATTCCATCAATCTATTTTCTAATCATCGTACAGAGTGATATTGGTAGAGTGACAGTTTCGGGCTGCTGGCCCTCTTCAGTACCAAGAGTCAACTCTGCACGCTGATTAAGAAAACGTTTTTAGACTTTACTCGCAAAAGGAATATAGCCATTAGATTGATGTAGACTTGTGCGCCATCTATTTCTAGATGTAGACAACTACTCATACCTCTCCTTATCTGGAGACTTTGAATGGTAGCAAGTTGAAGACTTGTGTGTCTCAAGCACATAGTAATATTATAGTAATATTTTTATAATTTTGTTTAAAATTAAAAATTTCTGTCCTTAATAAGATACTACTTATAATACATGGTTTAATTCAAAATGAAATGTAATTTCATATTCTTAGATAAAAATGGGGGTGGGAGGTGCTATTTGAAAATCAGAGGTTGTGGGTGGTTACAAGGGAGTGAGTAAGCAATGGGGGGGAGGGGTTGAATAAGTCAATAAAATCTTCTTTGGCTCCCATTTAACGCTTTTCAAATAACGGAGATATAACTTGTCAAGAACCTGGTGGGACACCCGGTATCGTGAACGGATGGACCGTTTAAAAAAAATGGTGGGAGTACTTGGGTACCATAGTGGTACCACTATGCCAAGTTTGGTCAAAATCAAAGACATCGAGGTCAAACCAAGTATGTTAGCGTGATTTATCAAAGATTTTTTTGTAAAGAACAATTTTTTTTTCAAAAACGGCTCTAACGATTTTTAAAATTTCGGTGTTATTTTTTTAATTAGAGCTCATATAACAAATTCCAAAAAGAAAAAAAATTGGAAGTTGTCATTCCATTTAAAAGTTATTCTAGGACACCGTGGATATATAATGCTTTACATTTTATAATATATTGTTTGACATACGGATATGTGGTTATGAAAAGAATGTGAAGAATGAGTTTTTTCACCACCAGCCTAAAAGCACATCTTTATTACTGTTCTTTTCATTGGTAGAAATATTATTTCTCTACCTATGACGTCAGAGGTTCTAAAAATAATGAAATTGCACCATGGTTAATAATGAATTTTTATTCAGCAGTTTTGGCATCTGACGATTCACTTAATTATTAAATCACATTGCTATTTGCAAATGTCTTTAGGCACCAAATTTATTTATTGCATGATAAATTAAAAAATATTAATTAAATTAGTACCTATAAAACATATCTTACTAAAAATACTTCGAAAAGTGAAAATCGTTGGTCCATCATATTCAACCATAGATTATACAACCGCCATATATTGATTTTTGAGGCAATAGATTCTCCCTCACAGTTTTCGCCTGTCCCCTTATTTCTGGGGGAGTACCAGAATCATCACTTTGCATTTCACTTTCCATTTTTATATATTTTATTACACTTAACACGGAAACACTTTCTAACTTGATAATTTTAGCAGATCACCAGAAAATTTCTGCCAAAAATGTCAAGTTATTCATTTGTTTTTTTTTAATAGCCGCGAAGGGCCACCGTGATATTTTACATTTATTAGCTTTTTCATTAAATTTTAGTAAAATAAATAAATAAATAGCTAATTAATTGTACTGGTAGTGAAAAAAATACTATATTTACCACGTGACTGAAGATTTAACATTTCAGACCGCGTCTTGCGGGCTTCGCGCTAGCGCGCTCAATTTGACGCAGGTCAAAAATGTTAAACTTCTCTCACTTGGTAAATAATATACTATTACCTTTCACTTGCACGCACGCACGCCTTATGACGTAAAGAAGAGAGAGCGCTGACCGTTCTGTAAACTTCCCCCTTTCGTCGGAGCTTTCTTACCATGTGGCAAACTATACTCCTCGCAGTTTAAGTGTACCTGGTGAAGTTTTAGGTTTAACTGTAGTGTACGTTTTTGCCCCATTTTTAATATTTAGTTTTTGTTTTTTTTTGGGAATAGGGCTTCAAATCTGACTAATGTTGATTTTATAATTTACTGTAACGTTTTCAAATTTTCAAATTAAAGCCAAATATTAGTCATCGTCTTCATTAAAAATAAATACAAACAAAACATTTAAATAAATAAATAAACAAATAAAAAATAAATAGTTAAAAACAAATAAAGTACAGTGTACTATTGTATACGCAGCAAACGACTAGGTTAAACTTAATTAAATTGTATCGCGGGGTTTCCAATTTTTAAGTTATAACTTTTTTGTTATTACATGGATTTTTTTTTAATTTGTTGTGATTGCTTTTTTTTAAGAAAAAATTAAGAGAAACGCATTTTTTTTTTCAGGTAAATTACCTTTATAAAATTTCCTTTAATTTTTTCGATTTTTTAAAAGATTCGCCCCTACAACTTTTTTGTTTTAGGGAGGATTTTTTTTGTTCAAATGCAATACGAGTAATTCTTTTAGTAAAACTAATTTTTCCTAAAAAAATGACGTTTGTCGCATATTTTCTTCTATTTTTTTAAAGATTTTTTACCCCCTATAACTTTTTTGTATTTGGACGAATTTTATTTTTTTTTATTTGGTAAGTTTGATGGTTCTATAAACATATATCTAAAAATGCGCAATAATAACTTTTAAAGGGGCTTACCTTTAAAAGTGGCTAAAAAATTCGGTTTTCATTTAATAACTCAGGAGCTCTTTTTTCTGTGTAACTTTTTTCTAATTTAATTTTTGGAATATGATTCATCAGGTCAAAATACATAAAAAATGTACTCTTGTTGTAATACTGTAGCTTGAACAGTTTTCGAGAAAAATTAATTTGAAGGATAAATTAGGGCTTAACTCCCTTACGACGCATTTTTAGACATATGTATGTAGAATTACATCTTAAAATTTCGGACCCTATTTCAAATACACCGTCGATTCATAACAGGTAAAATGTGTGCATCAGTAAAAAATAAAAATATATATTGTTTTTTAGGTGAAAAAAATCCGATGTTCACGAAAAAAGGATACTGTCTATCTGTCAGTCAGTGGGTCTATATATTTCTAGTTTCTTTTAAATTTATTAACGATAGGACCATAATATTTTATTTCCAAAACCCTTATTTGTAAATACTGACAGAAAGTCATTAATTATAAACCTTTTTTTTTCTGGGTTACTTTAAAACACATAATTAAATTGTGCACATGTGCGATTTAATAAATAATAATTTATTAAAAATGGACATTGCAATGGACCACAAAAAAAATAAAAATTAAAAATTATTTTCTGCCAAGATGCACTGTTTTCAAAAGAATGATATGCTAAAGACGAAAATGATAATTTTCTTTTTCTTTAAGTTAATCGTGTCCCTTAGCACTAAGCACATATTGCAGCCTCAAATAAAAATGTTACTTGATTTGGTGTGAAGCATTTTATCAAATCAAATCAAATCAAATCATTTATTAGTCTCGTAGGTCAACAGACATAAGACAAGTCATAAGAATAAATAAATAAATTTTGAAAATATACTCAGCAGCGAAATAGGTCTGTAGTTGTCCATCGAGGTGTGATCGCCTTTTTTAAAAATTGGTACAATCGGTCGCTAATTTCAGGGATACTCCCCACTTGTGACACTTTTGTTTTTCAGCAATAGCATCACTGACGAATTTTAGTACTTTAGTTGAGACACCATCACTTCCACTAGACTTTTTATTTTTTAAACTGGATATGATCAATTTGATTTCATTGCTGTCAGTCGGGTTATAAGGCATGTTGTGGTTCAGAATTCTGGAGGCAGAACAAACTGTGGATATGTTCCTTTTAAAGTGATCCTTCATTTTTTCTTCTGAGCCACTGTTGCAAAGTAGTTGCCGAAGTTATTTGCAATATTAACGTCGTTATCTATTACTTCATCTTTTACTTTAAGCTTTATGTCATGTGGTTTACGATTTTGTCCGAGTTCAGAGTTTATAATTTCCCATATTTGCTTTGGTTTATTTTCTGATTCGCCAATCTTATTATTATAGTAACCCTTTTTAGCATCATGGACTAGTTTTTTTTTGTGTTTTTGAATTTTTGACTTATAGTGTTGCTGTAGGTTTAGAGAATTGGTTTCCTTTATTTGTTGGTGTAAGTGTTTTAATTCAGTACTAGATCTTCTTACTTCTTCGGTTACCCATTTTTTTCTGATTCGCCAATCTTATTATTATAGTAACCCTTTTTAGCATCATGGACTAGTTTTTTTGTGTTTTTGAATTTTTGACTTATAGTGTTGCTGTAGGTTTAGAGAATTGGTTTCCTTTATTTGTTGGTGTAAGTGTTTTAATTCAGTACTAGATCTTCTTACTTCTTCGGTTACCCATTTTTTACTTTTATGTTTATGTTCTTTGATTTGTATAGTGTTTTATGTATTGCTTTATTGCTTAAGCAAATACACTGCCCAGTAAAAGAGCTTTTCCATTTTACACCTCCGAGCGTAAAATGGATTTTTTATTATTAGATTTACTTTTAGCAAGCTTAAAAATATATAAGTTTTCACGAAAACTACCCCCAGTCTCTTAGGGGGTGGAGTTAGAACTTTTTTATTATCAGATTCTCTTTCAGCAACCTCAAAAACCCCAATATACCAATTATCACAAAAACTACCCCCCACCCCTCAGGGGCTGAAATTAGAAAAAAATTATTATAATATTCAGTTTTAGGGACCCTAAAAACTCAAATATATATATTTTCAAGAAAACTACCCCCTGCCCCTCAGGGGGTGGAGTAAGAATTTTTTTTATTATCAGATTCACTTTTAACAACCTGAAAAACCCCAATATACCAATTTTCACGAAAACTACCCCCGTCCCTTTAAGGATGGAGTTAGAATTTTTTTATAATCAGATTCACTTTCAGCAACCTCAAAAACCCCAATATACCAATTTCCACCAAAACTACCCCCGCCCCTCAGGGTGTGCATTTAGATTTTTTTATTATCAGATTCACTTTCAGCAACCTCAAAAACCCCAATATACCAGTTTTCACGAAAACTGGGGGTGAAATTAGAATAAAATTTTATCCGATTCATATTCGTCAACCCCAAAGACCCATATATACCAATTTTGAGGAAAATATTGAATATATTTAATAATATTTACCCCCTCACCCCCTCGGGGGTAGTTAGAAAAATTTTATTATGAGATTCAGTAACCTTAAAAACCCCTATATAGCAATTTTCAAATTATTCGAAAAAAAAAATGTATTTTTCCCCTTGCCTCACCTCAATGTTCACCAAAAACAATCCCGAGCTAGAATTTTTGGTAACATATCTGTATGCAAAATTTCAAGTCTTTAGCTTAAAGCGTTCTTAAGTTATCGTACCGACAAGATTTCCCGGACGGGTTGATAGACCGATCGACCGAAATTTTTTTTTTGCTTGAAATTGAATTTTGTCGACATAAAACATCATAAAATGCAAAACTACGCAAAAAAAAATTGAAAATTTTTGCACGAATAAAAGGCTTTCCGAAATTTTGGAAATTTTCAAAATGGGAAACCAAAAACTAACTTGGATATATAAAAAAAGGGGGCAGGTAGTGTCCGAGGCGGTTAAGGCGTTCAGTAATAAATTCGGCTAGCCACAAGCGTGGGTTCGAGTGAAAGACAGTTCTCTATTTCTGCGATGTGCTGTATGGCTGATCTCCTTGTATAGTATCCAGTAAGGCTACTCGGTTTGCGGTATTATCACGAATTGTTAAATTTGATTCTACTTGCCTTAGATTGAGCTTGGTAGAAGAAATAATTAAATAATAGTTTGTTTAATTTCTATAAACAAAACAGTTGGGGTAAGAATAGAGACCACTTTAAGAGTTTTTGGAAAAAATTGTATTTGTGCCTCGCAAACAGTCACCATAAGCCGGTGGTCCACAGAAGGTAGTATTCATAATATGTTTTTAACCTATGCAAGTATTATTTTTATGCGTTGTAGTGGAATTACCCCCTTTCAATTTAACTTTGACAACTTCGCCAACTTGGATATTATTATTCCATAATATAGCACGTAATGCAGTATTACGGAGGATATTGGATTTTTTTACAATACCAATAAATTTTATATTTTTTAAACGTGGTAAATGTCTCGAAGATGCTTAAGGTGAAACATTATTCTTTTAGTATTAGGTATTAAAAAGCCCTGTTCATTGCGAAGCGTCGGAAAGAATATATAAAGCCTCAAATGATAGGCTTTAGCATAGATAACCAAAAACTAGATTTTGTTTTCTAATATAATTGATTAACAAAAAAAAAATAAAAATAGATCTTTTTGGTATTTTTTACCTTATACGTTATTAAATATTCATAAAATATATAATATTTTTTTCTATCGTAACTTCAGCTTAAACAGGCTTTTTTTATTTTTTATTATTTCCGTTAACTTTCTGTAATACTTTTTGATTAAATCTTTTCCCGCAACTACTTTTAAGTACACTATAGTTAAAACAAATTGTAAGAAAACAATAAAAAAGTTATCCCAGCGAATTTAAACATTGATTCCCTTAAATAATTTACCTTGATTTTTAATAAGTCGAGAACTTTTTATAAGAAAGTATTTGAATCCTTTAGCTGTAAGCGTCCTCAAGTTATCGTTGTCTCAAATTTCGGAGATAGAGACAGAAATATAGATATATTATATATTTTTAGGAAATTATCTTTTGGCACATAAAACGTCAAGAAACGTAAAAAAGCAAGAAAAACAAAAAACATTAATTGTTTTACTGCCTGTCCTAGGTAATATAATGTTTATTAAAAGAAATCAGTTTATTTGCATATATAAAACAACGTTTTTTTTAGAATTATTGTTATCCGTGTAGAGTACAAAGAAAAAATATAATGTAGACATTTCCTTTTTTACTAACACTACTTAGGGGCTGTCCATATATTACGTAAAGGCAAATTGACCAAAATTCATACACTTCATACCCCGGTTCTAGTGTTATTAAAGAGAGCTTTTATATTTTGGCTACCCCCCTAACACAACCCCTATTTGGGGGGCTAGCCAAAACATGAAATCTCTACAGCCTTTAATAACGCCAGAAACGGGGTATGAAGTGTATGAATTTTGGTACAATTTGCCTTACGTAATACTTGAAAGTTCCCTTAGGGGACGTTCAAGTATTACGTAAGCAAATTTATGGGCAAAATTCATACACTTCATACCCCTATTCTCGCTCTGTTAATAGCTGTAGATATTTCATATCTTGGATACCCCTCTAATAGGGGGTCTTAGAGCGGGTAACTGAAGTATGAAATCTCTACAGCCCTTGGGAACGTTCAAGTATTACGTAACGCAAATTTTTATCATTTTAGACCCCCACCCCCACCTGTAACGCTATTTTCCTATACCATTAACATGGGTGTAACACTCCAAAATGACCCTCTATGCGTATGCCAAATTTGAAATATTTAGCTTTTCTGAAAGAGTATTAAAAAAAAAGTAGCTAATGGAGTGGGGGGGGGGTGTTTTGGATGTTTTAAATACATATGTATCGTACTAAAAAAACATGCTGGTAGACTGGTGGCCGAATCCTCTATGCGTATGCCAAATTTGAAATGTTTAGCTTTTCTGGAAGTGTATTTAGAAAAAGCAGCTAATTGGGAGGTGTTTGGATGTTTTAAATACATATGTTTATATTTTATAATTATTTATTGCATTACTTGAAGTATATTAAAAAAAAAACACTAATTGGGAGGAAGGTTTAGGGGCTAAGGGTATTTTTTATTATTTTTTTGGGCTATATGCCGTCCCCTATGCTTATACCAAATTTGAAATGTTTAGCTTTTCTGGAAGTGTATTTAAAAAAAGCAGCTAATTAGTGGCTGGGAGTAATTTTTTTAAAGTTTTTTTAAGCTTTATGCTCTACGCAAATGCCAAATTTCAAATTTGTAACTTGCCTGAAAGTGCAATTAAATAATATTCCCTAATTAGGGGGTTTTAGTGGGCCGGCCGATGGTAAAATTTAAGGACAATTATGGTATTTTACCAATGAATAACTTATTTGCTTTGCATTTAACAGCTAAAACAATGTTGGTGACTTTTTTCCCGTTTGGCCACATAGTGCGGCGGGTGCAGAAATTTTCAAGGAAAGAGCAGAAACTAAAATGTATAAAAAAGTTAAAGCCGCTGTTACTTGTATAAATTTTATGTAAATGCACAAAAAACTTTGAAAGTATTGTACTAACCGTGAAAAATAATTTATTTTGAAAAAACCGTATTTAAAAAAACTTGACGTAACAACGTGTCTTGAGCCAAACTCCGCAAATTGGCAATAAGCTTTATATTAGCAGAGGAAAAATGTTTAAAACGTGCAGATAAAAAATCAATCTTGATTTAAGAAAATCTGTTTATTTGCATATACAGAGCGTGTCAAAATTCCGCCCCCCTTTAACTTTTGAACATCTTAAGATATCAACTTTTGGAATTTGGAACACCTAAATAACATATAACTTTTTGGTTGATTTATATGTTTTGGGGGCACAATGTTGGCAGGTGGGGTGGGGACAAGGGGGACATTTCTAAATAGAAAGGGGGGTCGTGTATAAAAAAATATGGCCGAAAATAGAATTTTACGAGCTTTAAAATGATGCATAAAAATTTCCATTTAAAAATTCCCTTGGCCCCCTGCTACCATTGTGCCCCCAAAACAAAAATCAACCAAAAAATAATATGGGTTATGTTATATACGTGTTCCAAATTCCAAGTTGATTTCTTAAGCTGTTCATAAGTTAAAGGGGGTGGAATTTTGACACGCTCTGTCTCCATTGTGCTCCCTAAGCATTCAAATATATACCAGAAAATTATTTGGGTTATATTTTTTACGTGTTCCAAATTAAAAAGTTCAACAGTTAAAGGGGGGCTGACTTTTTACACCCTCGGTATAAAAAAGATTTCTTCATTTAAAGATTGTTATCTTGGATTAAAAATATAATCTTAATTTAAGAAACCTTTCTTTTATATTTTTGAAACTTTCTTGAACAAAAAAAAATACTTCCAGTATTTTACTTACCGTAAAAAAATATTATCTTTGAAAAAACTGTATTAAAAAAAACTTTAACTTGCCGTAACAACGCGTCGCGACGCTTACGCGTGTCTCGAACCAAACTCCGCAAATTGGCAATGATAAGCTTCAGCAGAGAGGGCTTGAACAAGGAGCGTAAACCGACAAAACGCGACTGCTACAGCATCCCACAATCATGTAGTCCAGACTTTTGCCATTCTCCTAGCGCATGGTCTGGATATGGGCCATTTACTTGTAAGTATTTCATTATTCCACTTTTATATTTCGATAGAAATCACAATTTTAGATCAAAACTATGTAGGTCTCTTATGAATAAAAATAAATATATATAGAAAACTTTTTGAAGACAGGCTTTTACCATGAATGCAAAATAGTGCACTCATAGAACACTATAGTAAGCAATAGCTTAATTAGGTTATAGAATACAACAATAAATAGTTGTATATCGCCTTGTAAATTCCGAAACATCGTATCTGAAAAATGACCACTTGACAGGTATAACAAATTATCCTTTTTTAAACCATTAAAAAGGTATTTATTTAGAACTTTATTAATTATATATAAACAAGAATAAGTTCTTATTCATATAAATTAGTTAACTATTAAGTTACTACCCTACTAATTCCATAAAAAAGAACAATTTCTAGTCTCTGGCTAGTTCCCATTTTTTAGATACGATGTTTCGGAATTTACAAGGCGATATGCTTTTATAAGCCAACCACTATACGAGGGGTTCAAAGCTAAACTGGACTAAGTCCATAAAGATTATTTTTTGATCTGTATTAATCAAGAGATAGTTCAAAGCAGATATTGTTTAGTACTGTAACGAACCAAGTCCATACATCTGTCTTTGGATGGTAAATGGCACTAATTCACTTACGTACTGAATTATACTTCAGATTGTTCGGCGGAATAGTGAATCAAGTCCAGATATTTGTTGTTTTGAGTTTTTTCGTTTGGAATTTGGAAGGTTTAAGCTTTGTTAATAGGAGTAAAGAAATGGGTGTGATGA